>QEPC01001667.1:509126-524436 GCA_003113815.1 Sphenodon punctatus | reverse complement strand
GGGGGGGGGTGATTTTTAATCCCCCACCTGTCTATTTATTTTTATATACCACCAGCTTTATTGATATGTTTTATGGTTGTATTTTAAATGTTTTTAAATGTTTTTTATTGTTGTAAACCGCCCCGAGCTGCTGTGCAGGATGGGGCGGTATAGAAATCTAATAAATGAAATGAATGAATGAAATGAAAACTGAGGGTAACAGGCTGAAAATACATACGCAACAGGGGTCTCATCCAGATGGGAGCATGTCAATGATAGAGGCAGGGGTGTCACTCTGGGTGGGACTATTATAATGTTGTAATTCACTTGGAAAGCTATAAAAGAGATGGACCAATGTAACTGCCTTTGCCAGCTGAGAGGGCGCCCTCAAAGGTTCTGCAAAAGAACTAATAAATGCCTACCCTGCCAACCGCTTGTCTGTCTCTGCTCGCTGTTTGCCTGGCAGCACACATCGAAAGGGAGCCTGGTCCGACAGGGAATACTCGGGTTAGATTTCTGGATCTGGATCCGAGAAAGGAGCGTAGTGGAATCTTTCCAGAATTAGTGATGACGCGTGTTCCCAGCTGGCACAAGAGCTGGCTCCCGCGAGAATGGGTCACATGAGAAAGCAGCCTTAGGCAGATCTCGGGAGTCCCATCACTGGGGAGCAGCCACTGAGAAGGCTGCTCTTGTTGTACAAACCTCACAGACCGGCGCTGCCAGCCGGCCTCAGAGGCCATGACGGAACATGGGGGAAGAAGAGTCTTTCAGATCCCTGGTGCCCAGGCCGCTTAGGACTTTATAGGTCAAAACTAGCCCCTTGAATTGTGTCTGGGAAGCTACTGGAGCCAGGGCAAACTCTGGAGTCCTTTTTTTAAACAACATCTTTTGGCAACAAGATCCACAAGTTACTTGTGTATTAAATGAAAAAGTACTTCCTTTTATTTGTTTTAAATCTGCTACCCATTAGTGTCATGGGATTGGGTCTGATCCAGTGAGAGCTGCAAGCCGGGGAAACTGAGTCACAGCAGCCTAGAGTGGGGTATGGAGCCCCCAGTTCCGTGACAGTGGAAACCAACCAAGGGGAATAAATCCCAGAACTGTGTACCAATGGGCAGGAACTGAAGAGGGAGTTGGCAGCTGTTTCTGGAACTCAGCTCTTAGATTGGAAGCAAGAGAAGGAGGCAAGAGACTATACCAGAGTGCTGTGTTTGTTGTTTTGTTTTTCATTTCGGGTGTCAGGGCCAGTTATCACAATAGGGCTGCCAAAGGGTTTCTCCAGGCTCCTGAACACAGTACTGATAAAGGAGGCACAAGACAGACACCTCCAAACAGAGCAAAAAACTAAACAGCAACTTAAGCAGCTTATACTAGAATTTGAGGGGATGGACCAAGATCAGAATGGAGCTGATTTGCCAAACTCCCCTCAAAACACCCCTCCACCTGACCAGCAACCAGAAGAAGGACCTGGAGCCAACCAGGGACATGGCTCAAACACAGAGATCGAGCTGGCCAGACTGAAGCTGGAGCATGAGCTCAGATTAGAGCAAATGAAATTGCAAAAGGAGAGAGAAAATACAGAGAAACTAAAGATGCAGTTCGAACTAGAAAAGCTAAAGCAACAAGAGAAAGAGAAAGAGATTGAACTCGAAAGACTGAAACAAGAGAAAGAGCTCGAACTACAAAAGCTAAAACAACAAGAAAAAGAGAAAGAAAAGGAGCTTGAACTTGAGAAACTAAAACAGCAAAGAGAAAAAGAGAGAGAACAGCATCAACTTGAACTCCTGAAGGCACAGAAGGAATTAGGAATCCAGCCTCCAGCCCCCTCTGAAAGCAACCAAGACAGGGACAGAAGACAACAGATTAGAGATTATTCCGCTCTTCTGCCCCTGTACCAAGAAACTGAGTGCACTGATGATTTCTTCACCACGGTCGAGCACATCTTTCACCAGGAGCAAATTCACCAGAACCTGTGGGTTAGAGTGATGCTCTCCAAGCTCACCGCCAGGGCACGTAATGTATTCAATTCTAAGACAGAAGGGGAATGGCAATAGGGTTACTGGGCAGCTTCCGGGTAACCCCAGAGACAGACCGACAGAAGTTGCGTATTTTTAAAAGGGGGAGGGTCTGTCTTATGCAGATTGTTACAACATGCTTAAGCAGTTGGTGTTGAATGGTTAAAGGGGGAAGGGAATGTTACCAATGATACCGTCATAGATTTAGCGATTATAGAACAGTTTTTGGCCCTCTGCGGTTCTGGTTTAAAAGCACATATCCTGACTCGCACCAACACAACACGCCGCCCACTTCAACATGTTCCAGAGACAGGTTGTTTTCTGCATCCTTCACATGCTTTGGAAAGGGGGGGGAGCCGTCACAAGGAGACACTGGGCTCCATGTAGACTACGGCTCTAACAAATAGGTAAAGGTAAAGGTTAAACATGTATGTAATGTGAAAGCTGAGAACTGGAAACTCACTTCACGCAATGGAGAAATGCAAAGTCACGCCGAATGCGTATTCAGAAAAAGTCTAAACCCCTCTGCAGACACTAGCCAGAGACCATTGAGTTGCAAATGGATCTCCTCCTGTGGACGTGACTGAAAGGAAACTCCAGGAAGTGGAGACAGATAAAGGATGTGGATTGACACCAGACAGAAACCAATTTAGATGCAAATGAATCTTCCTGTTTACCTCTCTGCGGACGTGACAATCACTTTGAAAAGTCTATTTAAGCCAACAGACAAGACAAAGAGGGGGCCATTAAATCATCTTCTGCTATCCTGTGAAGAGGACTCATCTGAATCCTGCAAGCGAGGCTGCTGGAGCAATGGATTGAGAGAGAGAATTTTGCTTTCTACCAACTAAGAGATCAGTGCCCGGTCATTTTACATCACTGACTGAGAAATCTCAAGCTTATGGACACTCTGTAGGGTAAGATCTTATATTGGGAATTACCCAGTATACAATAGGACCACGTCATGTTACTTTTCATTTCTTTAGCCACTCTGTATCAACTGTTCTAGCTTATCTCATTAATAAACTTTCTTCTTATCTTTATGAAGACGTGTCTGTGGTTTAACACTGGGAACACAAGCGAGGCACTTGAGTTTTTCAAGCTCTTGCGAACCCAGAGAGAAAGAGTCTGTGAACAGGAAACTTTCTGGACCTTGGGTGGCAAAAGGATTCTCCCCTTTGCAGGACCGGACCAGCCAGAGAGAGATCTGGTTCAGGTGGGCTGCAAGTGAGGGAAATTGAGTCACCCAACCCAGGAAAGTGGGGTGTTGGACCCTCAAACCGTGACAAATGCCCTCTCCTTGTGGCCCCCCGTTTTACATAGGGGACCTCCAAAAAGGCACCCCCGGTGGACCGAAGGGGTCGCTCTGGGGCATGGAGGGTGAGCCAGTCCCTGAGGTATGACAGGCCAAGACCGTGTAGGGCCTTGTAGGCCAAAACCAACACCTTGAATCTGGCTCGGTACGCTATAGGCAGCCAGTGCAGCGCGCGGAGCACGAGCGTGGTGTGTTCCTGTCGGCTCGTCCCCATCAGGAAACGAGCCGCCGCGTTCTGCGCCAGCTGCAGCCTCCAGACCAGCATCAAGGGAAGCCCCACGTAGAGCGCGCTGCAGCAGTCCAGCCTCGAGGTGATGAAGGCGTGGATGAGGGTGGCCAGGTCGGGTCTGGAAATATATGGACGCAGTCTCTGCAACAGATACAGCTGGCGGAAAGCGGCTTTAGCCACCGCCTCCACCTGCCGATCCAGGCGGAGATCCGAGTCCAACAATACCCCCAGACTCCGGACCTGCTGGGCTACGGGAGGGCGGATCCCCTCTACGAGGGGAGCCGACACCTCCCTCGCCCTACCCACCGCCATCACCTCCGTCTTATCAGTCTGCTCTGCCGTAACCAATCCGCCACGGCCTCCAAACACTGGGACAGCACTGAGACGGCAGGACCTGGGTCGGTAAAAAAAGAGATGTCAAGCTGGGTGTCATCAGCATATTGGTGGCAACGCACCCCAAACCCTCTCACAATCTCCCCCAAAGGCTGCATATACACATTAAGCAATAATGGAGACAGAATAGAACCTTGCAGAACGCCACAATCCAGAGCCCGGGGGCTGGAAGACTCAGCCCCCAGCACCACCCGCTGGCTTCTCCCCAAGAGGAATGAGCGGAACCATTCAAGGACAGTCCCATCCAGACCCCCCAGGGCTCGCAATCGTCTCAACAGCAGTCCATGGTCCGCTGTGTCAAAAGCGGCCAAGAGATTTAGTAGGACCAGAAGCGTTGAACGTCCTGTATCCATCTCCCGGCGGAGATCGGCCACCAACGCCGTCTCAGTGCCGTAGCCGGGACGGAACCCAGATTGAAAAGGGTCAAGGAAATCGATGCTGTCGAGATACACCTGGAGCTGCAGTGCCACTGCCTGTTCAATAACCTTCCCTAAAAAGGGAAGGTTAGAGACAGGTCGGTAACTGGCGAGTGTGTCCACTTCCGACGATGGCTTCTTCAGCAGGGGGCGCCCCACCGCCTTGAGACTGAGGGGCAGCCTCCCCTGCCGAAGGGACGGGTTGATTACCCTCACCAGCACCGTCCCCAAAGTCTCCCCGGAGGCCTTCACCAACCAGGACAGGCATGGATCTAGTTCACAACTAGTGGCTCTGACAGACCTCACAACCCCCACACCATCGGCTGGCGTCACTTCCTGAAACTCAACCCAGGAAGCTGGACCAGACGGGCCTTCATAACCTCACGCTCCACCTCTACTGCCCCAAATCCCATGTCGAAGTTGCTCTGCATCCGAGCGATCTTGACTGCAAAGTAGGTGGCAAACCCCTCACAGCGGGCCTGGGAAAAGTCCCTGTCCAGGCGGAGGGAGGCCGGACCGACCAGCCCGTGCACCACCCGGAACAGCTCCGCTGGACGCGACTTTGCAGACGCTATGAGGGCGGCAAAGAACTCTTTCTTTGCCGTCCTCACAGCCTCAACGTAGCACCGCAAATGGGCCCTAGGGAGAAGTCGGTCGGATTCAGCGCGAGTCCGTCGCCAGCCTACCTGCTTCATATCATCCCAAGGCAGAGCAGCCGCCTCAGGACTCAGAGCACCAGGGGAAGCCCATCAGAACGAGGGCCCCAGTGACGCTGACAAGCCAGTCTAGGCACATCAGTCATTCATTCTGTATTTGTGCGTGTTTAATGGGATGAGCCACCCTGACCCCTAGCGGAAGGGCAGGGGGAAATGTAAGTAAATCAATAACCCTGACGACAGACCGACATTCCCCATCTCTGGCAGCTCAGCTGACCGGCAGCAGCAGGGAACCGACCCGTCTGCGGCGGAGCAGGCAGCAAACCCGCCTTCACCCAGATCTCAACGAACAAACCCAACCCTGGCTGCCGCGTCAGGCGGCTGGAAGACGTTGAACCCTGCAGTGACGCTAGCAGCACAGCGCCTGCCTGGACCGGTCAACGTGCACCCATACGATCCTAGCAGCAGCAGCAGCAGCAGCAGCATCTCCCCCGGGTTTCTTCGGGAAGTCGTCCGTCCAAGCCACCTCCGACTCGGCCTGCCAGTTCACACTGGTGCGCCCGCCCCCAGGTAGGAAGTACCGCTGGCCGGCCTGATTTACAGGGGCGAGCAGGCTGACGCCAGCACATTCACCCCCTGCACAATCTCCTCTCTCAGTTGCCGCCCCAGGACTATGGAACTCCCTGGCAGAGCCCAGGCATATTCTGGAGCTGCTGGAAGACTTTTCTTTTTGGCATTATAGCATTTGGCAGGCAGGGATGGGGGGGTGTGTGTGTGTCAGGGAAGGGCGAGGTATAAATTGGATTCCTCTGTCAGCATGTGGGGTACAAGCCACAGTCCTGCAGGCTGATCTCTGGGGGCACCTATACACCAACAGGATCCCACAGTCCAGTTGGGGGTTTACTGCAATACACGGCATTCACCCCCCGGCAGCGCTGTTGCCTCCGCTCAGATCACACGCACCGAACGGCAACTGCAGCCATGAAGTGTCTCAGGAAGAACGCACCTGACCTGGCAAAACAACACAAGATCCAGTGGCCAGAGGCTGAAGCCAGAAAAGCTAAAACTCAAAGTCAGGAAGGTTGTGGGAAACTCGGCTGCTTTGAGCCAAGATGGGCGGCCTGTCTAGAGAACAGGATTTGGGGCGCCCATCAAGCATCAGCCCCTGGCGAGATCTAGCTTGTGTTATCACAATGACCCTAACTGCCCATCCCTGAGCCACACGAGGGACAGCTCAGCTGACGAGAGAGGAAGTCCAAGTGCCCCGCTGATTAACATCCCCTCCCCCTCCAATTGCTCTTTAGGACACACTGTCACCCACAAAACCGAGTCAAAGAGGCTTTAATATTATTTCTACTGTGAAAAAATTGAAATCTTTGCCTCCACCTGCTGCGTCGAAGGGGAAGAGCTGGGTGGGGATGGAACTAGCTGCCTCGAGCCTCTGTCCCGGCTGGAGGTTTCCAAATACAGCTGAGCACCCATTTGACAACAATGCTGTAGTATCCAAGCAGGGGGTTGGATTGGTGAGCCCCGAGGCCCCTTCCGGCTAGTTGGGCTCAGGCTTTTGGACCAAGCTCAGGGCTTCTGCAAGTTTAGTAGTTGGCAACGGTTCGGAAGTTTAAGAGTGTCAACAGGATGCTGACTTAGTAAGATGGAAAGTAACTATTTGATCTGTACCAGAAAAAGGGAAGCTGGCAAGGGAGATTTTTCTTTCATGCCATTATTGTTGTTTAATCAAGAGAGTCGCATGGGTGCTCGTTGGCTGCTCCCCTGCAAGAAGCTGAGAAATGAAGGGGACTGGCCTTATAAAACGGGGTGTAGATTCTCTCAGCTATGGCTGCATCCACGCCGGGGGGAGTCCTCAGAACATCCATCCCGAGAACAATGGTGGCTCCGAGTGGAATGAAATGTACCTTCACTCTAATCTCAGTCATTGTACATGCACTCGCACTAAAACAACGTATCTGTGATGGCCCAAGTCTCTCTCTAAGTGGGGTCTCTCCACGTAAACATTTCTGCACTGGCTGGGGCGATCCCCACGCAACCTGACTGCTAAGAAGCTGATCCAACTCCAGAAGGCAATGAGCTCATCCAATCGAGCTAAACTCCTGTGGCATTATCGAGAGTCGTCTCTCCTTGAACCAAGACTTTTCATCTGAAACTTCAGACGGGGAAAAAGGAGCAATTGTTCCTAATCTTCTCAAGGGAGGAGGCTGCACGGGGGGGGGCGCGCCTAGCTATTGCACAGGCAGGTTCCACAACATTGGAAAGGGGAGTTGTTTGTGTTCTTTCACACGGACTAAAGCCAGCTTCATAGCTGTAACTCCAAAGACTCTGTGATCTAGGCTGCAGATGCGGGAAGGATATTTCCCTGCAAGTTCATCAATTCTGCATCCCGTTAGGGATCTACTGCTGGGGTGCACCAGAGGTTTCTGGAGCTACTGGCTCCAGAATAAACAGTTTTGCCCCCACGGATAAGGCGCCCAGGAAGGTGCTACCCGTCCTGGCTGGGGACTTTAGCAGCGCCACCACAATAACTCAAAGCGCATGCTGTCGGGGTTCCCTCATAAAGTGTTTCTAAGTGACAAGACAGTTCAGGCTGCATCTGCCAAGAGGAACTGAGCTCTGTCACATTAGCAACCAATCCCAGGAACACATTAATGTCAGCAAAGAGCAAACATGCTCTCTTCAATTCCTGCCAGTCATTGCCCCCAGAAGGTTGTGCCTCGGTGCAGCACACTTGGGGGAGTTATTATGGCATTAAGAACTCCTACACACTGTGATTTCACAACCTGTCTGCCTGTGACACTGCTGTAGAATACACACCCTAACGACACGGTCTAGAAGGTGGGAGTTGGATGGTTTGCCACCACTTTCAAGAAATTTTCTCTGCAGATGAACGTTTCTGATAAGTTATTTGACGAATATTTACTGTAATGTTGCTCACTGGCTGTAAATAACAGAGAAGAATTAAAGTACCTGGGAACTGGGGAGGTTTAGTCTAAAGAAACGGTTACAAGCCGCCGAGTGCCTCTGGCGGAAGTCTTGTGAGTTTGCTGACTTCCTCCACTTTAAGCTTGCTCTGTCTGCGTTCAGCGATGCCCTTTCCCTGGCCAAAGAGCGCTATTACTAATCGTTAATCGAAGCTCACTCCTGCAACCCCCGCCACCGCCTCTTGACATTTCCTTCCCTTCTGAAGCCTCCGGGTCCTCCTCCACCTTCCTCTCTCTCTGCACAGGATCTTGCCTCCTTTTTCAACACGATTGATAAACTCCACCTTGTTATTGCTTCTCAGCTCTCTCCCTCCCTGCTGTTCCCCCTCTGGCCTCGCTTCTTCTCCCCGGTATCCCTTGATGAGGTCACCTCCCTCCCTCTCACCCCTCAACCTGCCCCCTTGATCCCAACCCCTAGCGCCTCCTCACGGCGATTGCTCCCACCGTTTCACCTTCTCTGCTGCATATCATCAATCTCTCCCTCTCTTCTGGGTTATTTCCACTGGCTTTCAAATGTGCTAGTCTCCCCTAGCCTTAAGGCGGACACTCTTGACCCCTCCGATCCTCCCAACTATCGCCCCATTTCTCTCCTACCCTTTCCTTCCAGGTTCCTGGAGTGGGATGTCTACACGCGCTGTCTGGACTTCCTCTCTTCAAATTCCTCCCCCTTCAGTCAGGCTTCTGCCCTCTCCACTCGACAGAGTGCCCTCGCCAAAATCACCAATGACTCCCTCTTAGCTACTGACACGCCTTTGGCACTGTCGACCATGACAACCTCCTGGATTCGCTACGCTCCCTTGGTTTCTGGGGCTCTGTTCTCGACTGTTTCTTGCCCCCCTCCCCCCCAATATCTCCGTTCAATGCTCGGCTACCAAAATCATCTACCTCGCCCGTCGCTTTGACCACGTTCAGCCCCTCCTCTCCACCCTGCACGGACTCCCTCAACGGGAACGCGTTCAGCACGAGCTCCTGGGCTTCACCTTCAAGGCTCTTCATGACTTTGCTCCCCCGTATCTCTCCGCGCTTGTATCCTGCCACGCTCCTGCCTGGAGCTTTACTCCTCCTCTTCTGAACCCCTTGCTCCTCTAAACCTCTTCGCCCCTTCTCCCTTGTTGCCCCTCATACCTGGAACTCCCTCCCTGGATAAATTTGCTCCACTCCCTCCCTACTTTCAAATCCCTCCTGAAAGCCTACTTTTTCCATCAGGCTTTCCCTAGCTTGTCATGAGTGAAACTGGGTCCTCTTCCCTCCCTCCCTCCCTCAGAATCTAGTTCCCTATGAAGTGAAGCACGTGCACCTGTATTTTCTCAACCTCATGAATGTATCCTCGTCTCTCCCGATGTTCGCCTCTCCCTTGTCTCCCCCTTCCTTGTCTCTTAGATTGTAAGCCCTTTGGGGCAGGGACCTGTCTATAACTACTGAGTGTACAGTGTCAGGTACATTGCTGGCACTATATAAATAAATAAAAATAATAATAATAATAATAATAATAATAATGAATAATAAAACATGATAACAGTCTTCACATTTCTGAAGGGCTTCCACTGAGAAGATGGCAGAGAACTGTTCTTTATTGCTACAAAGGACAAGACTAGAAATGATGAGTTTAAATCACAAAAAGATAGAAAAGGCTGCTAAGAGTACAGGCCACGCAGCAGCGGAACAAGGTGCCTAGGGAGGCGGTAGGTTCTCCGTCGCTGGAGGTTTCCCCAAAGAGGCTGGGCAGTTGCCTGTCAGGGATGCTGTAGCTGTTGTCACCCTGCATCACAGCAGGGGGTTGGGCTAGATGTCCCTCGAGACCCCTTTCCAACTCTAATATTCGTGTGATTCTATACAGCATCTCTCCAAACCCTCCACAACAGATCAGCTCTGAGCCCGAGCTCTGGTTTCTTCCCCGGCGCTTCCTTCACCGAACCAGCATTCCGGTGCCACGCTCTCTCGATACCTCTATGCTAGAATTAGCACCGTGCTTGCAGCTAAAGCGAGGTTCTCTGGCCTGTGAATGCTTTTCTCTTCAATAAACCCAAACTCAACGCTCATCTCATTTGCACCAAAGGGGAATCATTTTTAGAGCCTGCCTTGGGCCCCCGACTTACATATGCAGAACTCGCATGAGTAATATCTCTAATTACCATGCGATTCTGCCCCAATGCTTTCTGGGAGCAAGCCCTAGCCACAACATTGGCCTCACCCCACGTGGAGTGCTAAGGCCAGCCCTATTCACCAGGGGATTGCGCCGGGAGGAAAGCTACTCATGTGTGGAAATATTGACAGGACCGGGTCCTATTTCTCTATTGACTCCAGTTTTCAATTGACACGTGTGAAACATTCACATATTGCAAATCTTACTTAAGACACTGAAATCATACAATGTTCAAGCTTGTCAGTTACAATTCACAACTAAAATGACTAAACCTGTTGTTTATTTCTGTTTTATTTCACTTTATTACCCGCCACATTTTCAAGATCATTCAAGCTGCAGGGGTGGGGTGGGGGCAACAGTTTTGTCTCTGGAAACTGTGCTGAATTTGTATTTGCGAGCATTATTAGGAGCCTGGCGACGCACATAGCCCTTTTGTGGCTGGAAATAGGGGCCAGGTCCATTATTATTATTATTATTAACAAACATTTATATAGCGCCAGCAGTGTACCTGGCACTTTACAAAGTAATAAAATAGACAGGGTCCCTGCCCCTAGGGCTTACAATCTGAGAGACAGGAGCTGGGGGAGAGACTTAGGAAGGGGAACAGAGGGAGAGACAAGGGGTCTAACATTCATGAAGATGCGAGGTCTCAAGTGCACGTACTTGGCTTAGTTACGATGAGAATGACAGCAGGCAGGTCCATGTTGCAAGGATAAGGGTAAACCGATCGTAGGTATAGGAATAGTGGCTCAGCAGGATAAAGAGTCAGACAGAGCAGAGCGAAAGAGGTGAGTTTTAAGGAGAGATTTGAAGGTATGAAGGGAGGGGGCAAGGCGGATGTGGACAGGGAGGGAGTTCCAGGCATGGGGGGCAGCAAGTGAGAAGGGACGAAGGCGCTTAGGGGAGCAGGGAAGGCGTGGAAGCGCGAGAGAGGGGACAGAGGAGGAGCGAAGTGCACGGGCTGGAGTATGGAGGGCGATAAGTGCAGAGAGGTTGGGGGGAGCAAGGTCCATAACATCTAGGACAATTCTTGTCACATTGATGTATTGGCGCCTGCTGCGTTCCTCCCGAAACGCTGCCTCTCAGAAAGACTGGCACTTTCGGGACAGGACAACAATGACTGGGGAGCTGGGGTTTTACGTAACATTAGGCACCAAGGCGTTTCTACCCATTTCTTTTTGTCTATCCCCAGAAATGAGGCTGTTTGTTTATGGAAGCAACAGACGTGGGATGTTGATGCTCAGGGTGATGAAGCCGTGGCCTTTTTTATCAATTCTGGGTTTCGGAGGGGCCCGTTATTTGCTAACCATGTCGAAGTCAGTTTTTCGGAGGGCGTGGTTTAGATCAGCTGTCCTTCTGGGTCGCTCGTCGGGGGTTGCTTTTGCCGAAAGAACCTGTGTCTGTGGAAGTGGTTTATACCACTACCTGTTACAATGTCCACTTTATAGAAGCTGTATCTGGCGCACCCACTGCCTTCACGGCAGCTTCTGGTATTTCCCCGAACGAATGATTCCAGAGACAGAACCTCTAGGGCCGCGGCTGCATTCGTGGTCTCTGAAGCCAGACTTCGGTCTCACTTTATGGAGCTTAACTGTGAAAATGGGGCGAGTGTCTGACTTTTTAGGGTGTGGTAGGAAACTTATAACCCATATGGGTAATGATTTATTTCTGTGTATGGTGATTGCTGATTATACGTGTGTGTTTGTTTGGTTGGTTTTGTCTGTTTCTGACATGGCCAGATGGCTGATTCAAATAAATTTATTATTATTATTATTATTATTATTAGATTATTCAAGCTGTAACAGAGAACACGCACAGCATGCCTGAAGATTTGAGGAGAATCTTATTGTACCCTTTATGCTCGAGAGGGAATTCCAAACTAAGTTCCTCTTCTCGAGAGGTGGAGCCCTGTCTGTTACTATTGCACAGAAGGAGGGACTGACCTAGCTACAAATACCTAGTTAGTCTGGGGAACGACTCACCCACAAGAAATGCTTTTGATTTGGACCAAGCTTCCAGTTAAGGAGCAGTTTCAATGTAACATTTGCCAAAGGTGCTTCATTGAAAAACTGTCAATTGCAAATGTTAATACAGCTTAAAATACACAGGTCTAGAAAGGACGTTTCTGCTGAACACATCGGGTGCCAGTTCAATCTGGCTTACCCTAGTGGTGCAGGCGGGAGTGGAGGGCTCATGTCCCAATTCTGGGTCCCCGTAAGGGCAAGGGGCAGGGTCTCCAGCATGGGGGGCAGTCCCTTCATTTAGACAGCAATGCCCCAGCTTCCCCACCAGGAAGAAAGTCTTCAGAGTGGGTAGGAGTGGGGCCAGCACTCCCCCCCCCCCCCACTCCCTCAGAACATTCCCTAGTGGCACTCGGTCCACTCTGAGTTGGTTACGGGGCTGGGAACCAAGCTGTCTGCACAGATCCTGGGAGCAGAACGTCCGTGCATTGGGGAGGAAGCTACTCGGCTCCCAGCACCACACTGTCTGACTGCACCTGTCAGAAGTAACACACACGATAATCTCCAGCGAGGGCAAGAGATGAGCACCTCCTCCCAGTTTGCCAGCCTCCCTCTGTCGTACAGTCAGACCCGTCCCATGAGCCAAGGAGCTCCTCTGCCCACCATGAGCCACTTGTATCGGTCCAGGCAGAAAAGGGAAAATCTAATTTCTGAGCAGAGTCAGAGGTGCCCCCCCCCCGCAGCACGACACGGGGTGCCCGCTGTATCTGCACACAAGCAAGACGCTCTCTCCTGCTGTTGCTCTGTAAAGCGCTCCTGGACCTCACTCACCACCGCGCCATTTCCCGGCTAACCTTTCTGGAGTTCGCAGCAGCGCCTGTGCAGCCTCCTGGCTGCCGATCTCTCCACTATTCCACAAGCCATCAGTTCCTGCAGGAAATGCCGGTGGCCATCGCGCACCAGAGCAGCCATAGCTGCACTGTCCAGTGCCTGCACAAAAGGAGATACAATCAATCGAGAAAAAACAAAAGTGACGTATTTGGACAAACCCGTTACTGGATTTCTCAAACTTTCGGAGCCTTCCACTAGCTCATTCGACGCCTGCTTGATCAATTCTCTCTGCCGTGACATGATGTCCCTCTGGCTCAGAGTCACTCGGTCAATCCCCATCCTCCCCCTTCTCAAACCTCCCCCTCCCCACTTCAGCCCTTTCTGCAAGGACAAGAATGACAACAGTCACCTTGGCCTCACTTATTGATCCCACCGCACGCGCGGCAAGGGATCCAGGAAGGCTAGAAGGCACAAACACATTCAAAATCCCCCTAAACAACCCAGCCCCCCTAGCCCCGCCGGCCAAACGCCCACCAGGCCAACTAGAAACTCTCATTGCCTTCCAGTGGGGGGGGGCGTGTGTTACACGGGGGAGTCACTGGGGGCACGTGTTACGGGGGGGCACGTTACAAGGGGGGGTCACTGGGGGGCACGTGCTACGTGGGGGGGGGAGTCACGGGGATGGGGGAGTCATGCTACGGGGGTCAATTGGGGGGGTCACGTGCTGGGGGGGGGGGAAAGAGACCCGTCGGGCCGAGGAACAGTCCGCTCCCCCGTTACCTCCGCTCCCGCGTGCCCCGCCTCCCCGGCGGATCCCGATCGAGAGCTCAGCGCTCGTCTCTGCCGGCTGCGCTCCATGCGCTCTCGGCCCCGCAGGGAAACTAATCGATGCCGGAACCGCGGCGCGCGTTGGGCTGGGCTGGGCTGGGCCGGGCCGGGTGCCGGGGAGTTCCGCGGGGTAAGCTCCGTGCTGTCCACCGCCGAGCTCTGCTGCAATGTCCGGGGGGGCTGGGCTGTCTGCCTCCCCCCCTCCGCGTCCTGAGGCGGGGAGTTCCGCAGGTTAACGTGCTGTGCAGCGCTGAGAGGGGGGTGACCGCCCGCCCCGGCGCAGGCAGCCGCGCTTACCCCACAGCGAGGCCGCCAGGGGAGGCTGGAGGCAGCAGCGCAGACCCCGACGGGCCCGGGGCCAGAGGCAGGAGACGCTGCGGGACTCGCCGATGTAATCTCGGCGCCGCTGTCAATTATCTTCGCGAACTCTTGGCGCGCGGGGGCGGCGCCCGGGCCGGCGGGTGTTGGCCCCATCTTCCAAAAGGAGGATCCGGGACACTCTAGCCCAGCCGGCCTGACGGATCCCTGGAGAGGGACTCGGTCATTGGCGGCATCGAGACAGTAACACAGATTCCTAGAAGCCACAAGTCACGCCAGACTAACCTCCTTGGGGATCGAGTTACTAGTTAGTGGATCATGGGGACAGCATGGACTAATATAACTTGATTTCACCAAAGCATTTGACAATGTCATAAAAACACAAGTCCTAGATGATATTCTTGTTGACAAGCTGGTTAAATATGGGCCAGATGATCCTAGGTGGATTTATAGCTGGTTGACGGACCATGCAAATGCTCTAGCATCTTATGACTTGGATGAAGGAGCAGAGGGGACGCTCATCAAATTTGCAAATGACACAAAACTGGGAGGGGTCGCTAACGCCTTAGAAGACAAATAAAATTCAAAACTAGGTTGGGAAACTCGGCTGAAACTAACAAAATTCAACAGATAAATGTAAAGTTCTGCATTTAGGTAGGAAAAATCAAACTTACAAATACAGGATGGGGGATCTCTGGTTCGGCAGCAGGACATGAGAAAAGGATCTGGGGGTTGTAGTTGCTCACAAGCAGAACATGTGTCAGCGGGGCGGCGCAGCTGCTAAACAGGCTAATGCAATTTTAGGCTGCATTAACAGAAGCATCGTGTCCAGGTCACGAGGACTCCTAGTTCCACTCTAGTCTGCGCCGGTCAGAGCTCCCCTGGAGTCCTGTGTCCAGCTCTCGGCACAGCATTTTAAGACGGACATTGACAAACTGGAACGGGTTCAGAAGCGGGTGACAGAGATGATCAGGGGTCTAGAAACCATGAGGAAAGGTTGAAGGAGCTGGGTGTGTTTAGCCTGAAGAAGAGAAGCCTAAGGGGAGACAGGATCGCCGTATCTGACGGGCTGTCACAGAGAAGATGGAGCAGACTCGTTCTCTGTTGCTCCCGAGGGCAGGACTAGAGCCAATGGGCTCAAATGACAAGGAAGCAGATTTCGGTTAAATGTTAGGATGAACTTCCTAGCGGTCAGAGCTGTTCGAGAGTGGCACAGACGGGGGGGGGGGGGGG
>QEPC01001667.1:471282-505999 GCA_003113815.1 Sphenodon punctatus | reverse complement strand
GGGCCGGGTGCCGGGGAGTTCCGCGGGGTAAGCTCCGTGCTGTCCACCGCCGAGCTCTGCTGCAATGTCCGGGGGGGCTGGGCTGTCTGCCTACCCCCCTCCGCGTCCTGAGGCGGGGAGTTCCGCAGGTTAACGTGCTGTGCAGCGCTGAGAGGGGGGTGACCGCCCGCCCCGGCGCAGGCAGCCGCGCTTACCCCACAGCGAGGCCGCCAGGGGAGGCTGGAGGCAGCAGCGCAGACCCCGACGGGCCCGGGGCCAGAGGCAGGAGACGCTGCGGGACTCGGCGATGTAATCTCGGCGCCGCTGTCAATTATCTTCGCGAACTCTTGGCGCGCGGGGGCGGCGCCCGGGCCGGCGGGTGTTGGCCCCATCTTCCAAAAGGAGGATCCGGGACACTCTAGCCCAGCCGGCCTGACGGATCCCTGGAGAGGGACTCGGTCATTGGCGGCATCGAGACAGTAACACAGATTCCTAGAAGCCACAAGTCACGCCAGACTAACCTCCTTGGGGATCGAGTTACTAGTTAGTGGATCATGGGGACAGCATGGACTAATATAACTTGATTTCACCAAAGCATTTGACAATGTCATAAAAACACAAGTCCTAGATGATATTCTTGTTGACAAGCTGGTTAAATATGGGCCAGATGATCCTAGGTGGATTTATAGCTGGTTGACGGACCATGCAAATGCTCTAGCATCTTATGACTTGGATGAAGGAGCAGAGGGGACGCTCATCAAATTTGCAAATGACACAAAACTGGGAGGGGTCGCTAACGCCTTAGAAGACAAATAAAATTCAAAACTAGGTTGGGAAACTCGGCTGAAACTAACAAAATTCAACAGATAAATGTAAAGTTCTGCATTTAGGTAGGAAAAATCAAACTTACAAATACAGGATGGGGGATCTCTGGTTCGGCAGCAGGACATGAGAAAAGGATCTGGGGGTTGTAGTTGCTCACAAGCAGAACATGTGTCAGCGGGGCGGCGCAGCTGCTAAACAGGCTAATGCAATTTTAGGCTGCATTAACAGAAGCATCGTGTCCAGGTCACGAGGACTCCTAGTTCCACTCTAGTCTGCGCCGGTCAGAGCTCCCCTGGAGTCCTGTGTCCAGCTCTCGGCACAGCATTTTAAGACGGACATTGACAAACTGGAACGGGTTCAGAAGCGGGTGACAGAGATGATCAGGGGTCTAGAAACCATGAGGAAAGGTTGAAGGAGCTGGGTGTGTTTAGCCTGAAGAAGAGAAGCCTAAGGGGAGACAGGATCGCCGTATCTGACGGGCTGTCACAGAGAAGATGGAGCAGACTCGTTCTCTGTTGCTCCCGAGGGCAGGACTAGAGCCAATGGGCTCAAATTACAAGGAAGCAGATTTCGGTTAAATGTTAGGATGAACTTCCTAGCGGTCAGAGCTGTTCGAGAGTGGCACAGACGGGGGGGGGGGGGGGCTCTCCTTCGCTGGAGGGTTTCAAACAGGGCGTCTGTCGGGGAGGCTGTCGCTGTGGAGTTCCTGCACTGAGCAGGGGCTTGAACCAGGTGATCTCTGAGATCCCTCCCAATTCTGAGTGTAAACAGACGGGCAGGAGCTCCGGGTTGCCCCATCACCCCCGGGTTGGCTGGTCCACCTAACGGGTGCCTGCCAAACCCAGACAAAGGCTGAATAGGGAGCTGCTGCCCGTCTGTTGGGCAGACCCACACTGCAGCTCCGCGCCCGTCCCCCTGTTGTCCCAGTCAGCACCATAGAGTCACAGGCGTCAGCCTAGAGCGTTGGGTGAGTGCCTGCAACTCTATGGTGCGGGGAGGGGGGGCTGCACAGGCAGAGTGTGGCCCAGGGATACCGCCAGTCTGCCTGTTGCGGAGCTGGGAATAGGCAGACGTGGGAGTGGGCCCCTGGAGGCTCCCCGTCGGCCTGAAAACACCCTGTGATTCTCTGAGCCAGCCACACCCGAGCCGTCGCATTCTGCACTAACTGCAACCTTTGAGCGTTGCAGCGGTCTAGCCTTGAGGTTACAGAGGCACGGATAACAGCTGCTGGGTTATTGAGTATCCTGCCCCCTCCTGCCCAAATGGCAGCTCGGGGAGGCTCACAATAAAAAACTATAAAAGCATCAATACAAAATATAATACCAATCTAAAATACAATATATGAGTCTCACAAATATAAAATACCCCCCCACACCCCACTACCCATCTCTCCCGCCCAACGCCTGTTGAAACAAATGGGAAAAGGCGCCCCTCCCCAAGAATCCGGGTACCGCGATGAATCCAGTAGCACTCCAAGGCTGTAAACCCGGGTGAGATGGGGAGATGACCCCATCAATGAGGTGCCCTATCCGCAAGTCACAGGGACTACCAACCAGCAATACCTCCCTCTTGTCTGGATCCAGCCTCAATGGAGTCACCTGCCTCCTGTTCCCTACACGGGCTAGACACTAGGCATGGGCGAACAGATCGCGGTTCGGTTCGGCCGTTCGGTTCGGCTAGTTTGCCGAGTTCGGGTTCAGCTGTTCGGTTCAGTTGACCGAACAGGCTGTTCCGTTCGGCCGTTCGGGAAATGTTATGGGTGGTTTTTTGTTTTTTATATGTTTGTTTTTTTATTGGGTTTTATATGGTTTTCTCTTTTTTTTTCTTTTAATTATTATTTTTATATGGGGTTTTTTTTGTTTTTTTTAATCTAATATTATATATATCTATCTACACTAAATCTAACTGCTATTAACTATTCTAAATGCTATGAACTGAATGGATTATCTAATAAGTACACAGACCTACTCCTACAAACACAAACTAAATCACTAACGCTATCTCTATCACTAAGCTAACTCCTACAACTCTCTACTATCTCTAATCTATCTATCTATCTCCATATCCAAATATATATATATGGATATACATATGGATATATATACATCCCATATATATGGGATGGGGGGGAATCACAAACAGAAGAGGAGTCTGTAGTGAAATACATACATACTCAATGAGTCTGTACAGTGCATAACACAAGGTTTCAGTTTATGGTTTAAGTTTCATTTCAGTACAAAACTGAAATGAAACTTAAAGCAATCTAAAAATCCTACTCAACGCCTGCTGTTCAGGAACAGTGACTAGCTCAGAAGGTGTTGGGAAGGGGGGAGGCAGATAATTAGTTTCGTTTCTTGCAAGCCTCTCCACCCCTGGTGCCTGGGAGTCTGCTCCTCAGTGACTGACACCGCCCTGTCATGTTTGACCTTCCAGTGAACCTTTTTTTGCCACCCGAACGCGATCCGAACTGACCGAACTGTTCGGCCATTTTGCTGTTCAGTTTGTTCGGTATGTTTGCGTTCGGGTTCGAGTTTGGTCGTCCGAACAGGCTGAGTTTGGGCCGAACTGCCGGACCGCGTTCGCCCATCCCTACTAGACACTGCGTAAGGTTGAAACGTCCGGGCCAGAGTCCAGTGAGAAAACGAGGGAGAGAGCTGTGTCCGCATACGGACGGCACCTTGCTCAAAATCTCCCTCTGGTCTGGTCTCACGACCCAACGGCCTCCTGTACAGGGAGGCCAGAACGGAACCCTGCAGGGAAGACCCCGCCCACAGAGAAGACTCCCACGGGGACAGTGACGAGGCAGTCGCACACCATCGCTCTCTGGATCTCCCTGTCCGGGACGAGTGCAACCACTCGAGCAATTCCACAAATTCCCACCAGGTTCTGCAGCCCACATCCCCAATCTCTCATAGTCAACAATATCAGAGGCTGCTGACAGATATAAAAGGACCAAGAGGGTATAATTCCCTGGATCAGTCTAGGTGTAGATTATTGACCAAGGCCACACGGATATCTCGGAGCCACGCCCAACTCGGACCGAACTGGCAGGGATCCAGGAATCCAATAGCGTCCGGGGGGGGGGGGGGTGGAGCTGGCAGGCCATCACCCACTCCACAACCTTACCCCAAAAGCCCAGGTTAGAGATGGGCAGTATTTGGCCAGAGAGCCAGCATCTGACATTGGTTTCTTGAGCAGGAGCTGGACGCCCACAGATTTAAGGCTGCCCCAAAACCTGTCCTCCTGACCCCAAGCATTGACAACCTCAGCCAACAACAGATCCAGCCTCTACCCACTGGCTTTCCCCAGCCAGGACAGACATGAGTTTGATTCAAAAGTGGCCCCCTGTGTTTCCCCAAGCACACCCCTGCCTTGGTGGGTGGTCCATATAGAAACAGTGGGGTGTGGCGGAGAAGGTGCTGGACTTGGCCCTGGGCAGCCAGGGTTCAAATCCTGCCTTAGCCATGAACTCACTGGGAGGCCTTGGGCAAGTTGCAACCTCTCAGCCTCAGTTCCCCATCTGTAAAATGGGAATGTCTGTAGCTGTGTTCCCCTCGCCTGCGTCTGTATTGGATTGTAAGCCCCACGGGGCAGGGAACTTCTCTGAAAAGCTATGACTGTAAAGCGCTGTGTCTGCCTAGTAGCGCTACAGAAAGGGTTAGTAGTAATAAAAGACTCAGGCCGCTTTTAGACGAGTGGCCCGATGTAGCGCTTTGAAGAAAGTGCTTGCTGAAAAGCCACGCAGGATGCACCGGAAGTAGCCGGCCACCATAGGAGTCCCAGCTTACACAGTCTTTTTGAAGCCGCATTTGGGAAGCCTCAATATCAGGGGTTTCCAAATGCAGTTTCAAAAAGAGCCCGCTGGCTACTTCCACTGCTTCCCAGTGCACTCCGCGTGGCTTTTCGGGAAACGTTTCCTTCAGTGCGCTACGTCCAGCCACTCGTCTAAAAGCGACCTCAGTTTCCCATACCCCAAATTCAGACTCTGCATCTAAACTAGCTGCCCCAAGCGACTTCTGCAAAGTAGGCGACAAGCCCATGGCAGCAGGCAGAGCTTCTCTCTGGCTCCAGGCAAAGGCAATCTGGATTTAGCAGACTACTCATCCCCTGCAACAACTTTGCTGGATGACACTTCACAGACACTATGGCAGCAGAGAAGAAAGAGATTATTCTTATCAATGTGAATTACGGAATGTCAATATGAATGGAGAGTATCCTCATTAGTATGGACTCTATCCAACAAAACATCCAAGTGAGGATCCTTGCACCCCAAGCATTATTATGGTCACTAGAGGAGGGAGGATCTGCTTGCTCTGTCAGTCATGGGCTCGTCTGTTTGAAGTCTGTGGCACACAGAATGGCATCCTGGAATTAAATATCCTATTGTTGCTCAGGGTTTTAGCTGCCTGACACTATATGATTACAGTATGTGTGTCATAACTACACTTCTATTTTAAATACACAGGGTTGTTTCCAGGGCTATGAAATTGAAATGCCAAAGGCCCGTCAGCTGTAGCTCAAAATCCTGAAACACACCTAGCTTGTATAGTAAGGTCTTTGTGAAACTGAATGGGTGGGGAGTGCTAGCTGGGGAAAGGCGAGAAAAGAGAAGGAAGCTGACTCCTACTGGGTGTTTCCATTGTGTCACTAATGGTTTCCTTCTGCCTCCTCTGGTGTGTCACTGCCGAGAACCCTGTACAACGTACAAGAAGGAGGCGGTATTTCAGTGTGAAAGTAGAGGAGTGGGCTGGGCATGCAAATTCAGTCTGCTCCCGAGAGGAGGACGTGCGCGAAGTCTGTGTGCAATAATGTTTATCCATCAAGAGAATGAAGCAAGGTTTCCAAAGGCTGTTCTGGGACTGTGCCACCCAGTAATGAAACTAACTTAGCTCTGGATCAGGCAAGTTCTTTTCTTTTCCTATTGAACTGAAGGAAGGTAGCAGTCTGTACTAGATGAGAGAGGTGGTGCTCTGCACTGTACAATTTACTGACTTAGCGACAGAATGTACTACGCTTCGGGTGGGAAACGCAAAAGCTATTCAGCTTCTCTTCCCCAGTCGGACTTTCCTGTGATGGTTACTGCTTGGAGCTGGGATCCTAGTATCTGTGGTTCTTATTTAATCGGTGGAACTGTTCAGAAAGTTGCACATGCTTTTTAGGATTGGAGACAAGTGGCCTAGCAGGAACAAATGAACAGAACTCGAGTTGGTTTTGCTGAGCACTTCCTTATTTTTCCTGGAGAGCTGTCTAATGGCACTGACTGCATCTGAGCCAGGCGAGCCGTCAGTGGGGATGGAATCATGGGAGTGTCCACACAGTCTTAAACCGGCTCCGGACACTAAGGGGATTTGGGTAAATGGTCCAGTTACTGAAAAGAAGATTCTGCCAGTGCCAGCAGAAACCCAGTTCTCTTCCTTGCAGTTAGTTAACTGCAGAAGCCTGCTGACATGTTTTCTGTTCTCTGGCAAAACTGGTATAAACTACCTTGCTGGCATCTGTCACCGTGCACTCCCTCAGGAAGGGCTCCAGTCTCCCCAGCCCCCAGCAATCACCCATGAGACAACAGCCCTTTATGCTGGAAGCCTCCCACGCAGGGCTCTGTGGGGCACTGGTGTTCCCTTGAACTGAATTTATTATCCTACAATTTCTACCTGGAGCTTTTCTTCCTCTGGGTGTCCAGGCTAGTTTCTCTGTAGGTCTTTGTGAACCACCCAGTGGCCCTTGCTGAGTCTGTGGAACAGAGAGGCTCTGGCAAGATGGCTACCTACCAGAGCAGAGAGCATGCATGGAATTGGCTCTGGGACCATGTTTAGAATCGTCCTAATTCCAGCTGTAGTTTCACTGCTCTTATTAAAAGACAAAGGAAAAGAGGGCTTGCTGTTTGTGGGAAGAATAAATTGCATTACTTCTCCGCAAATGTTGTGGATTTGTCTGTGCTGATAAACCCCTCCTGCATGCTTGTGCATGTTTACCCAACACAAGGCTCTTTGCCAAATCTCTTTGGAGCTTCACAGCACATTCATTGAGATACTATTTCTCAGCAAAGTATTTGAGACTGAGAAGCCATTCAAGGAGGAAGGATTCATATCTTGAAGCAGTTTGTTCTCATTTCTAAGCTGCAGGAGAGTCCAAGTAAGAACAAGTGCAGAATTTGTTTGTTAGTGTCTGCCTGGTCATTATTCCCTTTCATCTATTCAGACCCTCCATTCCCGTGCTGTGGAAATAAATACGCCTACACTACAGCAAGGTCAGCAGTGCCTCAGTAAGTGATGTAGCTACGACTGCGTAATTATAGCAGAGTCAAATGGGCCTGGTCTCCCATTCACAGGTGTTATCCTCTAAGTTTGTCGTTTTCCATGATCAGTCACTGCACACATGACTGGTTCCTTAGTTTGCAGACTGGTGGTTGATCTTGAGTGGAAGGAGATGGGAATGAAACTCCTTTCCCATTCAGAGATGGTGGTGGTATAAAAACAGTTTCTGTGACCTTTCTGAATAGTTTTACAGGCATCACAGTTTATTGTTAGATGAAGGTTAACACCATAGAATCCATCTTATAATGGAGGGCGTTTTCACACTGACAGTCCGCACTAACTGAATCTAGTGCAGACTAGTTTGTCCGCCTGAACACAGTCAATGGCGCTTATTAGTGCAGAATAAGTGATAAGTATGGTTCTTATAAAACCCCAACCACTTGGTTTTATAAGAACCATACTTAAAGTAGTCCGCACTGATGTCCTTGTTTGGTAGGTTACAATTATTTTCTGAGTTATTAGTCCGCACTATATTGTCCGTCTAAAAGGCATCACTATGTTAGTGCAGACTAACAAACACTGTACTTATTTCAAACTAATGCACATTACTTTGGCCGTCTGAAAACACCCGGAGTAAAACCTTTGCCAATTCATTTATCTCCCTTCTGTGCAACACAGGGCCCCCCCGCACTGAACTGCACGTGTATGAATTGTATTGTCAAGAAAGGATTTAAAAGTTGCCATTGAGGAGAATTTACCTCCTATTGGAACGTAGGTCCATTAACAGCTATTAGCCAAGTAGGTTTAGGCAATGTAACTTATTTTTTAAATTTTAGTTATATAGCGCCAACAGTGTGCTTGTTACTGTACGATCAGTAGTTCTAGACAGGTCCCTACCCCAGGGCTACAATCTAAGAGAGATGAGGGGGATACAAGGGAGAGGGGAACTTCAGGAGAGACAAGGATACATCCTGAGGTTGAGAAGTTACATGTGCACGTGGTTCACTTAATTACAGGGAAGAGATTCTGAGTGAGGAGGGAAGAAGATGCTATTTATTTATTTATTTTATTTAACAAATGTTTACCCTGCTCTTCCCACCACAGGCGGCCCAGAGCAGCTAACAATAAAAAGATATAAATATAACATAAAACAAATTAAACATTTTAAAACACAAAACGGGGGGGGGGGAGGGGACCCACTCTCCCACCCACCCCTTACCCCTCTCCCTCGCCAAATGCCTGGCGGAACAGCCAGGTCTTACAGCTCCTACGGAACGCCAGGAGGTCTGGGGCCAGACGGGCCCCCACCGGGAGGGAATTCCAGAGCCACCGAGAATGGCCTGCTCTGCGTGTCAACCCGGGGGACCTCTAACATGGCGCCCCCGGACGACCGCAGGGACTGATCCAGAACCCAGGGAGTGAGGTGGTCTCACAGATAGACAGGGCCCAGACTGTGTAGGGCTTTATAGGTTTATTCAAACCAACACTTTGAATCGGGTCCAGAAGACTATTGGCAGCCAGCGCAGAGATCGGAGCACCAGTGTAATGTGCACCCGGCAGCCCAGTCCCACCAAGAGCCGGGCCACCGCATTCTGCACCAGCTGCAGCTTCCGAGTCGTCACCGTAGGTAGCCCCACGTAGAGCGTGTTACAGTAGTCTAACCGAGAGGTAATAAAAGCATGGATGATCGTGGCCAGGTCCGGAGCCGAAACCAGCGGCCGAAGCCGCCACACCAGATGTAACTGGCGGAAGGCACTCCTCGCCACGACCTCCACCTGGAGATCCAGGCAGAGCTGCACAGCGAGGAGCGCCCCCAGGTTCCGTACCTGGGATGTCAGTGAAGGGCAAACTCCATCAATCGATGGAGCTGTCACCTCCGCCGACCTACCCACTAGCATCACCTCCGTCTTGTCAGGATTCAGTCGCAATCGGTTAGCCCTCATCCACTCCCCCACAGCTGCCAGACACCGGGTAAGCACCGAGACAGCCGGGTCTGGGTCGGTCAAAAATGAGAGATACGGTTGGGTGTCATCCACATACTGATGACACCTCACCCCGAACCCTCCAATCACCTCACCGAGTGGCTGCATGGACACGTTGAACAGGAGACGGGACAGAACCGAACCCTGCGGGACCCCACACAGGAGGTCTCGGTGTGATGAAAAACAATCACCGAGTACCACTCGCCGAGTTCTCCCGGTCAGGAATAAGTGGAACCATTCAAGAACAATCCCTCCCACCCCCGCACTGTCCCGCAGGCACGTCACCAACATCTTGTGGTCAACGGTATCAAATGCTGCGGAAAGATCTAAAAGGACCAATAGGGTCGATCGACCCTGGTCCTTTTCTCAGCAAAGATCATCCACCAAGGCCACAAGTGCTGTCTCACTGCCATGCCCCGGATGAAAACCAGAATGAGAAGGATCAAGATAACTGATGCAGTCAAGATGCCCCTGGAGCTGCTGAGTCACAACCCGTTCAATAACCTTCCGTGCCAGGATGGGCACGGATCTGATTCACAAGAAGTGGCTTGAACAGCCCCAAGCACCCCCACCACGTCAGTGGATGTCACCGACTGAAAGTGATCCCACGAAATCGGACAAGCCAGGGCTTCTACAACCTCTACCTCCTCCACTGCAATAAATGCAGCATCGAGATCTTGGTGAATACGGGCGATTTTCTCTGCAAAGTAATCTGCTAAAAGGTCACAGCGGGCGGAAGATGACTCAACCCCCGGGTTGAGGGAGACTAGACTGACCAGTCCCCGTACAACTCAGAACAGCTCCGCCGGACGGGATTTCGCAGATGCTATGAGGGCAGCAAAGAACTCCCTCTTTGCTGCCCGCGTAGCCACGACATAGGCTCATAAACGAGCTCTATGTCACAATCTGTCGGCTTCAGTTCGAGATCAACGCCACCGTCGCTCCTCTTGCTTCAGGACCCGCAGTTCCTCAGAGAACCAAGGGGGCCTGCGGGGCTGTCGCCTGGGCAATGGACGCCTGGGAGCGGTACGATCAATGGCCTCTGTCAGCAAGATATTTGGTCATCTAGGTCAGAGGGTAACTCCCCCAGAGCGCCTAGAAACTGCACCGGGTCCATCAGCCTCCGGGGGCGGACCATCCTAATAGGTTCCGCACCCTGCTGGGGTCAGACGTGCTAGAAGGGAAGTCTGTAGGAGGTAATGATCCATCCATGACAAGGGCACAGTCGATATCTCCCCCATTAACGGAGCAGCTGCCTCAAGGCCAGTGCAGAACATGAGGTCCAAGGTATGTCCTCCAAGATGTGTCAGGCCATTGAATTTCACTCATGATGAGCCGGGAAAGCCTGACAGAAGAGGTAGGCTTTCAGGAGGTATTAATTATTAGCATTAGCATTAGCATTTATATAGCACCAGCAATGTACCTGGTGCTTTACAAGAATAAGATAGACACAGTCCCTGCCCGAGAGCTTACAATCTAAAGACAGGGGGAGTGGAGACAGGGAAGGGGGAACAGAGGGAGAGACAAGGGATGCAACATTCATGAGGATGCAGGAACTCAGGTACACGTGTTTGGCTTGGTTGCAGTAAGTTGGGAGTTTGCAGATAACAGGTGGGGGATAATCCTGGGTAGGGAGGGACCCGGACAGGAGTGTGGTGGGATACAAGAGCAAAGGGATATGGGGCAGCAAGGCCATGAAGAGCGTTAATGGTGAAGACCAGGGGCTTGTGCTGAACGCGTTCCCGTTGAGGGAGCCAGCGCAGGGCGGAGAGGTGGGGCTGAACGTGGTCAGAGCAATGGGCAAGGGGGATGATTTTGGCAGCAGAGCGTTAAGCAGAGATCAGGGGGGCGAGATCAGAGTATAGGAGACCAGTAAGGAGGAAGATGCAGTAGTCAAGGTGAGAGATGACTAGAGCATGGACTAGGGTTTTTGCGGTGGCAACAGTAAGGCAGGGCCGGATTTTAGCGATATTATGCAAAGCGATTGGATTTGACAACCGCCTGGATCTGAGGCATAAGGGAGAGGGAGGAGTCAAAGATGAATCCCAGGCTACGGGCTGAGGGACCGGCCGGATGGTGACTCCCTCAATGGAAATTGAGAGGGAAGTAGGAGGGGAGCGTTTGCGGGGAAAGATGAGGTGTTCAGTCTTGGCCATATTAAGCTTGAGTTGGTGGCGAGACACCCAAGCAGAGACGTCAGAGAGACAGTCAATAATATGAGAGTGAATGGAGGGGGAGAGCGTGGGAGTGGAGAGAGAGTGTTACGTGGCATCCACATACAGGTGGTACTTTACCCAGAGAAAGAGTGTAAAGGGAGAAGAGAAGGGGGCCGAGGAAAGAGCCTTGGGGAACACCCACCGAGAGGGGAAGCGGCGTAGAGGATGTACCAGCAAGAGAAACATTGAAGGAGCAGTTTGAATGATACAAATCAAATTCATTTTATTTGGCATCGGCTCATGCCATAGCCAAAACATTTAAACAGTACACTTAAACAACAAATACTTTAAAAATAATGACAAAAATAAAACAGTACAGAAATAATCAATACAAAACAATAATTTAAACTTACATTAAAAGCAGCCATAATACAGTCTTTGCTCCTAAGTGGAGCAGTGGGACAGACAACTCACACCCCTGAAATTAAGACAATACAATGTAAACAAACACCATAATACCATGATCAGCACATCCACAGCCCAATACAGATCTATCTTGCACAAATTTCAATATACCATAATACTCAACATCCATGGTTTAATGCCAATCTACATTAGACAGAGTCAAATACGGTTTATTACAGCTTGTGCCTGCACACCAGCCAACCAAAAATACATTTTGCAACATTAAAACTAAACAGTTAAAATAAACATGATCAAAAGGATAAAATTAGAAATTTCCTTATTTGTATATAATCAGCTATGACAAAGCATTTCTTCGTCGCAAAGCAGAGATAACAAACAAAACTAAAGCTTGCAAAGTATTTTTATCTTTGGACACCAACAGCGATAATCTAGCCTGAGGCTGAGGGAGTCATACAAAGAGACAGAACCGGTCAAAATTGAGAACAGTCCCGGAAACCAAGAGAGCATAGCAAATCCAGGAGAAGGCCATGGTCAGCAGTGTCAAAGGTGGCAGAAAGATTGAGGAGGACAAGAACAGAGTAGAGGCCCTTAGACTTAGCTAAGAGAAGGTCCCTGGTGATTTTGGCGAGAGCGGTGTCAATCAAGTGGAGAGGATGGAAGCCTGATTGAAGGAGGTCAAGGGATGAATCTGAAGAGGGGAAATCAAGACCGCGCGTGTAGACATCCCACTCCAGGAGCTTGGAAGCGAAGGGTAGGAGTGAAATGGGGCAATAGTTGGGGGGGATCGGAGAGGTCAAGAGTGGCCTCCTTAAGGTTAGGGGAGACGGTAGCGTGTTTGAAAGCCAGTGGAAATGACCCAGTAGAGAGGGAGGGATTGATGATGTGCAGCGGTGGGGGCGATCACTGTTAGGAGGCGAAAGGGGATGGGGTCAAGGCAGGGCCGGTGCTACCATTAGGCTGCTCAGGGCGACAACATAAAGGGGGTGGGTTTTTTGCTAGGGGTGGGAAGTTCGGATCATCCGGTATCCGATACTGCCGGTATTTTGGTGTACCGGCAGTATCGGATTACTCCGGTATTTGAGGGTACCAGTACCGGATCTTTTTTACATTGCGGCCATTGAAATGAATGGCCGCAATGTAAATAAAGGTAAAAAAACAAAACCCAATCACTTTCCCTCCCCAGTCCAGGCTGCGCGGGTGGAAGGGGGGACACCATCCTGCCCAGCCTGGATTTTAAAAAAAAATTTAAAAAAATCCCCGAAGTCCCTGCTAGTGCGGGCTCCGGGCCGCCGGTGACCCAGAGCCCACACCAGCAGGTAGGTACTGTGGTACTAGGGTGATCCCTGGGTGGGGGGTGGTTTAACACACACCCCACCCCAGGGATCGCCTCCTCCCCACCCAGGGATCGCCTACTGGGTTTCCCCGGAAGGCCTAGAAAGCGCTGAAGCCGGCAGCCACAGCCAGCGCTGAAGCTGCCGGACGCCGCCCGGAGCACCAGAGGTAGGCGATCCCTGGGTGGGTAGGGTGATCCCTGGGGTGCGGTGTGTGTTAAACCACCCCCCACCCCAGGGATCACCTTAGCACCTGTCTCTTATACACATCTAGATGTGTATAAGAGACAGCTCTAGTACCTGCTGGTGCGGGCTCTGGGTCGCCGGCGGCGGGCCGGAGCCCGCACTAGTAGGGACTTAGGGTAAAAAAAAAAAATGTAAATCCAGGGTGGGTGGGGGGTGCCCCCCCTTTCACCCGCACAGCCTGGGAGGGGGAGGGGGGAGGTATTCTTTTTTCCCCATTGATTTCAATGGGGACAGTTCCCCATTGAAATCAATTCAATAAATCCGGCACCGGTAATCCGATTTTAATCCGGTAATCCGTTTTTTTGTAAACCGGTAAACGGTAGCCAGTATTTGGCCTGATGTCCCACCCCTATTTTTTGCTCCTGATAAAGCTGCCCCGCTGTCCCCACCAGTGATAAGCTTTACGTTTGATGCCACAGGAGAGGCGCTCCCTTCAAGTTGCTGCCCCCCTAGGTGGCCTTGGCACTGCACTGGACTGGGGGTGGGAGAGGTGCCCCCAAGTGGCTCCACCTGACACCCTGGCCCCCATCTCCACCTCTGATCTAGCTTCCGCTGCCATCTCTCCTGCTCCTGATCCAGCTGTTGCTGCCACTTCTCCTGTAAGCCTCTCCCCTCCCCGATCCAGCTGCCTCTGCTGGTAAACTCTGAGGCTGTGTCGGGGGCCGGGGAGCAGGACTACCAACCCCTCAGTGCCCAAGAAGCAGGCTGTGCATGTGTGTGTTGTTGTGCACTAGCTCGGGAGCAGGATCTGAGGTGGCGGATGGTAGGGGTGAGCCAAGGATGGGGGTTTATAGGATGGCACAAGAGGGGAAGAAAGGGTCAAGGGTGGAAGAAAGAGATGAGTTGAAGGTGGAGACAGCAGAACTTGAGCAGGTGGAAGAGGAGACAGATGAGAGAAGGGAGGAGAGGGTGGAAGCAAAGTCAAGAGGGTCACTGGATTGGAGGTCACAGAAAGAGTGAGAGGTTGGAGAAGCAGGAGGGGGTGAGTGGAAGAGACGTAATAAAGCAAGGTGTTGGTCAGAGACAGAAAGGGCAACAAAGGAGAGATCTGCGAAAGAACAGTTTTTAAGACTAGGTTAAGGGACTGGCCGTCATGATGTGTCGAGCAGTCAGTCCACAGGGGAAGGTCAAATGAAGAGGTCAGCAAGAGGAAGCAGGAAGCAGCAGGGTCAGTGGGGGTGTCCACATGGATATTGAAGTCTCCAAGAATGAGGGCGGAGAGTATTGTCATCAGAAAGGAAGACATGCGTCAAAGTCAGAGAGAAAAGTGGAGGGGAATCGGGGGGGAGGGGGGGTTAGATGTCCAGCCACACGGAGGTGGAGGGGGGAGCAGAGGCGAACACTGTGGGCCTCAAAGGAAGAGAAGGAGTGAGAGGAAGGAGTGTTGAGGGGTTGGAACTGGCAAGATTTGTCAAGGAGTAGGCCAACACCAACACCATGGCCTTCCGAGTGTGGCGAGTGGGTGAATGCCAGACCTCCAATGGAGTGGGCCGCAGGAGTGGCAGTGTTACAGGGGGGAATCCAGGTTTCTGTAAGGGCAAGGAGCTGGAGGGAGCAGAAGAGGTCGTAGATGAACAGTGCTTTCTGGATGGAAAAGTGGCAGTTCCACAGGGTGCAAGAGAAAGGCAGCCGAGATGCGGGCAGACGGGATGGGGCTTCGGTCTGGGGAGAGATGGCAGGAGTGGGGAGTAGGACGGGGCTGAGATGTGTGGAGGGGGGGGCTGATAGGAAGGAGGAATGTTGCTTCAAGGAGCGGGGAGTTGGGAGAGAAGGCGTTTAGGAGACGAAGGGGGGGAAGGGAAGAGAGGTACATGGAAGCAGACCAGATATTTGATTGTGAGCTGCCCCAAGCTGCCTTCTGAGCAGGATGGAGTACGTTAGAAATGAATAAATATTTACTGCCGGCGGGTAGGACGGATGGCTAGGTGCCGGCATGATGCGGTGATGGGTATAGCAGAAAGTCACAGGAACAGGGTACATGATATAGCCCCTACTGGCCCCAAAATGGTCAGGGCCCTTTTTCATCACATTTCGGTGACTTCTTTGAATGGAAAAACTGACCTGGAAAGCAGAGAAGACACAAGAGATTGGCATCACTGTAGACAAGGGAGTTCTCGACAGACAGGTCTCAGGTGTCAGCTCTGATTCCACAAGCCACTGCGGAACGGGGAGACAGGCTCATGCCTCAATCCCAGTGGAAACGTCTTCCTGTTGGGAGCTGGGAGGGAGCGACAGGGAATGGGTTGCCCACTGAGACCTGTTGGATGGGACTTCTCCCGAGCGATTCAGGTCATTCCATTCCCTATAACTCTGTGTTCACGCACATGCCCATGTCGAGTTCTCTGCTGGAAGAGGCATGCCTTTTTAAGGGCAATTATTTTGTGGCGGCAGGGCTGTGGCTTTGGCTCAGAAAGGAATGATGGTGTCTGCTGAGTCTAAGGTCACTTTTACACAAGTGTCCAGGGAAGCACATTCTTCAAAGTGCCGCTGGGAAAAGCCGTGCGGGGTGCATTGACGCACACCGCCAGAGGACTCAGTGGCGCACGCTGCCTCCCACGGCCTCTTTAAAGCCGCATTCTGGAAACCTTGCTAGCAGGGTTTCCAGAACGCGTCTTCAAACAGGCCACGCGCGCCGCCGATTCCTGTGGCAGGCGGCCACGTCCGGGGCGTGTAAACGCACCCCACACGGCCACATGTCGAAGAACACGCTTCCCTGCCCGCTGGTGTGAAAATGGCCTGAGTAGTTCAGATGAAATCTTTTGTTGGACGCCTTCTGTGGGTGAGAGTGTTCGCTGCTCCCAGGACACACAAGGCCCTTCCTCAGGCAAGGAACAAGTCAGAATTAGTCAGGGAGATATGTGAGGAGGAAAAGAAAGAATAATTTGAAAGGGGGCTGTAGGTGGAAAAACCAGATGGCAGAGATCTCCCTAGACTTGTGTATTTCCAGAAATTTACAGCAGACTTAGGAGCAGCCAGATTTGTAAACCTTCCCATTGTTAAGTGAAAGGCATAATTGGAGAAACATGATGGTAGTTATCTTCATGCGACTGTAGCCTATGGAGTCATGCACAAACACACTCACTGCCAAAACTATGAGGCAAAAAGTATTTCCAGGGGTGGGGAAACTGTAGCTCTGGAGCCGCATTCTTGGGCCGTTCAAGTAATGAGACTCTTGGCCAGGGCCAGTCTCAGGCCCCGCGCTGCCCACTGGCCCTCTGGTTTAGTTCACTGCACTTGAATCTCAGCACTAAGAACTGCACCAGCCAGTCTCCCAGCAGCCTGAGAGATGCTTGAAAGGGGAGTGGGCCAGAGTGTCTTGCAGCTCTTGGCCAGAGGAAGATTTTGGTTCTGAGCGTCTTCTCCTGGTGTATTTATTTAGACAGGGATAGCAAGGCTGTAGCTCTCAACTAGTCCCACTCCCTTGTTCTTTGGGGGGAATGAATGCTCACCCAGATGGGTGTTTTGCTCCGTTAATAGGAAGAGAGATAACTGACCCATTTGCAACAAGGGTTTTTTCATCTTCCTTACTTTGATCCCCAAGGTTGAGCAGGAAACTCTTTCCCACAAAGGGGAATGTTTAAAAGAATCCTCCTCTCACTAGCACTTTGGAGCAGTGGCAGGAGAGGCTTTGGGGAGAGGGGACAGTGGTGGGAGTGGGGAGTATTGGGGACTGAGATACGGGGAGGTGTACAAAGCAGGAATGGGAACACTGGGCCAGTCCATCTGTGACAGGAGCCCAAGCCAGACTCTTCCGAGAAAGAGCAGGATTTGCTCTGGCCTGTCCAAGGAAGCTGCAGAGTTGCCAACTTTCACAATATTTGGAATTTTTTGAAGCCCAGTTTGCAGTTACATGTGTCATCAGTCTTATGGTTCATTTAGTAAATATAGTCAAACGTTAACCTTTTTGGTTGTGGAGAGAAGCTTTAAACAAGAACAGAGTGTGTGTAACCATAAGGAGTTGGAAACCCAAAGGCACCAGTCATCTCATGAGTGTTGGAGGGTGACATTTTTATTTTTTTCAATTTGTATCCCACCCTTCATCTTATTAATGATTAACATTTAACCAGTAATCCTTACAACAACCCGGTGATGTAGGTTAGGCTGAGAGATCTGTAACTGGAATAAGGTCACTCAGTGAATCGTGGCTAAGGCAAGTCTTGAATCAGGGGCATCCCCCTGCCTCCTGGTCCCAGGACTGTGCCCTTAGTCACTAGACCACACTGGCTCTTAGTGCCCCTCTTCTGGCACCTTGGACTCACTCAGACCTACTGAGACCTGACCAGAAGCGAATTGGTCCACGGGGGGATTTCTCCAGCAACCCAGGCAGTGAGGCAGGGCCTGAAGCAGAGAAATCCTATCGCTGCTTTGCAACCCCTTGTATTCCAAAGCAGGAGGGGTTATGAAGTCGTGGGGTGTGCTAGAGTCTTGGCTTGGAGTAGAGGCACCATTGTGGGTGTGAGCTGCTGAAGATAATTGTCTCTTTTGACCAGTTAGGGGATGAAACTGAGCTTTTACCGTTTCCTCCCAACAGGATCTTGGCCCATCTCCGCCTCCAGAAATTGACTGGCTGGTGCCCATCATGACCGAGAGGTGGGGTTCTGCGTTGCATCTCCGGCGGGCCCTTTCCGTCTTTCTGTGCACAGTAACATGCCACGGTAAGCAGCTGAGGGGACGAGCGGGAGCTCAGTGGGACGACACTGAACAGAGCCTGAACGCTCCTAGGTTTTGTTTTGGATCCTCTGGTCACGGTGGATGCTCTTTAGCAGAGTAACCCCAAATCTTACCATTTAAGAGAGTCTGGGTTCAGGGTCTCCTGACTTGCCCACTAAACCCTTAGCAGGTGAACCCTTTAGGTGCCAACCTGTTACAATATTATGGCCAATACCAGCAACATGCCTTCACCGTGCACAAGTGGATATCTGCAGGTCTTTCCAACAAGGGTAGGAATTTGCTAAGAGCAGAAGTGGAGCTTGTTCTAGCAATTTCCTTTCTAATCTAATCTCTCCATTTGATGATGCTCACACGGCAACAATTTACGTTCTCTGAGAAATGTCTCTTGTACCCCCCTGGGCATCTCCATGGAGGGGCTGGACAAGGAGACTTCAACACTGGAGGCTGGAGAAAAGGAGAATTGAAGTGGGAGGAGGAAAGTGATGGGGGGGAAGGAAGTGAGGTCAAGGTGGATGTTGTTGATCTTGGCCTTGAAGGAAGAAGGCAAGATTCTGTGCAGAGAAGGAAGAAGGGGGTGAAGGAGAGAGGGTTGAGAAGTGAAAGCCCAAGAGGTGGATGGTGGGGGCGAGCCAGGGCTGGGAGTTGATCGGATAGATACGTTAGTCAGAAAGAGGAGGAAAGGAGTCACGGATGGAGCAGTGGATACACTGACAACAACAGACACAGCTGAATCAAGGCTGACCCAAGTTCAGTGTGTTCTCTTTATTGGAAATAAACCTTGTGCTGCATGTAGATTCGAAACAAGCTTCTCAAAGATCCAAGGGTTAACGCAAACCTGCTAGAGATGGGATTGCTGCGCCAGAGGGACTGGTGAGGCTAGCAGGGAGAAGCAATAAGAGCAACACAAAAGCCTAGCAAATGAAAGATTCCTGTCAAATAAGTTTGGGCAAATGGAAAGCTGTCTTGCAGCTACAGAAGGCGCCTCCGGACCAGTCCAGGGCAGCAGGCAAACACGCTGAATGTGCCGCGTGTGGGATTTAGACGTGACATTTAGCGCGTTAAAGCCAATTGCGCCTCGACATCGAGCATTTCGCGCCAAATGTCACATCTAAATCCCACGCGCGGGATATTTACAGGCAGCGTGTTCACCGCACGCGTCTAAAACCAGCCTTGGGAAGAGGTGCCTGGATGGTTGTGTGATCGTCTCTCTTGGATGCTGGCTGAATGAGCCTCCAAAAGCAGCCGAAGTTACTCCAATGAATTCTTACCGTTAGGAAGTTTTCCCCAATATTTTGTCGAAATCTGATTTGCTGCCATTTAAGCCTATTGCCTCTTCTCCTGTTCTCTCTGGCAGTGGAGAATATTAACTTGGTAGCAACCTTTTAGATATTTGAAAACTGCTATCATGTCTCCCCGCCACCACCCCTTCTAGGCTAAACATTCCCAGTATCTTCAGCTTTCCTCAGAGGGTTCGCATTCAAGTCTCCTCCCCATCTTTGCTGCTCTCCTTCGATTCCTTTACGATTTGGTGACATCCATCCTGAAGCTCAATGCCCCAAACTGAACCCAATATTCCAGGTGAGGACTTGGCATTACTTCACGTCTTAGAGACAATGCTTCTGCCAAGGCAGCCCCAACCTTGACTTGCTTTTTGTGCAAATGTCCCCTTGTAGATTCATGTTCGGTTTGTATACTTGGCAGGCGGTGGCTGCTCATCCAGGTGTACATTGTTGGCTCTCCGTTCCTATGTGCAATATTTTACTAAATCTCATTCACTCGTAAGGGTTAAGTCTTAGTTTAAATCTCATTTCATTTCTCCCACCCCAGATTGTTTTATATTCTAATCCTAATCTCCAGTCGGTGCTTCACCGTAGAGACCGTGTCCATATCACAAGTCCAGGCACCTGCCCTTCTGGCCGGCCACAGCTTTGGTTTCCTCACTGAGGCCGAGTTCCTGGGCAGGTCAGTCTCCCTGACCAAGTTCAGCTCAGTCCTTTGAGTCTCTCTCTGGGCTGACTTGGCCTCAGTTAGCACTCAACCGATTAGTGCTTGGGAGCTATCCTTCCGTCAGCTAGCAGCTGCACTCACTTGAGCGCCTGCTCTCATCTCTAAAGGCCCAGGCACGTGTGAAGCCTGCACCCTGCTACAGTTTGCAACCCCTTAGAGTTGACAGGTGTTAACAAATGAGATCGTAGCCCACACCAGGTGGGGGTCCACCTGTGGCTACTGCCTGGCCTTATATACAGGCCAGTGGCCAATCAGGACACTGGGGGCATGGAGCGAAGAACTGAGGAGGGGTGTGGCCTGACTGGCGGGGCGGGGCGTGCTAGGAAGGCCATCAGCACCAGACCTGGGCACCTCAGCAGCGTGGAGAAGCCTCAAAGGGGCCAGCTCAAGTCAGGCTGACTGGCCTATCATTCCCTGGGGATTCCTTCCTCCCTTTTTAAAAAATAGGTACCAGGCTGCTGCTGCTGTTTTAATTTTGTCCGGTACTCCCAGACCTTGCCTTGGATTCAGTGAGTTTGGAAAGAGAATTCCTGCCTGCTGGCTCTGACATTCCCCTTAGGCTCATTCCTTCAAGATCGTAGGGTGCAGCTCACCAGGCCCTATTGATTCAAATTCATTCAAACTGTCCAGCTATTCATGGTGGGCTCTTTAGTTATCCTGACATGCATCTCCTCCCCTTCCTCATTGCTTTATCATCTCAGTGCTCATCCCTTTGGGGAAAGGGAAGTGGCGTTCCCACTGAGTACTGTGGCCGTCTTCCCACCTTCCTGTTGAGCAATGGGCCCTGACTTGTTCCCTTGCGCATCACATCCTGGAAGAAGGACTCTCTATCGTTTGTTTCTCCTGTGAGCCACGTCCCTCGCTAGCCAAAGCTCAGCAGGTGACTTTGCTTTCCCACTGGATTTTGTCCTGACCTGTTGGTGCTATTACTTAATCCTCCTCCCAAGTGAGGGTCCTTCCTTCCATTTCCTCTGTCCTTTGGGGGTTTCAGGTATTAAAAGATCCTTGTGCAACCATATTGGTCTCTTTCTATTCCTCCCAACTTTCCTCTTCATGGGTGTAGCCTGCAGTCGCTCCCCCAAAAGCCCCTCCTAGACCTCCTTTTCTCTTAGGACGTTTTCACATGGAGTAACTAGTCCGGACTAGTTTGTATAAACTCTGATGTTTATTAGTCCGCGCTAACAGAGTGGTACCTTTTAGATGGACAATCTAGTCCGGACTAGCCGTGGGAACAGAACATTGCGGTTAGCACGGTGCTCAGAGTCCGTCTGGCTGTATTTCAATCCCGAGCAGCTTTTCGGCCGTCCCATCACAATGTTTTCTGTGACTGAAACGTCGCTTCATGTGTTCCTACAAACCATAGAGGCATAAAATGCCTAGAGCATCTGTCAGGTCTTGCCGTTGGACTCTGTGGCAATAAGTACTGGATAGTCAACTCGTCCGGACTAATAAGCACTAGTAATTCAGACGGACATTAGTCCGGACTAGTTTAAGTACGGTTGTTATAAACCCCAGCGATTGGGATTTTATAACAACCGTGCTTATTTCTTAGTCCGGACTAATAAGCACCGTTGACAGTGTTCAGACGGACAACCTAGTCCGGACTACATTCAATTAGTCCAGACTAAGTGTCTGTGTGAACACGCCCAGTGTTTTTCTATCCATGAGTCCTTGCTTTCTAGCTCTCTGAGCTTGTTCAAGTCTGCTTGCTTTTCTGAAACCCATTGTCAGCACTTTGCTCTTCTTCAGATTGTCGATGTTAGCATTTCATGGTCCCTGACGCTCCAGGTGCCTAGAACATCAGAGCTGGAAGGGACCTCAAGGGACATCTAGTACAACCCCCCTGCTTGGATGCAAGATGGCGACAGCTACAACATATTGTTCAACCCATTCCTTCCTGCTGGTCAGGATCAGGTCTAAAATTGCTTTCCCCCAGTTGTTTCCCCAACCTTCTGGAAGAGAAAGGTGTCCCACACCAACGCTCAGAGCTTTTGGGGCATTCTAAGTTCTGCTGCATTAGTCTTCCAACAGATATCAGGTGTAGGGTGGCCACACCTCCCCTTTAAAAGAGAATGCTTATAAGAACATAGTCAGTGCCATACTGGGTCAGACCAATGGTCCATCCAGCTCAGCATCCTGTCTCCGACAGTGGCCAATCACGGTGGCTTGGGAGAAGCACCCAACAGGTCACAGTGGGGGGATCCATTCCCTGTTGTTTTCCCCCAGCTCCTGTCATGTTCCCTGATCCTGTCTGGCTAATAGCGGCTAATGGACCTATCTTCCAGAAACTTGTCCAAACCTCTTTTAAACTCAGCTCTAGTACTGGCCCTTACCACAGCCTCTGGCAGGAGATTCCACAACCCAATTATACGCTGAGTGAAAAAATATTTTCTTTTATTTGTTTTAAACTTGCCACCCATGAGTTTCATGGAGTGTCCCCTAGTTCTAGTTCTAGCTGAGAGGGTAAATAACTGCTCCTTGTTTATTAGTTCCACCCCACTCATGATTTTATAGACCTCTATCCTATCGCCTCTCAGTTATCTCTTCTCCAAGCTGAAGAGCCCCAACCTACCAAGCCTCTCCTCCTAAGGGAGCCCTTCCATGCCCTTGATCATTTTTGTTGCCCTTCTCTGCACCTTTTCTAGTTCAGCTATGTCTTTTTTGAGATGGGGCGACCAGAACTGCACACAATATTCGCGGTGCGGTCGCACCATTGATTTGTATAGAGGCATTATGACATCCTCAGTTTTATTCTCTATCCCCTTCCGAATAATTCCTAACATTCTGTTTGCTTTTCTGACTTCTGCTGCGCACTGTGCTGTGGATTTCATTGTATTGTCCACAACCACCCCCAGATCCTTTTCCTGAGCGGTAACTCCTAGCTTAGTACCCAGCATTGTGTGCGCATAGTTTGGATTATTTTTCCCTCCGTGCATCACTTTGCACTTGTCCACATTCAATCTCATCTGCCATTTAGATGCCCAGGCACCCAGTCTCGTAAGCTCCTGTTGCAGCTCCTCACAGTCTGCTCGTGTTTTAACTACCTTGAATAACTTGTTACTTCTGGAAAATACATGTTGCAGGGCTGCATTGGTTCCACTACAGCCTTGTACCATGTATTTTTCAGAAGTGTCCTCTTTTAAAGTGGAGGTATGGTCACCCTAACAAGGGTAGGTGAAGTCTTCCATTACTACCAGCTCGTGCTCCTTGGGCGTTTTAGTTACCCGTTCAGAGAATGCCTTGCCACTTCCTTTGCCTGAGCAGGAGACCTATAGTAGGCTCCGCCGTGATGGCCATGACAGTTATTGATTCCCTGCCACCCCACACACTGCAGGACAACTGGGTCTCACACCGTCCTCCCAGTCTCCAGCCGACGTACAGGTCCCCATCCCTTGTACCTTTCATCACCTGTCCTGCAGAGTCGAGCATAGAGTAGACAAAGCAGGAGGAAATGTCCTGGAGCCCCGGCCGCCTGGCACGTGCTGGGTTGTGAGCAGGCAGCTGCTTGGGACGCTGGGCCCTGATCTGATAGCAGAGCCTCTGCATTTTGTCTCAGGCCTGCAGTGCCCCAGTGCAGGGCAGTGAAATCTCTTCCCTGTCCACCTGCACAAGTCCCTCCCTCTGAGCTGTGTGGAGAGGAGGCTGGGCTGATTTAGCCTCCAGCTGCTCTGTGCTGCTGTCACTGCTGTGTTGCTTTTCCCTAGTTCTGGCAGCAGGACACGTCCAGAGCCTTAACTGCACCACGGACTTTGCCAGCGAGCTGCTTTGCCGCTGGGAGGTGGATTCCACAACAAACTGCGCCAAGGAATTCCGGCTCCTTTACCAGAAGAATTATTCAGAGTGAGTTTACCCTAGAACGCTCTGTCAGCATTGCTGCACTGCTAACTCTACCCTAGCACGGCCCTGCCCAGGCCATCTGTGCATGCCTGCTGCACTGAGAGGGAGCTTGCCTTGCCCACATCCGGGTACCCCCAGAGTGATGAGGGGATGAGGAACTGAGTCAGAAGCGCCCTAGCTCCTCCTCATCCCTCCACAGAGGGAAGTGACTCTGATGCCAGTCTGCAGCCGGGGGAAAGGATCCTTCCTCTCCTCAACCCCTGGCTCCAAGACAGCCTCCTGCACCCAGAGCCCAAGGCACAGGGCTAGCTTATCCAACCCTGTGCAAACCGTTTCTGGGTCACGCTGGCATTCGCCTGCTCCCGAGGGAATCCGCACAGCGCCTGGCCCGCTGAGCTGCAGGTTGGGGAGACCCTGTCCCGATCCTCCTCCAAGGGCCAGTTCCAGCTTGGCTTCTCCAGCAAGTTCTTGGCTGTGCCCCTGGGAGCTCAGTGCAGCGGCTTGAGGCTCAGACATAACAAGTGTTACACAAGCACCACAGAATCATTTGCTGACCATTTCCAGGAAGAAGAACTTGAAGTGTGTCCCTGAGAATGGGAAAGACAGCAGCAGAGGCACGAGGTCCAACTGCACTTGCACAATTCGAAACGAGTATTTTACGTCAGCCACCGAGTTTGAATTAGTGCTGGAAGCCAATGGGACAGTGATACAGAACACGACTGTTATCCCTGCAGACCTGAGTGAGATGCTGTTTGATCCTATCTCCTGGGTAGCTCTTTTTTCAGACAAAGGGAAGGAAGTATGTTCCCCGGAGGGAGAGTACAGGGTGTGGGGCTGCAGCAGACAAGGGGCTGTGTATGTTTAAACCATAAGCTGCTTCTTCCTCTCAGTCCCGCCCCCCCCCCCTCCTCGCCCCTTGTTTAGACGAATTGTGCCAGCTCCTGGGGCTATAGTCACACTAGGGACTCCCCCTGCATTTAGTGGGGCAGACTCAGCCCAGGGCAAGCTGCTGGCGTGGGGCAGGAGCAATGTGCTCTGTGTTTCCCCCCAATCAGGCCCTCGCTCCGGGGCAGACTCTGCTGTCCACACTAGCAGCTGTCCTGGGATTCTGGAACGCGGGGCAAGGCTGCATTCCTCCCGAACGAGTGGCCAGAAGCCACTGAGGTGTGTTCACAAGGCAGAGCCAGTCGCTGGAGTCCAGCTCCTTGGTGGAGGCCCTGTCACTCCAAAGCTGAGCTAGCCCAGGGGGGAGGCCACTTTGTCCATTGTCTGGCAAAGGGAATAGAACTGCATTTCTCTGCAGCGGCACCGAGAGGTGTGTGACTAGCTACAGCCCAATAGATGGGGAGATAGATTTATATCCTGCCTGCGCCATATGACTCGGCTTGCAAGCCGATAAAACACACAAAATATAAATAAATCCTATATCTATATGTAGCCCCCCTCCAGGCTTCTGCCCCCCACATATCATGCTCCCCACTCCCACATCTCTGCCTCTCACCCAGAGAAGTCCCCCCGCCCCCATAGAGAATCCTTGGCTGACCGTAAAACCCTTCCATCCCCACAGATTCCCCTGTCTCGCACGGAGGAGTCCCTCCTTCCCCCTTGTCTTCCCACCCAGGTCCCACACATCCCTCCCTCCTAGGGGTCTTGGCCTTCTCCCCTCTCATCCCTCACAATCTCCCCCTCATTGCCCTCTCGCAACAAACGTTCCACCTTAAAACAGTGAAATGCTAACACCAGCCGCCCCATGGGGCTGGGTCCACTGGTCACAAGAGGTCCCCAAATAGCCAGCAGCTTTTTTAGGTAAATGGACCCAATAAGCAGGTTGGCAGCTCCCCCCCACCCCAACCCCACCCCATTTACTCCAGCGAGCCTAGCTGGGTGCCTCCTTCAGAGCCAGTGTTGCTCTCTCTCAACGCACTTCCGGTGTGTTTCCTTACAACTGCAGTTCTGCCAAGGGCCGTGACCAATGTCAGCATCGAAAAGACTGAACAGAAAACATTCATTCTGCGCTGGAAGTGGAACTATGAACCAGGTTTCCTACTTAGTAAAGAGCCAGTAACCTATGAACTCGAATATTGGATCAAACAGCATCCAGAACAGGTAGCAAAATGGAGTTCGCTTTCTTTTCCACCTCTCTTGAACTGGTTTCCTTGGCTCAAATTAGTCACCAAAACCTTGAGGAGCTTCCAGCCACGTAGCCAATGACGGGGCAAGAGACACCTCTACCCCTAGGTTTGTTTTAGTCGAGAGATTCCTGAGTCAGATCTAAGCATCTCGCCTATTTTACTTATTTTTTCCAGACATTATTCCACAACATTCCGAATCCCGAGGGCTCACGCTATCCGTTTTCCGCAAGCTTGCTGAAGCCAGGACACGACTATGTCACACGTTTACACTATAAATTTGATAATTACCATGAATCCCGTCTCTGGAGCCCGTGGAGTGATGTGTACGAATTGCGTACTGGGGGTGAGTGTGGGTCACGCACGGGGCAGGGGGATCTCCCAGAATGCTAGAGCACACGGTGCTGAACCCGTCTAGTCCAGTGAGAGTCGCAGAGGCTGCTAGTTCGCCCCCGCCCCCGCTGCAGTCTGCTCCCTCCACCCCTAGAATGTCCCCAAGCTCCACGGGAAGACACACGGCCTCCGACGCCACTCCCTCAGGGCTCGGCCGTGGGCCTTGGCTTTGCTTAGGTTTGTATCCTTCTTTCATAGATCCCGAAGGGACTCTAGAGGAGAAGCTGCAGGTGGTTATTCCCGTCTCCTGCATGCTGGTCGTGGCTCTGATAGTAACAAGCTACCTCTGCTTTTCCAAGTAGGTACCCAGCGCACAAGCTGTTTGCCTTCTTTCATGCACCGTGTCCTCCTCACACTCTGCCATTCGGAAGCGCCTTTTATCTGAATACGCAAAAGCAAATCTCAGTGAATTAAGCCTCACGGCACTTCCCTGAACTGGATTAACTACTATCCCCCAAGAGTCTGATGTAGCTCAGGGAAAAGCTAGGACGCTATGAAAGAGCGTGTCCCCCCAGCCGGGCCCCTTCCCTCATTGCTACCCAGCACTTCTCTTCCCCCACGAGCCCGCCCAGCTCTTCCCAGGAGCCGGCTGAGGCTTGAGTTCACACTCGGTGCAGCAGGACTCAGGATTGCAGCCACTCGGGGAGCAAGGCCCCAGGGAGTCTGCAAAACTCCTGCAACCTGGAAACCCAAATTCTGGCAGCAGCAGCAGCAGCAGCAGCTAAACGGGGCAGCTCATGCAGTCTGCATGCAAGTGAGCTTCCCAGTGTGCCGCTCCGTCCATGATAGACACGTCTCCTAACATTAAAAACTAAACAGAAATACGGCACAGTTCTCCAGCAGGAAGTGACTACTCAGCACCAGCTACAGCAGGAGACCTCTGGCCCCAGAATATACCCTGGTGGCTGACAGTGTTGGCACCCCATTGGCCAGTAGGACTGGCACCCCATTGGCCAGCTCACAGTGGCACTGGCACCCCATTGGCCAGCTCACAGTACCACTGGCACCCCATTGGCCAGCTCACAGTTACAGCCACTCAGGCTACAATTCCATGTTGCCAGAGTTGACCCTGTGCCAAAACTGCACAAGAATTGCTGCAATTGCACCCGTGTGAGATGCACTTGTGAAAGGCAAAGGTCTGTCTCTTGGGTTTCATTGCAGATGAGGAGGACATGCCTTAGAAACCGGCCCCTGCACCTCGAGGAGGCAGCTGCTGTAGTACTGGGAGCCAGTAGCTGCATATTCACTGGCTTGTCGGAGCCATGGTGCATGTCCTGCCAACCCCTCAGTAACACTCCTACAACCGGGATCAAATTGGTTGGCTCTAAGGAATTAGGATGGTTTTTCCAGCACTTTCTAGTGTTTTCAGCCCTTCTCTCGTTCCCCTCACAACAACCCGTGAGGCAGGTCACTATTATTCCCATTTTACAGATGGAGAAGCTGAGGCTGAGAGACTTGCCCAAGGCCACCCACTCACCCAGTGAGTTCATGGCTACAGTGGGATTTGAACCCTGATCTCCCGGGTCCAAGTCCAGCCCCTTCTCCAAAGGGGTAACTGCGAGGGGTGGCACAGGAATAGTCTGAACTATCAGTCAATATTCTGATTGTGTCAATGTGGTTTATCATTAACGTGTGTGCAAATGTTTCACAGCCTTCTGGCCACGCACAGAATAAAGACTTCTTCCTGCCATGGGAGTGCGTACAAACAGCCTGGAGGAGGGATGGGATTGCCCTGCTGCTGTTGCGGCCCGTGTCTAGGACACCAGACACTTAGATTAAAGGACACGTCTTGTTTTGTTTTGCAGGGCTAAGAGAGTATGGTGGGATGAAATCCCCAGCCCAGCAAAGAGCACTTTGGTGGGAGAGAAGGTATGGCTGTTTGTGTCACTGCCAGGAGGAGTTGTACTGATACTGACGTGCTGCTGCAGGGAACGTCGTATTCTAAATCTGGTTTATGCCTCTTTTTAGTTTTCATGGTGGTGGAAGATGATCTCCAGTGATGAGATCAAGACACCTTTCCACATTCCTCAGCGGAGTCACGTGGGAAAGCAATTGTACGTATGCGCCAAACAAAGGCTCCCTTGTTCACAGTATCAAATATCTTCCTGTTACATTAACAATAACTGGGCTTTTCTTTTGCTCTCCAAAAGCAGAAGCTACAAGAATCCTCCCAGCCAACGTGCTGCAGATTGTTCAGAGCAGAAAGAGGCTGCGAAATCCTGCCTCCACCAGAACACAGGTGGCGAGAGCTCCCGAGAGGAATGTAAGGTGGTTTTGACCCCGGAGACCCCTTCAGTTGCCCCGTGTCTTGTGATCTGCAAGTGTCCGGCAAAGACTGACGCTCCCAGCCTGCAGGAAGAGAGTGGAACTCAGCCTTGGGAGAACAGTGCCAGTAGCCTTTCAGGACACATCCCACATGACGATGCCTTGGCAAGCATGTTCATGGAACTTCTAGATTGTGGCACTGGCGTGCATGACGTTAAAATCCCAGGCCCTGCCATAGAAGAACACAAAATGACTTGGGACTGCAAATCAGTAAACTCGTCTCCACAGACGCTGAAAGCTCAGCAATCCTGTAGCACTTCTCTTGCCATCTCTGACTCCTTTCCCTCCAAAGCCCCTCAGAGCAAGCACAAATGCAGCATGGATAGTAAAAAGTCAGTGCGATCAGAGGAATCCTTTGAATCTGGTTATCAAAGCTCTAACACAGACGCTCCTTCTCCACAAGCAGAGAGTCCTCCAGACAGTCTACATCAAACCCAGTTTCCTTTCAGCTCTGAAACACAGCCTGGTTCATTGATCTCGAATCAGAAACCACTGAATACCCTGACTTGTGAGATTGCCAAAGACAGAATGAACAACCCGGCCTACAAGAGCTTTGGAGACCTGGTGCCTCAGTCCTCTGGGTTTTGTAACCCAGCCTACAAGAGCTTTAGAGACCTCGTTCCTCAGTCCTCTGGGTCTGACGGCCTGGCCTACAAGAGCTTTGGAGACTTCGTTCCTCAGTCCTCTGGGTCAGACGACCCGGCCTACAAGAGCTTTGGAGACCTGGTGTCTCAGTCCCCTGGGTCTGACAGCCCGGCCTACAAGAACTTTGGAGACCTCGTTCCTCAGTCCTCTTGGTCTGACGGCCCGGCCTACAAGAGCTTTAGAGACCTGATGTCTCAGTCCCCTGGGTCTGATGGCCTGGCCTACAAGAGCTTTAGAGACCTGGTGTCTCAGTCCCCTGGGTCTGATGGCCTGGCCTACAAGAGCTTTAGAGACCTGGTGTCTCAGTCCTCTGGGTCTGACGGTCTGGCCTACAAGAGCTTTGGAGACGTTGTGCCTCAGTCCTTTGTGTCTGACAGCCCGGCCTACAAGAGCTTTGGAGACCTTGTGCCTCAGTCCTTTGGGTCTGACGGTCTGGCCTACAAGAGCTTTGGAGACCTTGTGCCTCAGTCCTTTGGGTCTGACGGCCTGGCCTACAAGAGCTTTGGAGACCTTTTGCCTCAGTCCTTTGTGTCTGACGGTCTGGCCTACAAGAGCTTTGGAAGCCTGGTGTCTCAGTCCTCTGGGTCTGACGATCTAGCCTACAAGAGCTTTGGAAGCCTGGTGTCTCAGTCCCCTGGGTCTGATGAACTGGCCTACAAGAGCTTTGGAAGCCTGGTGTCTCAGTCCCCTGGGTTTAATGGCCTGACCTTAGGGGAAGCTGATGCATACGGATGCTGGGGGCAGTGACCCCCTTATGCCCATGACACCCCCAACCCACACCATCCCCCAAACCCCTTATCTTGCCTCTGGTGCTGCCACCCCTGTTTGTGGCCTGCTACCCTGAAGACGGCCCCCAGCTGGCAGGGCGCTCTCTGTCTGGAGTGAACGCCCAGACCGTCCTAGCCAGGAGGTTTGGCCGGCAGCCGGCAATGGGCTCCAGTGAGAACCCAGAAGCCATTAGAATCAATTGCCTGGCAGGGCACTTTGAAAAAATGCCTCCTAGGGCCGGCCCTCTGTCTTCTCCACCACCCGCCTCCCTTCAGTGGGTGGAGCCAGACGGGAGCTTCAGCGGCGCCAGTCTTTGCACATGGACATGGCTGCTTACTCCTGGCTGGTGAGATTCAGGGCTTTTGGGCTCTTCTTAAATTAAATATTTGTCTTCCTTCCCCATGTCAGATTGGGGCCCAGGGTCTGGGGTGGGGCGGGTAGATTGGGGGGAATTGTGTTCTTTAAGGTTAAATTGTGTCCCTTGCTTGCCCCCTTGTGCACCCTGGGGGACTTGGTTCTAACCTGCTGTGTCTTCAATGGGTTTTTTTAAAGAGAGATTTTACCTTGTCTGTGTTTTCCCTGGGCACATATGGGGTGTGGGTGAAGGGAGCTTTTACCTCCTGCCCCCATGCACACTGGACTTGGTTCTGCCTGTGCATGGTTGCCTGCTTTTCCCCTGAGCAGATTGGCAGGAGGGATGAACTTTCCCATGGATCTGCCACGCCGGGGTGGAATGGGAGACCAAACCAACCACACATCGGGTCTGGAGAGTCAAATATTACATATTCATAAGCATCAATAAGAATTATATATGTGTCATAATAACATTGTACGTGCGTAACCATGAACATGTGACCCTATTACCATTTCTTGTGGACAAAGGGCAGCAAAGCCATCAGCCCGTCCTGACCAACTATAACCGCCAGGGGCGAGGGGCATCAGGGACACCGGGCCCCACCCAGGAAAGGGAGGATGCCCCGGAGGAAGGTGAAGCTTCCCACCAAGGACTCCGAATGAGCTGTTGGCACCAGGGAGGGAGCGGACGCTGAGGGAAGCCAGGGGGCACTCTGTGCCCGGGAGCCGAGAAGGCCGGCCAGCTCACCGGGCGTCGAGGGACTATTCCACCCTGGGGAGCTCAGGCAAGACTCGCTTCCCAGCAAGCCTGAAATGTGAGGGCTAGAGGCAGGGAATGGTAGGGAAGTAGCCGGGCGTTTGCTAAGGGGTTTATTTTCCTATGGCCTTTTCCTTGTCGTTCACTCTGTACCGTACGTTAAGCAATTTCTATAGATAAAGCCTTTCACCGCAACCAAACGTGGCCTCGGTCTCTTCTCTGAGCAAGAGGGAAAGTCTGGGACCCGCAGCCTCCACTGCGGGAGACCCTAATCTTGAGTGAAGCCATAATTTAGGGATAAGGCCGCTGGGGGAACGGGGGGTTCCTGCGATCAGGCCGGGAACCGGACCGTCCCAGCCTATCGTGTGTGCGCGCCCTCATCTCTGCTCCCTTATCCTGAGTTCAGTCTTTGAATATTTGGGGGTAGGAAGTGGCTCCAGGGGCCAGATCCACGAGCTGGAAAGGAGCATAAAACCTCATCAATGACAACATTTGCCCTCTGGACCTGAGGTCACCGAGTAGATCTGAAGGGCTGAGGCCCCATTATGGGCTGGACTTTGGGCTTGGTTGATTGCTTTAAAATTACAAGGTTTGGGGTGGGGGTGGGTGTTCTTTAATGAGTTTGCCTGTTTCAGTGTTGCCAACTCATGAGTCTCCTGACTGTACGTGTTATGGAACTGGGGCCCCTGGGAGCGTAACTCTCTCTTGGGATTTATTCCCCCTGGAATGTAAGTCATTGTATCGAGCCATCGGCCTCACCTGAGCTTGTCTGCCGCCCCAGCCCTTTGTCTTAGAACAATGGTTTGGGCTGCGCGATGCTGAGTACTGGGTGGGACAGCTTTCAGTCTGTGTCTGAGAGTAGAGAGCGGCAGCCTGGTTGGGGGCTGCAGGCTGGAGTTTGGGGGCAGAAGACTACAGAGAGACAGCCTTTTGGGGAGCCCCTGCGGTGCTGGACCTGGAGGGTTCAGCAGGACCTGACTGGAGGAGCTGGCAGCTGAGCCCAGCCAGTCCTTTCAACTTGTACATTTGTAAATAAATGGAATATTTCATCAGTAAGTCTCCAGTTTCTCTCTCCTGCCAAAGGGACCCAGCAAGGCTGCCCCTGGAACTTCCCACCACTTGGGGAAGTGGGGGGAGCAACATAAGGGTGTTGAAAATTCATAAGTGACAAGTTGTGAAAAGACTGTGAAGTTTGGCTTTCGCTAAGAAAGCAAGTTTCCCTAAAGTTGTGGTGAGAAGTTTTCAAACATGACTGCAGTGTTGGGCTGAGAAACTGAAGGCAAATGGAAAGAACCCCAGGTTAATTATTGCTTTAAGCTCCAAGTCTGACCTGTTAGTTGGTTTGTTTGAAAAAATAGCGAGTCATGCTTTATATGCCAGATGTCTTGGTTCTTGCTCTGTCTTTCTCCATTTGTACATGTGAACTGTTGCTTGTCCCAGCCCTCTTTTCTGCTTATGGGCCGCCTTCATCACTCAGTCTGTGTAGTTGTTTGTTGTCAAAGAGCATTAATGAACAGTTTTCTGTTTGGTTTGAAAGTAATTGTGTTGAATATGCGATACTAACAACATTTACCTTCTGTAAAGTGGTGTCCATGCAAGTACAATCTGGATAATTTGCATGTTTTTGTTCCTGTGTGATTTGATGCTTGAGAAAGTTAAATTAGTTGGGATATTTTGGTGGGCTCATTGTGGAAAAAATCGCAGATAAAATATAGAAGCTTTCTCAAAGATTTGTTTGGTGATAAAGTTGTTTGGTGACTAAAGCACTTAAAAATACTTGCTTTGCTGATTTTGCACGCAGCCTTGTGTGGTTTTAGTCTTTTTGAAGGAGGAATTAGCTACATTAGCCACTTTGAATTTTGCCACCCACTCAACTTGGAATTTGGGATCTTAAGGATTTTTCCATGTATTGTTTTTCTCTTGTTCTGTGGTCTGGAAGCTTGAGGGAATTATATCAGAGGAGGGAAATATTTTCCCACCCAGAGACCATTTGCAGCATTTATGGTGTGCATTTTAGGATTCCATATAAACCTGTTGGATTTTCCTGCATTTTCCATGCATTTTAATTGTGGCCTATGCTGCTGTGTATTTCGGAAACCGTAATGTTTCCTTGAATTGCACCTTAAGTAAGGTACTGGAAATTTCTGTAATCTGGGTTAGCTTTTATGGTACTCCTGCCATTGAATTCATTGCCTGCTGATGATGATTGTAAGCCCACAGGTCCCTGCCAGTGGGCTTACAATCTAAGGAGGACACGGGTGAGAGACAGACATACAGACATTTCCATTTTTTACAGATGGGGAACTGAGGCTGTAAAATTCCATATTAATTTCAACATTCCACTTGGCCCCGCCTACTGTTGTCCCTGCCCACTGCTGGCCCCGCCCACTGCACACCACCCTCAGAACCCACCAACCACCACTACCCGGCCTACAAGAGCTTTGGAGACCTGGTGTCTCAGTCCCCTGGGTCAGACCGCCCGGCCTACAAGAGCTTTGGAGACCTGGTGTCTCAGTCCCCTGGGTCTGACGGCCTGGCCTGCAAGAATGATTTGGAGACCTGGTGTCTCAGTCCCCTGGGTCTGATGACCCAGCCTACAAGAGCTTTGGAAGCCTGGTGTCTCAGTCCACAGCTAACGTTAGCCCAACCTGGTTCCTGCAAGCCCAGCACCTGGCAGTGTTTTCAGAGGATAAGATGTTTCCTGACAGTGAAGGAGAGGCTCAGCAACCACTTGGCAGTCAAGACGCTGCGATCAGGCCTGGGCGGGCAGTTCCAAGTCTGCTTTTCAAACCATGTGCTCAGAAAATATTGACTCTCTGTGGCTTTTATTTATTATTATTATTATTAGCATTTATATAGCGCCAGCAATGTACCTGGCGCTTACAAAGAACAAGATAGATGCGGTCCCTGCTCGAGAGCTTACAATCTAAATACGGGGGAGGGGAGACAGGGAAGAAGAAGCAGCATCCTTTTTGCCCAGGAAGGGAATACACAAACAAACATGGCCAAACGTTCCAGAAGGAGCGGGAGTGATTTCCTGCCCTGTTACATTGAATCTAGGGGGTTACACAGCGAGGCCTGTTCTCAAGAATTGGCAGCATAGAAACCCTTCATTAGCCTTTTCACCAGCCCCTAAGCTCAGTGGAGGAGCTGCTGTTGAGTGCCTAGTTCTTCTCTCTCCTGCTCCATGTCGCACACACACACCAGCGTTACTCTGCAGCCAGGGCTGGGGGGCTGGAGCTGGCTGGGGGATGGGCGTAATCCTTAGAGAACTCCGGGAGAATGGCAAGGACGAGGCAGGGACTGAACAAGAGCAGCTATGCAGTCGGAGCTGCTCTCCCTGGGCGGCTCCTGGCTGCTGCTCCTGCTGCTGCTGCAAGCTGGTGGGCTGGGATTGCTCCTGGCTCCCTGCTGCAGGGGGATGGGATGGGTGATGGGAATTGCTCCTGGCTCCCTGCTGCAGGGGGATGGGCTGGGTGATGGGAATGCTCCTGGCTTCCTGCTGTGGGGGGATGGGCTGGGTGATGGGAATGCTCCTGGCTCCCTGCTGCAGGGGGATGGGATGGGTGATGGGAATGCTCCTGGCTTCCTGCTGCAGGGGGATGGGCTGGGTGATGGGAATGCTCCTGGCT
>QEPC01001667.1:452569-470840 GCA_003113815.1 Sphenodon punctatus | reverse complement strand
CCCTACTGCGATACTCTTCCCCTTTATACCTGGAATTTCTATCCATAGAGATTCTAGGGAACAGTTTGCATCCTTTAAAATTTTAATTGTACTTGACTCAGTGTTGTCTTTTACATCTAGAGTCACCCCACCACCAACTCTATCTAATCTGTCATTCCGATATATTTTGTACCCTGGTATTACAGTGTCCCATTGGTTCTCCTCGTTCCACCATGTCTCTGTGATGCCCGTAATGTCTAGATCTTCATTTAGCGCCATACACTCTAATTCTCCCATCTTACTTTTTAGGTTTCTAGCATTTGCATCTAGACATTTATGTGTATTCTTTTTATTCTTCTTACTGTGCACATTGTAGGGAACTGTATTGGGCACCCTGGAATTGTTATTTATCTGTTCTCCAGCAAATTCCACCTGAAGTCCCTTAATTTTTATCCCTTCCTCAGTCTTAAGCAACTTTAAATCCCCCAAGTTAGCATCCTCCTGCATAGATGCCACAATCCGAACCGTGCACTCCACAGCGCCTATCGGCTTTCCCCCAGGTTCTAGTTTAAAAACTGCTCTATCACATTTTTAATTTTTAGTGCCAGCAGCCGGGTTCCATTCTGGTTAAGCTGAAGCCCATCCCGTCTGTACAGGCGCCCTCCTCCACAGAAGGCTGCCCAGTTCCTGTTAAATCTAAAGCCTTCTTCCTTGCACCATTGTCTCATCCACCCATTGAGACGTTGGAGCTCCACCTGCCCCTGGGGTCCTGCACATGGAACAGGCAGCACTTCCGAGAAGGCTACCCTGGAGGTTCTGGACTTGAGTCTACTACCTAGAAGCCTAAATTTGGCCTCCAGAACCTCCGTCCTACATCTGCCTATGTCATTGGTACCAACATGGACCACGACAACAGGTTCCTCCCCAGCCCTCTCTAGGATTCGATCTATGTGTTGTGTGAGATCCGCTATCTTCACACCAGGCAGGCAAGTTACCATGTGGTCCTCACGGCCACCAGCAACCCAGCTATCTACATTCCTAATAATTGAATCCCCAACTACCACAGCTGTCCTATTCCCACCCTTCTGGGCACACACCCCTGGAGAACTATCCTCGGTGCGGGAGGATAACACATCACCCGGAAGGCAGGTCCCAGCTGCGGGATTGCTTCCTGCCATTTCACGTTTGTGCTCTCCTCCCTGGAGACCTCGTTCCCCTGGAGACCTCGCCCCTGTAACTGCACAGAACTTGGCCAGTTTAAATCAGAGTTAGTTCACTGCTTCCCAAGTGGAGAAGTTGCAGTCTGACCCCTCTGGCTACTTGTAGCATTGGAATCAGGCCTGAGGGGAAGGGGGCGAGGAATGGGGCTACAATTGTACCAGGCCCCCAAACATGGGGAAGGGAGGGAGCCTCCAAGAATTTTCTTTCTTAATATACATTAAAATATAAGTGAAGTAGTAACTTATGGGGGTGGGGGGCAAGCTACCAGGATGTACCGGGACCCGCTAAAGAAGCCTCAGAGACAGCACAGGGTAACGCTTCACAGCTCGGCCCAATAATCCAGTATGAGTAATCCCAGGGGCAGCGGCAGAGCAAAAGGAGTCAGCAGTTGCCTGTGGAATCTGACCCAGACAAAGCAGCAGCAGCAGCAAGTGGCATTGCAGTCCTCGGACAGCACGTCTGCTGGGAGTTTGCCTGGGAGGCTCTCCGATTCCTGCTTTGATGACCACTCCTCTGCTCCCCGATGGGGTTCGTGTCCAGAGAGAGAGAGTCTGTGCCTTGGCTTTCTTTTCCTGCCTCAGGCTTTTCCTGTTTCCTGACTCTGCCAAGTTTGGATCCTGAAGTTCCTCCGTGTCCCAGTCTGGGTTTGTGACAAGTTGTCATTCATTTAGCTGAGGGGTGTTAATACTCATGGGGTTGTGCTGATTCATGCCCTACAACATCTGATGGAGAAAAATAGGTATACTTCATGCTACCCCTAATTTGCATACATTTGCATGTGTTTATAAACATTTGTAATGGGCCACTGACTAACCTTGGGGTGGGACTGGACTAACATTAGGTCTGTGTGAGAGGCTCTGTGTACACTTAGGGTTGTATCTGCAGGGCTGTTGGTTTGTGTTAGCCTATTAAAAGTCAAAATTCTCCAATGGGGGCACTGAACTTGGCTCAAAAATTTTAAAGCCGCTCCGAGGATCTCAGGTGGCAGCAGGGCAGGGACAGCCCCTTCCATCAGCAAAAATATCAGTCATCTCTCCCAAACGCACCCCAGCCTCTCCGACTAGGCACCCAGCTCCCTTCCCTTGTCGGCGTACCCCGGCATGAGACACGGAGACAGTCGTTTGGCTATAAACTGGCCGCACTCTTTATTGAAACATAATCTAGGCCGGTGGGAATTGCACTAGGCAATTTGGGTCCAGTATGCAACAAGCCACTTGCTTGACAACCTGTTGACAAAGCGCTGTCCCGGATGTATCTTCCGGTTACCGCCCTAAATTCCCCAACCCCGTCTCCCCCTCGATCAGCACTCAGCAAAGGCCGAAGGGGACATGCCCTATGCGGGCAGGAGTAAGGATCAGGTGTGCACGAGGTGTAGGACAGTACATGTCCGTACCACAACAGCATCCACCCACTCCCAGGGCTGCCAGGCCAGGTGCATGCCGTCCCTGCATTACACCAGGCCTGGCCTCCCCATCTCCTAAGGAGATCTCTTATACACATCTAGATGTGTATAAGAGACAGTTCATATTCATATTCCTGCCTGTCAAAACAGCATACTGGACCCCTGCCACCCAGGGGAAGTTGGGTCCCCAACCCCCTGGCTCACACTGCCTAGGCCTATTGTTAACCCATTAGAAAATCCCTCACTACGGTCAGGTACGTTTCCATGCTGGCAGGTGACAGGTGCACCCCATCCTCCAAATACAGCTCTGCCTAAGTGTGTTTAATTCCCTCGTGTTCTGTACACATGCCTCCCAGCCCTGATCACCACCTACCTATTTCCCTATTTATTTGCCTCCGCACCCTGTCAACCTTTCCTGGCTGCCTAGCCCTATCCCACCTAATTCTCGGTATCAGCTTTGTCCAGTATATTAAAGCCCCGGGGAATTGCTGCCACAATTTCAACAAATCTTCTTTCATCTCTATCACTAATTGCACCCCTTTTCCCCCCGGTATGTCATTCTCCCTGAGGTGAATGAAGATTATGGGGGTGTGTGTGTTCTGGCCTGGTTCATCAAGGTGGGCAGGAGTTGCCCCCATTGCATCCCACCTTGGCCAATCCATTTAATGGTTGCTTGGCCATAAAGCCCAAGCTGTGGACCTCCGCAGAATCTTGGTGCCGCACGGCGCACAAAACTGTGCCCGACAAGCCACACCTCCGCTTTATCCATCACCACAGGGAGTCCTGAAAGATTTATGAAAACATTTTATTATCATAACTGATTCCTGACATAAGACTGATAAGCCCTTGAGCATCACCTACCTATTGCCCTTATCCCCTGCTCAGGCAGTCCAGCAAAAGCTGCGTCGTGGTGGCTCCTATGCAGAAAGAGTGGGATCCAAACTTCTGGCGGATAAACCCAGGTGGACCAGGGTCGCCCGGAGCACCTGCGTAAACTGGTACCTCGTAAGAAATGTCTCCCCCCCCCCCCCCCCACCCCCACCCGCTGTGCATAGAAAGTGGGCCCGGAAGTAGAGGGCAAATCCTTAGATATTTGCTCAACTGCAGCACAGGGCAAATGTCAGAATCAGTTGACCTATACAATGTGATTGGTTCAGAACGGCTTCATTCGGTCAGTCTTAGGGGTCCCGAAGGGAACACCACAGATCCTCCTGCGGTTGGAATCCGGCTGTGGCTGCTTAGGGTTATGGCATTACAATGTATTATTAGATATTGGCTAAGGATCAGGTTGCTGCCTGCTGAGGATTCCTCTCTTTTAAGGATAGCAGGGGAAAGGGGTCTGTGGACCCCCTGGCTGGAATGGGTGGAAGGGGAAATCAGGAAGTTGGGTTTCTCGCCCATTCACCTGATTTCCAGGGGGCTTAAACTGGCAATGCGCTTAGTTAAAGAACGGCTTGCAGATCAGCAGCTGCAGCTGGAGTCAGCTCAGAGGCAGAGCCAGAGTCTCCCGGGATTATGCTCCTCCTGTAGCTCCTCTTGCGGAACACTCATACCTTATTGCCTGGCCAAACTTTCGGATTAGACGCGCATTCTCAAGAATGCGCTGCGGGGTCTTCCCTTCTGCTATTCTGGAGGGACGCTATCTTGGCCTCCAGTGGGAGGAAAGAGTGTGCCGATTTTGTGATTTGTCAGCACTAGACACAAATAGACATCTGCTCTTCAAGTGTCCCATTTTGGTTCACCTTCGGATCAGGTTACTGTCACCTTTTCAAGAGCTGTTTGAGAGGAACTCAACCGCAAAAGCATGCCAACTCTGTTTAGCTGCCAATGCTTCTGGCTTAACTAAAGCTGTAGCAATGTTTGCCAATTTGGCCTCATACCAGAGGCAGAGGTCGCTCGGGGATCGTGTTAATGAGTGGCAGGCTGATAAGGGAAGGCTGCAGTGCTTCTTCCCTAGAGTCTTTAATATAAGATAGTTCTGTAGCTTGGGATTTGGGCAAAAAAATATGGTTGGGAAATGGTGTTGATGTATGGAGCCTTCTATCCCCTCGGTTTGATTTGTATATGTTTACAGGATACTACCTTGTGATTGTATTATTGAATTGTTTCCATTTTCCAAGTCATATGATTTTGTTCGCACTCCGTGTGGTTGGGGTGCTTATTTTTATATCTCATTTATTTATTCTATATCTTCTGTAAATATTTTGCCGAATGCCAATAACTGCCGTTATGGCAATAAAGTTTATTATTCATTCATTCATTCATTCATACAATGTGATTCGCAATTCCCTCCCTCACTGATCAGTCTTTGATTTTCGTAACCGTATAGTCACCTGAGCGGTCCCCACCTCCACATCATTCAGTGAAAACGCCCTGTTAGAGCAAACCCTTCCAGACTCCGACACCACCTCACTTACCCTGAACACCCCAAAGAAAGTAATCACAAAAACAGTTCGAAATAACTGTGCTTCTGCCCTATCACGGCACACTGAAAGGAGGGAGTGACAAATTCTAGACAATAATGTTACCGTTATTGGCTGCCTATCATCTTCTGAACGCCCACTTTCCTGTTTCCAACTCTCTAACAAACGTCGCATGTAAAACCCACCGTCTGGAGTGGGGAAGCCCATTAACCTATTAGTAAAATGTAATGCCGATACCCATCCACTAATGGTCCCGGATGCCAAACCCCGCCTTCTCAGTGCCATGGCATAGCAGAGTACCTCAGGCTCATTGATAGGGAAACCCGTTGCCACCCATGTGACATTCTGAACTTCTGAAACTCCTGGAATGCCCTGTGATAAGCCCAATGAGTTCTGGGAGCCAATCCGAAGTTCTATGATCCAAGGCTCCACACCCCTTGGGGTAAGGGGTCTGGTTCGGGTCTGGCTTCCGGTGCCAGAGCACGAAAACGGTCTATCTGGAACCGAGATAAAGCATCAGCAATACCGTTGTCGAGACTGGGAACATGCTTGGCTGTAAAGAGCACGTTTATCTTGAGGCACTGCAATACAAATGCTCTCACCAACCCCATTACTTGTGGGGACCGAGAGAACAAAGCGTTAACCACGTGCACCACTGCCATGTTGTCACACCAAAAAATTACATCCTGGTTGACAAACTCCTCCGGCCATAAGACCATCGTGAGCACAATTGGGAATAGCTCTAAGAATGTCAAATTCCTGGTGATCCCTTTCTCCATCCAGTCAGCAGGCCACAGGGCAACGCACCATCTCCCTTTAAAATATACACCAAAACCCAAACCCCCTGCTGCGTCAGAGTGCACCTGAAGCTCTGCTCGTAAAAGCCTGCTCGCCCGCCAGAAACTAACCCCATTAAATTCCGACAAAAATTCCATCCATACCTTCATGTCAGCCCTCATGTCTGCTGTCACCCTAATGTGATGGTGCTGGGTGGGGGACTTGCTAATCTGGCATACAAACGAGACAGAAATGCTCGCCCGGGGGCAATCACCCGGCAAGCGATATTAAGGCTATCCAACAAGGACTGCAAAAATTGGACAGTAACTTTCTTCGTTGCCATGCAGTGTGATAACTTGTTTCTAATGCCCTCGAATTTTTTCACTGGGAGGCACGACAACATGCGTACTGTGTCCACTTCAATACCAAAATAAGTCAAACATATTGAGGGGCCTTCCATTTTTTCCAGGGCTAAAGGAATACCCAGCCATGTCCTGGAACTTTGACATCAGCCACCTACATTCCTGTGAGTCCGGGGCGCCAATCAATAAGAAATCGTCAAGATATTTCAATACCTTGCGCCCCCCCCCCCATGCATCGCCTAAAAATCCACTCAGTTAAGGAGCTAAAACGCTCAAAAACTGAGCAAGATATAGCGCAGCCCATTGGCATGGCACGGTCTACGTAAAATTTGCCCTCAAATTGAAATCCCAATAGCTGAAAACTCGCTAGGTGGACCAGCAGTAGGCGAAAGGCTGACTTAACGTCGCATTTCGCCAACAGCGCGCCCTTCCCTTTTGCTTTGATCCTTTCTATTGACTTGTCAAAAGGGCTATACTTGATTGTTGTCAAGTCCTTGGAGATGGCGTCATTCACTGATTTCCCTCTCGGGTAAGATAGGTGGTGTATTAACCTGAATTTACCCAGTGCTTTCTTTGGAACAACCCCCAACGGTGATATTACCATACCTGGGATGGGAGGGGATAGGAAGGGGCCCGCAACCCTCCCTTCTTGGACCTCCTTCATAATTTTTTCCCTGACTATACCCTCCATGCCTATCACTGACTTAAGGTTACGAACCACATTGTTTGTTCTTACTGGACTGGCTGGTATAATAAAACCAAAATGAAACCCCTTCAACACATAAGACACCTCCTCTCTGTTCGGATGTCCCACCACTGCTTTTTCCAACTGTCTAATTTTGATTGGGGTTGGCCCCCTTAAGGTTACCCCCACTGGATGATCCCGCCTGCTCAGGTTTTCCGCCTCCTCCCCCGGGGTCGTTCTTTCCCCCGCCGTGTCTCACCCGGGTTCTGTAACAGGAATTGGCACCGTGCCCTCCATTACAGTTGGTACATGTGTCTAAAACGGCAATTTTGTCTGGTGCACCTACCTACCTGTTAAATTCCCAGCATGCATCATTCCCCCCCACCAGAGCTTGCTCTCGAATCACCTCTAAAATTCTCATGACTGTTCGCCACCCCCCACGGACAAGGGGGTGGCCACTGTCGGCTCGCGGGACACTGAACATATCCACCATAAAGTCGAGCCATAGATCCTGGGCATGAACGTCCCAGCGGAGGTCCGGGGTGAAAGCCACCCGATGGTGAAAAGCCTCGTCGTAACTAAGCCACGCACCTCTAGGTCCTGTCCAATACGCCCAGCGAATAATATCCGCATATTTGAGTAGGGCCACCCCTCTCTTGGGATAAGTTGACATGATTACCCTCATGTATATGGCAATTAGCCCAGTTGCGATCGGCCTTGGGCCTCTTGAAACACACTTTGTCTTTGCCCTCTACAGCCTCTCTGGGATCCAATCTGGGATCACGAAACAGAAGGGCTAATAGGTCAACATATTTGCCCCTCAGACTCTTTTCCCTGGTGGCTCCCCTAGTGGTGCAGATACCGCTGAGTACACCCCCCCACTCAGCTGCTCCCCTCTCTGGTGCCCTGCTCCCTGCTGCCCCCAGACCTGGCAAGCCTCCTGTTTGCCCCTTTCAAAAGAAGCAACCCTTCCCAAGGAAAGTGCAGTGCTGTGCTGGGAAAAGGGGCCGTGGGGTTGGCCTCAGACTGGGGTAAGAAGCTCCGTTCCACCCCACCATCTGAGGTGAACGTGAAAGGGGCCTCGCGGCCCCACTACCAAACGGGGGGCGCCTGTCTGCTCTCCTCGCACCATACCCACGATGAGCCCTACCCCGGGGCTGGTGTGCGTTGTCATTTCGCTGACTACTCACTGCAGACGCTGCCTCCCTCAGTGGAGAGGGAGTGGGGCCGCGAACCCCCCGCACTACCTGCTGACCTGCACACTCACCGTAAGACCAGGGGTCAACATCCCCATCATGCCTAGACCCTGGCTGGTCCCGGCAACCGGCCAATTCCCTCAACTCGGCTTCTAAGGTCTGGACCCAGAGCCACATCTCAGGGTCTGCGGGTTCTTGGTCACTTTCCCTTTCACCCCGTCTCAGTCTCCGTGCCGGTGGCGAAGAAGACCTAGCAAAAGAAACACGACGGCTCTGGCCGGCGGGGGGGGGGGCGCTCTGCCACCCCAGGAGACCGGCAATCCAACTCCCGCCTAGAGGCAACATCCCTGTAGCTGGACCCGGTGGTAGGACCCCAACTCCAGACTACGGGGCACCTCCCTCCCTCAATACTAGCCCCTGCTACCTCGAGTATCACGGGAACCAAGGATCCCGCACCCAACATTACCACCCTCCTGGGCATACCGGGCAGGGGGTGGGGGGTAATATTTTGGCCACTTCTGCAGGGCAATTGGGGGGGGGTATAAAAACACTTCCGTGGGGCTTGGACCCATGAGGGGTTGATCAGCCGAAGATAAGGAGGGGGGGATAATCAATATCATTCTCCCCCCTCAAGTAACCCACACCACCATGGGTGGGCAAAGCCCCCTCACCCCTTCCCACCTGGGCATCCTCCATTCCCACCCCCTCAGGAACCCAAAGCAGCCTGGCGAGCGGGGTCCTTTTTCTCTAATGCTCCGAACCAGGGCCTCGCAAGCCTGTACACGCTGAGCCACCTCGCTCTTGTAGGAGGCGGAGGGGGGTTCCTTGAGCCACCCCGCCTTGGCCCCCCTTTCCCTTCTTTGCTTTAGTCACGGCACCCCCAGGTCCTTCCCCTTCCCATCCTGCAATCAGGAAGCTAAACAAGCCCCCGAAACACACACTAATAAAATGGCCGACCAACCACCTAAGGGTCTGGAGGGGGAGGGGGGTGTTATGGCTTAATTGCGACAGACGCTCTTAACTGTCCCCAGGTGTGAATTAAAGAAGTAAAAACAAGCCAGGTGTGCTAGATCATTTTAGAGTGAAGCGTATGCCTCCGCTGGCCATTCCAGCACTACGCTGCAATGTCCTACTCACCGATGCTGCCACTCCAAGTGCCTCTCCGACTAGGCACCCAGCTCCCTTCCCTTGTTCTCTGCCCGAGCCTGTTCAAGTGAGGAAGGAAGGAGTGGTGAATGCTTAACTGCACCTGGGGGCAGCCGGAGAGACAGGCAGGGAAATCGGGCGTCTACAGGAAACAGGAGCACATGGCATCCATGCGGGCCGGCCCAACGGCATTTCGGGACCTGGCCTTGAGTTCAGAGGGGCCACTCTGAGTCTGCTCAGGGGGGCGACCAGATACCTGGGCTGGGTGGGGTCAATTGGTTTAAATACTCTGGGCGTTGGGCAGTTCAGGGACAGAGCTTGGAACAAAGGAAGCTGGAAGCTCTAGGAGGGAGTGGCTGAATGCTGTGTGTGTGCAGTGTGCCCTCGAATTGAGGTCCATCCGTGTACACACCACAGAGCAAATTGTGTGCGTGCCTGGCTCTGTGTGTGCACAGGAAGCGGGGTCCGTCCGTGTACACACCACAGAGCAAGTCATCTGTGCGCTTGGCTCTGTGTGCGCAGTGTGCACTCGAAGCGGGGTCCGTCCGTGTACACACCACAGAGCAAATTGTGTGCGTGCCTGGCTCTGGGAGCTGGGAGCTGCAGCTGCAGCCTGGGGAGAGCCAGCTCGACTGGATCTGTTCCCCTCTTTCTGGGCCGGTTGGGGAGTGCCGCGGAGAAGGAACCAAGGAACAAAACATGAGACTGTTTGACCTGTTACTCTGTGTTATTAAATGGACGGACCCCGCTTCCTGTGCGCACACAGAGCCAGGCACACACACAACTTGCTCTGTGGTGTATACACGGACGGACCCCGCTTCCTGTGCACACACAGAGCCAGGCACACACACAACTTGCTCTGTGGTGTATACACGGACGGACCCCGCTTCCTGTGCGCACACAGAGCCAGGCACACACACAACTTGCTCTGTGGTGTATACACGGACGGACCCCGCTTCCTGTGCACACACAGAGCCAGGCACACACACAACTTGCTCTGTGGTGTATACACGGACGGACCCCGCTTCCTGTGCGCACACAGAGCCAGGCACACACACAACTTGCTCTGTGGTGTATACACGGACGGACCCCGCTTCCTGTGCACACACAGAGCCAGGCACACACACAACTTGCTCTGTGGTGTATACACGGACGGACCCCGCTTCCTGTGCGCACACAGAGCCAGGCACACACACAACTTGCTCTGTGGTGTATACACGGACGGACCCCGCTTCCTGTGCGCACACAGAGCCAGGCACACACACAACTTGCTCTGTGGTGTATACACGGACGGACCCCGCTTCCTGTGCGCACACAGAGCCAGGCACACACACAACTTGCTCTGTGGTGTATACACGGACGGACCCCGCTTCCTGTGCGCACACAGAGCCAGGCACACACACAACTTGCTCTGTGGTATATACACGGACGGACCCCGCTTCCTGTGCACACACAGAGCCAGGCACACACACAACTTGCTCTGTGGTGTATACACGGACGGACCCCGCTTCCTGTGCGCACACAGAGCCAGGCACACACACAACTTGCTCTGTGGTGTATACACGGACGGACCCCGCTTCCTGTGCACACACAGAGCCAGGCACACACACAACTTGCTCTGTGGTGTATACACGGACGGACCCCGCTTCCTGTGCGCACACAGAGCCAGACGCACACACGACTTGCCCTGTGGTGTATACACGGACGGACCCTGCTTCTGTGCACACACAGAGCATGGGGCCCCGCACACACGCGCACGACTTGCTCTGTGGTGACACATGCATGACTAACCTGGCCTGGGGTTTCCCACATGCTGCTATTTCCCAGCTGTGAAACAGGGGAATTTGGCAGCTTGCCGCCTGGTTTCACTTGCATGAACGGGGGTGGATTTAACTGGGGAAGGCAGAGGCTCAGTGCTGAGTTCTCACTCTGGCCCTTGGGCAGGAGAGAGCCCTGTTCCCCCTTTGGCTCCCTCCCATTCCTACTGCTGAGAACCGCCCCCTCCTCCCACACACACACACACAGCATGGCTAGCAGTTCTGCTCCGCCCAGCCGCGGGCAAAGGGGCAGCAGAGTGCGTAGCGGCTCCCTCAGCTCAGGGGACTCCGTCTCTAGCAAGTCCTGGGCTGGGCCGAGAGGTAGAACGCGGTGGGACTGTGAGGAGGGTCGTTACAGCCAGAGCCCCCTGCTCAGTGCAGGGTTATCCCAGACATGGGCTCCTGCAGCTGCTCCAACCCCAATCTCCCTGGGGGCTTCCACTGTTCTCACACAGACTCCATCTCAATCTCCATGACAAAAGAGGGCAGGTCCAGTGGGGGAGGATGCAGCACTCTAGGGAAAAGGAGGTGGCTGACCTGGGCAACGCCAGAGTCCCCCAGCTCTGGGTCTTAAGAACATAAGTGCCAGACGGGGTCAGACCAAGGGTCCATCGAGCCCAGCATCCTGTCTCCGACAGCAGCCAATCACAGTGGCTTGGGAGAAGCACCCAACAGGTCACAATGGGGGGGTCCATACGGGATCCCTTCCACCATGCCCTGGATCTTTCTCGTTGCCCTTCTCTGCACCTTTTCTAGTTCAGCGATGTCTTTTTTGAGATGGGGCGACCAGAACTGCACACAATATTCGAGGTGCGGTCACCCAGTCTTGTAAGATCCTGTTGCAGTTCCTCACAGTCTGCTCGTGTTTTAACTACCTTGAATAACTTGGTATTGTCTGCAAATATGATCCCCTCACTCTTAACACCCGTTTCCAGATCATTAATGAATCCATTAAACAGCACTGGATGAGACTGCCATCAGAGGGCTGGAATAAGCAGACGTTTGGGTCAGAGATTTTTCTCCCCTCACACAAATGGAAAAGGAAGGAGGAGAGAATTAAGAAATGCCGAGGATTAATTAATAATAATTTAACAGCAGCAGAATGAGGGTTTCCCTAGTTAGTACACATCAGTTATTTTAAGAACTGAGGGACAAGCTATGGAATTGACTGTCAGCAGATTGGAAGCAGGAGACAAAGACGAGGACAAGGGAGTTCCCGCAGTGTGCCGATACGCAGCTGGGCGTGAGCGGACGGCTCTTCAGCATGTACCCCTGGGCGCAAGGTGACTTCCGGGACATGCCCCCTTTAAAACGCCTGCGGCGTGCCCCAGAGGCCTGCTTTTGTTCGCCCCTCCTGAAGATTTTCCGGGGACCTTGCTGACTCAGCGCCCAGTCGCCCGACCTCTGGGGCCCCGATCGGTGGAAGAAGCCTCCTTGGGTCTCCCCCACCCTCACCCCCTCCAGGCTTGTATCGGAACTGGCCTTCCTGGCCTGGGGGAGGCTGTCAAGGTACTGTGTGTCGGGCCTAGCGTCGGACTTCTTGGCTACCTCGGAGCTGTAAAGCTGCGGCTTGCGCTGGGTAGCTCTCCTGTTGATGGTTGCTGCCTTGCTGGTGCCCTTTGCACCTCGTTCTCCCTGTCTCTTTTATAGGCGGTCGGGATATTTTTTAGTCCTTTAGGGAAGTTTGTAATAAGTGTTCTCTTCTCCTAGTGTCCTAAGATTTGTTATAGATTGTTTGTTCCCTTGGGGCTCACGAAGACCAGCCATATACGTTAGTGCCCTGACCTAACCGTAATGACTAGCAAAAGGAGAAGACAGGGACCTGTAGCTTTTGTTGAGCAATCACATACGAAACAACTGAAATTGGATTCTTTCATACCACTCAAGCTGGGGGCTAGGGACAGGGATGGTGGGTTGACCCCCCTCCCCCTCCACGGCGATAGGCGCTTTGCACCTCAGCTCCCCTCCCCTAATATGGGCAGTGCCAGGGGGTGTAATGGAGGCAATGAGGATCATTGATTATTTCTGTTCCTCCTCGCTAGCAGTGAGGATTTTGGCCCAGTTCCATCTTTTTTATTCCTGGGGGATATTAACTGGAGAAGTTTTTGCTGACCTTGTTATCGCTCTCCTAGCCACTGCAGAGGCAAGAGATTCTACAGTCTGCCCAGGGGAAGTAACGATGTCTCTAGTTGACTCAGGGCCCTCTGGGCCTGCTAGGCGGACCGTCTTTCAATCCAAGCGGTACTCTCCCCCTGTAGATATTCATACCCAACTGATCAATAGAGCTTTGGAAGAGTCCCCGAGGGCAGTTTTCTCCTCTCCACTTGGCGTTGCGGGGGAGACTGTCCCTCTGTTGGTTGACATGATGGCTGATGCCGTCCCTGTTTTAACTAATTCTCCTCTTATTCCAACTTCCAGGGGGCCCTACTTAAATAGCCCCTTGGCCCCGGTGACAAATATACCTTCCATCCCCATCATACAGTCAGCAGCGGCCCACTTGGGGAGGTTGTCAGCTGCAGGGTCCCTTACCTCTGCCCAGATATCTATGGACATTATTCCCTGTGAACCTTCGGCTCCTGACCGGGGGTGCTGATTATCAAGGTGTCATGGCCCTAGCCCTCGCTCACTTTGTTCATGGACTATTGCAGGATGGCAGTCCCAGGTTAGGGACCCCAATTTTGTTTCTTTTATTTCTCATCACCAGGTTATTTTGCTTCAAGAAACCTGGGCATTGTCTCCGCTTGAGCTGAATGGCTACACTTCTTATTATCTCCCTGCTTCGGCTCCCCCTGCAAAGGGTCGTCCGTGGGGGGGTTTAGGATGCTTGGTCAAGAGTAATTGCAGTCAATTTGTCCAGGAGAACCTAAGTTTTCCGCCTTCAGCTATGTGACTGGCTTTTAAAAATAGGCAGTCATGTGATCATTCTTTTTAATGCCTATGTCCAACCGATTAATTCTACCCATTTTGATCCCAGAGTTTGGGACAAATTGTCATTTGTCATTGAGGAAACTTTAGATAAATATCCCACTAGTTATTTGATACTAGCGGGGGACTTTAATGCCAGGATTGGGCAGGACAACGAGGCATTGAGCTATTACTGTGAAATCCTGGACAGAGGTTTCTCCCTCAGTTGCACTCTAGGAAATCTAAGGACATTAAAATAACATCTTCAGGCATTAACTTTTTCAATCTCCTCACAGTCCTTAACCTGCATATAATAAATGCCTCGGGTTTCCACAATCTAGTGGGTGAATTCACTGACACAGGTCCAAATGGCTCTAACGTGGTGGACTTTGTGGCGACATCAGCCAATTTTATTGACTACCTGAGTGATTTCACGGTAGGATGGCCCCATTTTAGCGATCATCTTCCTCTTATCTTTATTCTTGATTTACTTAATCCTGACTTTTGTCACTATCCCCTAGATGTACCTAGGGACGTGTCCTCATATGGGAAGCACTGCCCAGTGAAATGGGACAGGCTAACCCCGGGAGTTTGGGATGCCTTGTTGTTGGATGAGCATCTTAAGGAACAGAGGGGTATTATTTTAGCCAATTATAATGAGACAGACTCTATTGAGGCTTTTGATAGTCTGATTAATTTCATTCACCAACATCTTTTGGCCTTGGCACCCTCTACTGCTGTTCCCCTCTCTTTTGCAGTTGTGAGAACTCAACCATGGTATGATAGGGAGTGTTGTAGGGTCAGGTCTAGCTCTATAGAGCTAGATACATTGCTCTATCTGCAATGTATAGAGTGTATCGTCAGGGGTTGTTTCCTAGTCTCCCAGGCACGTACTTCCAGGCCAAGAGGGCATATAAAGACATGATTAAGGCCAAAAAAAGACTTTATTTCATCCAAAAGTGGGAGCAGTTGTTGGTGGCAGCTAACTCCAGAGACTCTAGATATTTCTGGAGATTACTTAATAATTCTTTGTCTGGCTCCAAGATTGGCACTTATATAACTCCTTCCACCCAGGCTATATACAGGTGCAGTGGTGAACCATCTGGAGGGGGATAAGAGGGTGCCCCCCTTTACTTCCAGAGTGGCCCCAAATCATGGATGCTGAGGTGATGACCTTGATTGATTCTTTTCAAAACACCTAACCGCCTTCGTCCCTTCTCCCTCGCTGCCCCCCGTGCCTGGAACTCCCTCCCTGCCAACATCCGCCTTGCCTCCTCCCTCCGCTCCTTCAAATCCCTCCTCAAGACCCACCTTTTCCATGCTGCCTTTCCCAATGCCCGCTAGTCTTTCCCCTTACTCTTACTGTCGGCCCTCCTCTGCTGACTGCTGCTACCAACTTCCTTGTAACCAAGCCAAGTACACGCACCTGAGACATCGCATCCGCCTGAATGTTTGTTTGTCTTCTCCCATGTCTCTCCCACTGTCCCCTCTCCCTGTCTCTCCCCCTTTGTCTTTTAGATTGTAAGCCATAGGCAGGGACCACGTCTAATTCTATGTTCTGTACAGCACCAGGTCATACGACTGGCGCTTTATAAATGTATAATAATAATAATAATAATAATAATAATAATAATAATAATAAGGCCCCGGGCTCAGATCTCATCTCGATTGAGTTCCTCAAACACCACAAGGATTGGTGGGTCCCCATGTTAGCTTCCCTTTTTGCCATCATCAGTAGGACTGGGTGCGTTCTAGGCTCATGGAAGAAGGCGGTCGTAGTGCCGATTTATAAGAAAGGCTCTCGTTTAGATCCCGCGAATTACCGGCCAATCAGCCTGCTTAGTGTAATAGGTAAAATATATGCTAAATTGTTGTCAACTAGACCTCACCGCTGGATAGAGGACACTTAAATAATACACCCTGAGCAGACAGGTTTTCGAAAGGTTTTCGAAAAGGCAAGAGCATTGCTTGATTTTGGACCATTTTACGGGGAAATATATGAAATCAAACGGACATTTCTTTGTGGCCTTCTTGGACCTGAAATCTGCGTTCAACTCTGTGGACAGTTTTGACAACTAATGTATGGTTCTCGTAGAGTCCCTGAATAAGGAAGAGAAGTCTCTTATCGATGGATGTTTTAACTAACTTTCCCCATAGTATGCTTCTGTCCACGGAGGAGATAAAAGTGTTCATGGGGATTAGACAGGGTTGCGTTCTGGCCCCCACTCTCTTTAATCTCTTCCTAAATGATGTTATCCCACTGATGGCGGATTTACGATTCTTCCCCCAGATTGGCAGAGCGCTATTTAGGCTGCCTATTATACGCTGACGATCTGGCCCTGTTGTCACAAACATATGTGGGCCTACTCAGGCAACTTAGAGCCTTTTCCGAGTATTGTACATTAAATCATCTAACAATTAATGACAAGAAAACTAAGATCGTGGTATTCTCTAGGAAAAGGAAGCTGTCCAGCTGGCCGTTGGATGGCCGACATATTGAACAAGTCAGGCTCTCTAAATACCTGGGCATGTATTTCCATGCCTCGGGAAACTGGAAAGAGCCATAGAATAGGGCCTTACTGGTGGCTAGGGGTATAACTGCTCCTCTCCTAAAGCTATTTGCCAACACTGGGAAGAACGTCATTAAGACAGCCTTAGAAGTGTTTAACGCTAAAGTAAGAGCCAAATTTTTATATGGAGCAGAACTTTCGGCCCCGTTGAATTCTTGTAATTTAGATTTGGTGCAATCTAAATTTATTCAGGCCCTCATTAAAGCCCCAGGGGCACCCCATTGCCAGCTATTAGAGCAGAAGCGGGCCAAAGAAGTTGGCTCTATCAGGCCTGGCACTCTGCTTTAAAATTATGGCATAAAGTCACTAACTCCTCAACCTTAGGGTTAACTCACCTTATGCTGAAAGACTTATCAGAGTCAGTGGCGCCTTAAAATGGAATCCTACCTCTTGAAAATGGGTTTCTCTATGCAATATTTGTCCACCAAGGACCCGTCCCACGTCTGAGCGGAGATACTAGTACGTTGGGATGATCTGGACAGGCAAAGGATTAGGGCCTCTCCCCATATGTCGGGTTATCTTTCTTTGATTCCAGATAAAGGGAAAATTGCCACCTCTCTCAATACCAAGCTTTCCACGAGAAGGAAGACTCTCTTCCTAAGTGCTTGCTTTAATGCCCTCCCCACTAGAGCCGGCTAGGGGGCATTCCCTTTACTGAAAGATTATGTCCTTTTGACCTTTTGGAGGTGGAATCAGTAGATCACCTCCTTTTAACGTGTCATCTGTACGACGATCTCAAAGAGTCTTTACTGAGGCCTATTCTGAATCATTTTCCTGGGAGAACTGATACCTTTTTATTGGAACTGGCCCTGAGAGACACGGATCCAGAACTGACTGCCCAGATTTCAAAATGTTTATGTCTTGCATTAAATCGCCGCTGCCACTTTTTGACATTTCAATTACCCTTATCTGAGAACGTAAAGCGCCATGACACTTGTACATTTAGGTTTTTTTTTCTGTTCTTCTGTGGATATCTTTTAATTTTTAAGCTTGAATTTGTTTTCATGTTACGTGTTTTTGCTTTGCTCCCTGGTTAATTTTGTACTGGTTAAGCTGCTTTGTTTGTCTGTCTGTATATTCATGTTTATCTATAAACAATGACCTTTGGTCACGCTTTAATAAATCCTGATTGATTGATTGATTGATTGATTGATTTGATTAAACAGCACTGGTCCCAATACAGATCCCTGAGGCACACCAGTTTTTACATCTCTCCATTGTGAAAACTGACCATTAACCCTTTGCTTTCTATCTTTCAACCAGTTTCTGAGCCATAGTAAGACACTACCTCCTATCCCATGACTTTTTAATTTTCTCAAGAGTCTCTCATGAGGAAACTTATCAAATGCTTTCTGGAAATCCAGGTACACTGTATCTACTGGGTCTCCCTTGTCCACATGCTTATTTACATCCTTAAAGAAGTCCAACAGGTTAGTGAGGCATGACTTACCTTTACTAAATCCGTGTTGACTGTTCCCCATTAAGCCATGTTTGTCAACATGCCCTGTAATTCTGTCCTTAATGATGGTTTCCACCATTTTGCCCAGCACAGACGTCAAGCTTACTGGTCTGTAGTTTCCAGGATCGCCTCTGGATCCCTTTTTAAATATTGGGGTTACATTTGCCACCCTCCAGTTCTTGGGTACAGTGGCAGATTTTAGTGACACGTTACAAATGACTAACAGTAGGTCTGTGATTTCATTTTTGAATTCCTTCAGAACTCTGGGGTGAATGCCATCTGGCCCTGGTGACTTGTTAGTATTCAGTTTGTCATTTTGCCCTAGAACAT
>QEPC01001667.1:427083-438120 GCA_003113815.1 Sphenodon punctatus | reverse complement strand
CTGGGAGATGGACGCAGGATGTTCAACGTTTCTCATCCTGCTAGATTTCTCGGCCGCTTTTGACACCGTGGACCATGGGCTGCTGTTGAGACGGCTGCGTGACCTGGGGGGTCTGGATGGGACTGTTCTTGAATGGTTCCGTTCCTTCCACTCGTGGGCGCAGATGGTTGTGCATCCATGTAACCGGCCACCCACAGACCGTGACGCACACCCATCCCACCCCCGCGCCGCACCTCCCCCCAGCCCGTATGGAAAGGGCCTAAGAAAGATCGGAGCCTTCTAGTCCCTCTCAGCCCCTCCCCTCAAATACTCAGTGTGGGCCATTGCAAATGCATGCAGATTTATGCAAATGAGGGGTCCCTATTTCTCACCGTGAAATGTTGGCAGCTGTCTGTTCTCGACTAGTCACACCCTGCTCTAAGGAAAATCCACTTGTTGGGGGTGATGGGAGGTTGCTGCTGTTTTATTCTCTCCCTAGAACTTCTTTGCTATTTGTTTAAAGCTGTATACATGGTGCCAATCACTTTGCAGCTGACACAGCTGATTAGTGCAGCTGCCCCTGCAATAGGAAGCTTATTCCAAACTTCTGCAGTCACCGACCCCATGAAAGCAGTGTTCCTGGCTGTGGAGCCTGTTCCTGTGCCCCCAGCTCTCTGCTATATGCAGCCTACTCAGCCCAGGCTGCTGGAGCGGAAATCCAAGTTTAGCCCCGCTCATTCCTGCCGGACGGGTAGAGGAGAAAGTTAGCAGACTAAACTCATTGCTGATTGGCCAGGTGATAAGCCCCACCCCTTCCTCTTCCTTCTCCATCCCTGGCGGTGGCTGATTCTATCAGACTGCTTGAAGGGGGGGCGGGGCAGGGGCTGTGACTACTCTCTTAGCTCACGAGGGGCAGTGGAATTGCGGGATTGCAGTGGGTATGAGTGGGGGCATTGTCCTATTTCACACTCCCTATCCCTCTGCTCCGGCCCCCGACAGGCTCCATCCCACTTCCCCGTCCCTTCACACCCAGTCCCGCCCCCACCAGCTCCTTCCCATCACTCAGAAATGTGCATAATTAATTGGATTCACATTTATGCAAATTTACCACTTGGCTACAAAGTGGTGTCCTTTCTTAAACCTGGGCCACCATGTAAAGTAATGAAGTCGGGTTGTGCTACGGGTGGGGTCATTAGCAGAAGAAATTATTAAGAGTTTGCTTTCTAAATATAAGTAAAGGGAAAACATAGGGCAGCGGTTCCCGAGGATCTGCCTGCGAGACTTCGTTTTGAGACTGAACTCTAGTTCAGTGACCGCAGGCATCAAAGACCTGCATGTGGGTCAGAGATGACTGGGATCCCCCAAGCCCTCTGTAGACGCCAGAGTGACCGGAGTCAGAGTCCTGGACTGCAGTTGAATAACTCCTGCAGCAGGAAACCTTGCAAAGGAGCATTAAACAGCTGCCGCGGAAAGGAAAGCTCTGACAGCGCCCGCGTGGGATGTACAGCATTTAACAGCGCAGCCAGCATCGCCACTAAACCGGGCAGGGGCGAGACGACCATTAGGGATGGGCGAATGCGGTTGGGAAGTTCGGAGTTCGGACCGAACTCGACCAGTTCGGTCGACCGAACTGAACTTCCAAACTGCACTCAATTTTCGAAACTAACCGAATTTCCAAACTCGGTTCTGTTCGCCCATCCCTATAAGATAATATTCCATTTAGTTCAATGGGGTTCGAATTTCCAAACTCTGTTTGGAAGTTCGGAGTTCGGACCGAACTCGAATAGTTCAGTTAACCGAGCCAAACTTCCGAACCGAACTCGATTTTCGAACCGAACTGAATTTCCGAACTTGGTTCTGTTCACCCATCCCTAACGACCACCCTGCAGAAAGAAGGGGGCGAGTCAAAAGGTGGAGGTTTTGGGTTTCACTGTTGTTGCAGATTTTGCCATTTCGGTGCAATTTCCCCAGTGTCATGTTCTATATTTGGGATAGAATTGCATTAAAAGGATCCTGGGGCCATTGCAGTGCGCTGCTCCTGCCCACCGCCACCGGACACGCAGCTCAGTTTGTTTCTCATCAACGATCGCACTTTGCTGAGTCACTTCAGAATCTGGCCCACAAACCACACTCTGCGCTTGTGGCCTTTCCTTCCCCAACCTCCTGCTAGTTACAGCGTCACCCCTTCACCACAGGCCAGGGCCTCTTCCTCTCTGCGTTCTCGCTGGAACAAGCCACTAAAGCCTCCTGTCCTGACTCACTGCCTCCCTTCTTCTGCCTAAGCAGGGCTTCCACCTCACAGGACAGCGCCTCTACGGGCACTCTGGCTCCTCTTGGAGGCCGCCCTGCTGAGTGCCAGGCTCCATCGCCCTCTAGCAGCATCCCCCCTGCTCAGCTCCAAGCTCCATCGCCCTGTAGCAGCATCCCCCCTGCTCAGCTCCAGGCTCCATCGCCCTCTAACAGCATTCCTCCCTGCTGAGCTCCAGGCTCCATCACCCTCTACAGCATCCCCCCCTACTGAGTGCCAGGATCCATCACCCTCTAGCAGCATCTCCCCCTGCTGAGCTCCAGACTCCATACATCCCCCCTTGCTGCAGCAGGATCTAGTGACCCCCTCCAGGTAGCTCAGCCTCTGAACTAAAGAGCCTTCCACAGGGTCCAACCTCACAAGTACTTTCCCCAGCCCCTACACTGAGCCTTGCCTTGCAAACATGTGACAGCCAAGCTTTCCAAGCCCCGGGGGGCCCATCTGGGCACAGGGACATTTCATTCACGCTGCATGACTTTGCTGCTTCCTGAGGTCATGGAATTAAACCTGTCTCAAAATGGGGCCACATTGAAAAAATGTGTGGAATCTCGGCATGAGAACTGAAGAAATGCAAGACCAGAAATGTCTCTGCTGTGGATCACTCTGTCTGGCGCTAGACTTCTGCTCGGCTATTTGTGCTTTCATTTGCTGAAGAAATTATTTTAAAATATATTTTTTCGCATTTTTATGTATTTATAATTCACTCATGGTGAAAATCTGTCTTCAAACGATGGTGATTGTAATAAGGTGGCTTTCCCGGCCAGGAAGCCTCTTAACCACAAGGTAAGGGGAGCGTGCTCAGCGGGCCCAAAGTGCACTGAGCATGCTCAAGGCCTATAAAGGCCTGGAGCTCAGTTGAGAGCGGGTGGCCTAGGAGAAGGAGCTCCCTGCCAGGGCTCCCTTCTCCTCCGGACTGGGGCGATCCCAGCACGGAACTCCCCGGGACCCGGGCCGGCACAGCCTACGGAGAGATCCAGAGACGGAGTAGGTCAGCTGGGACTGGGTTAATCAGGGCCACCTGGAGGTCCCAGTATATCGGGGTGCAGCCTCCTTGGGGCCCGGACGCCCGGCAGAAAAGACTGGTCTACGGACCCTGCAGAGCTTAAGCTATTGGGCGGCGTAGGCCTTGGCTGTAAGGGGAGGTTGGAGGCCAAGGGTGGGGCCCCCTCAGGGGTACCCCACATAGCGTGAAGATCGTAGCCGGGGGCGGCTAATTCCCCTGAGTACTGTCCCGCGCCCCATGCGGCCCTGGGAGATACCCCCCGCAACAGAGTGGTGGAGAATGTGGGCACTAGCGCCACCCACAGGCGATTACTAGAATTACTGGATATTTCAACCGCCAATTGTGAAACGCAGAATTGGCATCACCCGCTGGAGTCTGTGGGGTTTTGCACGTAGGCAGATGCACCTTGCATACAAGGCACCGGCCTTTCAGTGGAAGACGTAGTTAGGAAGGGGGGGGGAAGGAAAAGTGATTTTGTCACGGAGGAACATGAGGCCTCACAGGAGAGATACTGAACTATAGGTCTAGCACATATGTAACGCTAAAGTTAAACATGGATGTAATGCTGAGCACCGACAACTCAAGTCAGGTAATCATGTAGTGTAAATGGACAGTTGGGAAATTCCAGGAAGTGGAGACAGATAAAAAATGTGGTTTCAGGGAGACACCAGACAGAATCCTATGGAGATGCAAATGGAGCTTCCTGTTTACCTTTCTGTGGACATGACAAACATCAGGTTTCCCCAAGGCGGGAAGAACTAACAAAGACTTTGAAAAGGCTATTTAAGCAAACAGACAAGACAAAGAGAGGTCATTAAGCTATCTTCTTCTACCTCTTGGAGAGAACTCATCTACATCTTGCCTGCCAGCAAGGAGATTACTGGAACTATGGACTGAGAGGAAAGACTTTGCTTTCTACCAACTAAGAGATCAGTGCCCAGTCATTCGACATCACTGACTGAGAATTTGCTCTGCACAGGGTAAGATCTTATACAGGGAATTACCCAGTATAGAATAGGAATGCGTTATGTTACTTTTCATTTGATTAGCCACTGTGTATCAACTATTCTAGCTTATGGTATTAATAAACTTTCTTATCTTTATTAAGAAGTGTCTGTGGTCTAACATTGGTAACACAAACGGAGCAACTTGAGTTTTTCAAGCTCTCACGAACGCAGAGAGAAAGAATCTGTGAACTGGAAGCTTCTGGGAGTTGGGTGTGGCAAAAGGATTCTCCCCTTTTCCGGACTGGACCAGCCAGAGAGAGAACTGGTTCCGGTGGGCTGCAAGTTAGGGAAATGGAGTCACCCAACCCAGGAAAGTGGGGTGTGGACCCCAAACCCGTGACAGATATACCATGGACGGGCAAGTGGAAGTTGAACCGACTTTGTCGGTCCAGAATCTGTTGGAGTTGGTGGTAAAGCAACAAAACACAATGGTGAGTTACAGCCAGGAGCAGCAGCAAACACAAGCCCAGATTATGGCCCAACAGCAACAAGCGCGAAGCCACCAAGAGCAACTAATGCGTACGCTTTCCACGCACCTACAAGCGGCCCCAGGTAAACAGGAAACGGAGCTACCGGGACAGCTATTAACCAAGATGTCGGCCTCTGATGACCCTGATGCCTACCCCGTAACATTTGAAAGGGTAGCTACCGCGGCTAGGTGGCCTAGGACTACCTGGGCAGTGAGACTAGCCCCTTACCTATGGGGAGAGGCACAAGCCGCCTACCAGGCTCTGGACGAGCAAGCGGCAGCTAACTATGATCGATTAAAAGCCACTATCCTTGACTGCTACGGTATATCTGAGGGGACTTACAGAGCGCAATTCTGGCAATACACTTTTTCCCGGGACCAGCAGCTGAAAGTGACAGCCGCAAAACTAAAAAATCTGACCCAGAAGTGGCTTAAACCAGAGCGGAGGAGTGTGGAGCAGGTCGTGGACCAGGTAGTCCTGGAGCAGTGCCTGAGCATCCTGCCAAGTGATCTACAGAGGTGGGTCAGACGGCAACAGCCAGACGATGTCGACGAGGCAGTAGAAGCCACAGAGACATTTCTGGTAACTGAGACCCTGAGTTCCACCCCTAGGGGCTCAGGGTTAGGTCCCCTGAAAGGGAAAAGGGAAGGATAGGACAAACCAGGCCAGTACCCCCAAAAGGGGAAAAAGGAACATGAAACTAAGAGTTACCCCGGAAAAGGTGGGGCTTATTACCGGCAACCAGAGCGGGGAAACGCACAGGCTCGGAGCCTGAGATTGGGGGCCCTGGGGACTCAGATAAGTACCTAGGTGAGGCTAGCAGAATGCCACCCAGGGTCTGATGTTTCTGGTGCGGGGAATTGGGGCATCTCCAAAGAGAATGCCCCATTATGGAAACAGACCTCACCGTAGGGCTGTATGGGTTAACCGCTCAAACCCCCACCACTATGGTGAACCCCAACAGGTACGCCAGATGGCTTACCATAGGAGGCCAGCCAGTGCAGACACTTCTCGATTCGGGGTCAAACCAAACCCTAGTGCGATCAGAGCTAATACAGCCACAGTGGATCAGTCCCATAAACAAACTAAAATTCCAATGTGTCCATGGGGACAGAAAGGAATACCCAGTGGCATGGGTCCCTGTGAAACTAAAAGGAATTTCTTATATCCTAAAGGTTGGAGTCGTCCCTACCTTACCCTGGCCGGCCATTCTAGGAAGGGACTGGTTGCCCAAAAAAGGGTGTCCCCAAGAAGGGGCCATGGGTTAACCCAGCGCTGACAGCTGCCTTGTTGGGACCGCTAAGTTTTAAGGCACCCCTAACCCAAGGCCACTCGGAGATCGGCAATACAAGCCCCAAGGGAAGCTGTCAACCCCGCCAGGCGGGTCAAAGGAAGCCAACTAGACAAGAAACAGGAGCAGACACCTTCCAAGACTTGGAGATGCCTAGGGGTGAAAATAAAGCTTGCCAGAGCGAACTTAGTCACGTAGAGCAGGCTACTGAGACCATGTGGGGCACTGAAGAAAAAGAGTGTAGAACCGAAGGGGTTACGAGCCAGGAGTGGGGACTCCAAGTGAGCTGGAGAGGAATCAATAAAGGCAGTTCCACCCAACGGGTATGATATACCACCCGGGAGACCCAGACAACAACTATTGCTGGTAGCCGGAGCCCGCCAGCCCTGCGACAGAGGTGGCAGCCGTAGACCCTGGTATCAGGGAACCCCAGGCCCCGCTGAACGCAGCTGACTGCTTGGGCAGCTTCTTTAATAACTGTCCCGAAGCGAGGAACCAAGACACTCAAACCCCAATCCTGAGTAACGTCTACGGCTGTGATTGGTGTGACTGCGATGTGGCCGTAACTCCACGGGGCTGGGGCTGCTCGCAGTATTTTTGTGAACGATGTGGCTGGACACCGGACAAACCGCATAGGATGGACTTCGAACACCCACAAATGATGACCCCTCTCCCCAACTTGGGGACAGGATGAAAGAAGTCCCAAAAGAAGAGTCGCTGAGGGCCTCGTCCGACATTTAGGCGCTCCTGTGGCAGAAGCTGCCAGGAGCAACCCTGCCTTTCCATGTGACCTTCACTGACACTCTGGCTTCCAGGTTGACTAGGCCCGATTTCGCAACCGGCCGCATGGCAGGATTTCGCAATACCGGGGAAAGGGGCCTACAGGCGGCATGGCTCGGGGGAATCTTTCTCTGATTGGAGTAGGTACAGCCAGGTAATCTCCCAAGGACCAATCATGAAAGGGGTACGGGGCTTTTAAAAAGACCAAAGTCACGCCTCTAGGGGGGGAGACTTTTACTTTTACTTCTGTTTGCTCTGAGATACTGGAGCTAAGGGAATGGCTCCTGGCCTGTTTGGACTAAACTGAACCCAAGAACTGAACCCCTTCGCTGCAAGGCAAAGGCGCACCTGAAGCTGGGAGTCATTGAATGTTACATCTGAGGGACGCTACTAAAAGGGCCCTCGAGCCTAACTGTGTCTGATCAATTGCTTTTGCTCAAGTATTGAAAGTACCTCACATGGCTGTAGCCTGTGATGCTGGGTTTAAAATACCATTAAAGTAATTTTCCTTTCTCTGATCTAAAAGATCCGTGTGTGTGTGTGTGTGAGTGTGTGTGTGTTAGCGAATACGCCTCTGTACGCTCCGGCGGCCGCACTTGGGGACTGAATTATTCCGGCTTGTGGGCCTGTCTGTTTAAAGAAGGGAGAGTTCTCATTCTCCCCAGAGGGATGAGACTTGCAGCCTAAGTAAATTCTGGGTGGTGGCAGCGGAAAAATACCAGAGAATAGGTGGGTAACGGGGTGCCGGGAGGTTGGGGCAGACCCCAGTGGGCTCCGTTACGCCACACTCCCAGCCCTGGGACAGTGCTAGGCTCTCCCCCGCCTAAAGGGAGGCGCTAACCCTTAGAGGTGGCCTGGGCCTTTTGTTTCAGCTGATTGCCGTCCCTAGGTACAGGGTTGGGTGGGAGTTTCCCACCCCTGTAAGTTTACAAGTTTAGGGGTACAAGGCCACTCCCGTGGTGTGGGTGTGTGTAATAGGGTGGCTTTCCCGGCCAGGAGGCCTCTTAACCACAAGGTAAGGGGAGCGTGCTCAGCGGGCCCAAAGTGCACTGAGCATGCTCAAGGCCTATAAAGGCCTGGAGCTCAGTTGAGAGCGGGTGGCCTAGGAGAAGGAGCTCCCTGCCAGGGCTCCCTTCTCCTCCGGACTGGGGCGATCCCAGCACGGAACTCCCCGGGACCCGGGCCGGCACAGCCTACGGAGAGATCCAGAGACGGAGTAGGTCAGCTGGGACTGGGTTAATCAGGGCCACCTGGAGGTCCCAGTATATCGGGGTGCTGCCTCCTTGGGGCCCGGACGCCCGGCAGAAAAGACTGGTCTACGGACCCTGCAGGGCTTAAGCTATTGGGCGGCGTAGGCCTTGGCTGTAAGGGGAGGTTGGAGGCCAAGGGTGTGGCCCCCTCAGGGGTAGCCCACATAGCGTGAAGATCGTAGCTGGGGGCGGCTAATTCCCCTGAGTACTCTCCCGCGCCCCGTGCAGCCCTGGGAGATCCACACACTGCTACAGTGATATTCTGGAATTTAGAATTTGCTGCAAGTTGGCGGAGAGCTGGGTGGAGAATATATGCTCTACCGCAAGGGAAAAGCACAGAGTTTACCTGCAATCAGTCTATTTGTTCTGCTTTTATAAGCAGTATTATTGAGTATGAAATATCTATGAACCATGAAATAAGCACATTTTAAATTTGAATACCTAGAACCCTCATCACGATGCATACACTGAAGGGGCAGAGTTAAGGTTACCCGTTCAGCTATGACTTCAGCATTTCTTGGTGTTTCACTGTGTAACCATAATGTTCCTTTAAGAGAACTATGGTGTGTTGTGGCTTTAGCAGCCCCCCTGAGCCCTCATTGCTTGTGAAGCAGCATCACTGTATCCTGTCTGGGTTAACCAGGTGTCATGGTTCCTCCCTCCTGACCAACCATATGACTTCCCCACTCACAGTCTCTACTGGTCACTGCTCTCTCCAGAACCGTCACAGTCTGTAACGGGGGAACTATCCTGCCCCCCGTGTCCCTGCAGGTTCCCGGTCACAGAAACTGTATTAACCTGGGATGTCCCCTCATCTGTGTCACCCAATGTCCGTATCACACAAGCGCCCCAAGGCTTGGTTAAAAGAATTTGTATTTAGAAATTGAGATTAATTACAAGACACAATTGATTCAAGGGTGCACGCTCAACAAAAGGATTTAAATGTTACAAACCTAGATGTCTGTAGCTGGGCCAGCTTCTTCTTGATGCTTCTCAGTCCATGTCTTGACTGGGTCTTGCCAAATGGGGGTGTCTCTTTTGGGTTCTTAAAATACTTTCTAGATGGCTCCGAGTAGGTGCTCCGACCTGTCTTCTGTTTCTGGGTCATCCACTCAGTCTCTGGAAGCTACTGGGAAACTCAAGTTCCCTCCAGTAACACTTTATCTACATTCCAGTTGTCTTCCATTCCTGTCCTAAAACCTGCTCAACTTGTTTGGGGCTTAAGTTTTATTTTCTACTTTCCAAACGTACCTTTTCTTTATATTGGCCCCACATACACATTTTCCCCTCATGGGACTCCACGTTTCTAGCCTACTCCATCAAACATGTCTTGTTTTACATAATGGTGCCAAGGGTACAAATGTATTGTTCACTTGCATGAAAACACAATGCATGTGTGTGTTGTTTGTATAAACCTTGTCACACTAGCACAGACAACAAGCTGCCCCCCTCTGTCACCGTGGCCAGCACAACACAGGGGGAGGGCGGGGGCCGCTGTGTCGGTCCCACTGATGAGGGGATGCGACTCTTCATCAGCAGGTGATAGGAGGCAGAGAACATCATTGTCTATCTACCTGCATGCGTAGAGTGGAGAGTGCTCTCTGCTTCAGCACTGAAACCCTTGCTTGATTTCTCCCTCTGGCCCTACAGCGACATGTTGTGAAGATCTGACATGCTGGTTGGACTTTGTAGAAACGCTGACGTGCACCTGGGAGAGGGAGCTTCGTGCCACCAGCCAGGTGCAGTACAGACTCTCTGCAGCTTGGTACGTACGGAATCGGATGAGGGCTCTTCTCCCCCACCCCTAGGGCTGAGAGCCCATGCACACCCACCCACCCCGCAGGGCTCGCAGGCAGACCAGAGCTCCCAGCTCCAGGGCTTGCTTGGGAGGCTGCCCTCTCTGCCACCCACAACATTGGGGACCCTCTGGCTTCCTCTCACCACCCTGAACCCGGGTCTCTGTCTCCCTGGGGCTGGAGCCGGACCCTGCTCGTTGGCAAGAGGGCATCACCCACCAGAGCTCAGCCAGAATAAGTAGCCATCCTTCCTGGATCTCCCTGCAGGCTTGCTGGCCAAGCTGGTGCCCCGCCCTTCCCAGCCCACTGTGGGTCTCTGAGTGACTTCCTCTAGGTTTACGGTCCCTTTCTGGGAGACCGAGCGCTCCCTCCATTTACTGCCTTGGCACAGTGTTTAGTGTTTACCCTCCAAGCTCCCTGCACTCAGCAGCAACCTCCAGCTTGGAGTAATTGGAGGGGAAAGAGCTGGGTTGGATTCAGGAGTAAAGGTCCCAGTTTCTTCCCTGTGATGGGAATCCCAGGCCAGTCCCATTAAGTACAAGGTGGGTTTGATTTCCAAGGGTCTCAGAGGAGGTCTTCGAGGATGGGCCCTGCTCTCTCCACCCGTCCTCCACAAACGACACCTACACGCAGTACTCCTGCATCCTGAACCAGCGGCACTGCTTCGGGGAGGATGAGTTGACAGTAAATATCACGACAGTCGTTGATGGGCAGCCCGTGGCTTCCAAGGCCTGTCCGAACCTTGTGCTCGGCAACATCAGTAAGTACAAGACGGGGGCGGGGGGTCTGTGCAGCGGCAAACCGCGTCGGTGTGTGTACGACAGTGGGCGAAACCGGACATAATGCTAACGCCACTTCAACCCCATTTCTCAGGCATGTTGCAGGGGCTGCTGCCCAGCACTAGTTCACATGGGACGGACACTTCCCCAGGGTCGGCACACTAGGGAGCATGGAGGTGGCCAGGGAGAGCTGGGAAAGGGCTCCATGAGGGGCTCAGACTCTCCATGGCTGGTCCCCCAAAGCTTCTCTGCTCAGCTCCGAGCACCAGCAAAGTATTTCCTGAAAACAGGTCAAAAAAGCTCATTGGTGACTTGTACTGAAGCTGACTAGTTCCCGCGACGTCCCCTTGCTCGGCTCCTACCTCGCGGCCCCC
>QEPC01001667.1:354367-376820 GCA_003113815.1 Sphenodon punctatus | reverse complement strand
GATTGCGGCTCCAGCCTCCAGCTCGCAGGCCGCAGCAGGGAAGGGAAGGAACACCCAAGGGATTGCGGCCGCAGCAGGGAAGGGAAGGAACACCCAAGGGATTGCGGCTCCAGCCTCCAGCTCGCAGGCCGCAGCAGGGAAGGGAAGGAACACCCAAGGGATTGCGGCCGCAGCAGGGAAGGGAAGGAACACCCAAGGGATTGCGGCTCCAGCCTCCAGCTCGCAGGCCGCAGCAGGGAAGGGAAGGAACACCCAAGGGATTGCGGCCGCAGCAGGGAAGGGAAGGAACACCCAAGGGATTGCGGCTCCAGCCTCCAGCTCGCAGGCCGCAGCAGGGAAGGGAAGGAACACCCAAGGGATTGCGGCCGCAGCAGGGAAGGGAAGGAACACCCAAGGGATTGCGGCTCCAGCCTCCAGCTCGCAGGCCGCAGCAGGGAAGGGAAGGAACACCCAAGGGATTGCGGCCGCAGCAGGGAAGGGAAGGAACACCCAAGGGATTGCGGCTCCAGCCTCCAGCTCGCAGGCCGCAGCAGGGAAGGGAAGGAACACCCAAGGGATTGCGGCCGCAGCAGGGAAGGGAAGGAACACCCAAGGGATTGCGGCTCCAGCCTCCAGCTCGCAGGCCGCAGCAGGGAAGGGAAGGAACACCCAAGGGATTGCGGCCGCAGCAGGGAAGGGAAGGAACACCCAAGGGATTGCGGCTCCAGCCTCCAGCTCGCAGGCCGCAGCAGGGAAGGGAAGGAACACCCAAGGGATTGCGGCCGCAGCAGGGAAGGGAAGGAACACCCAAGGGATTGCGGCTCCAGCCTCCAGCTCGCAGGCCGCAGCAGGGAAGGGAAGGAACACCCAAGGGATTGCGGCCGCAGCAGGGAAGGGAAGGAACACCCAAGGGATTGCGGCTCCAGCCTCCAGCTCGCAGGCCGCAGCAGGGAAGGGAAGGAACACCCAAGGGATTGCGGCCGCAGCAGGGAAGGGAAGGAACACCCAAGGGATTGCGGCTCCAGCCTCCAGCTCGCAGGCCGCAGCAGGGAAGGGAAGGAACACCCAAGGGATTGCGGCCGCAGCAGGGAAGGGAAGGAACACCCAAGGGATTGCGGCTCCAGCCTCCAGCTCGCAGGCCGCAGCAGGGAAGGGAAGGAACACCCAAGTGCGCTGCTGCTGCTGTCGCCGCTGGCCCTCAGTCACGCGCTGCCTCAACTGACTCTGCTGCACGGTTACGCCTAATGCGCACGGGCGCGACCAGTCACACGCCGAAAAAAGCCCGCCCGCCGGCCACAGCTGCGCTCTCTGCACTTCCGTCCATGGGGCCCATGGGCGCAGCTGCAGCCAGTCGGCGGTGGAGAAGGGGTGGAAGGGGAGATTGCAGAAGGCTGTGTGGTCCAGTCCCCCTTCCATCCCGGACAGCACAAGCTGCTGGAAACAGCGGGGGGACCGGGACGAATCCGGCCCTATGGCCGCCCTAGGGGTGTGTTTGCCATTGTACACACAGGCTGGGAGGGTGTGAGGAGGGGGATCTGTGTGCCTAGCAGGGCAGGGGGAGCGTGCATGGGGCGGGCTGTTTGCCATGCAGATTTTTAGGGCTTGTTCTTACAGGGCAGTTACCCAGGGCTGACTTCCTTTTTCCCCGAGCTGAAGAACGTTTTGGACTCAAGGCCGTACTCCCTCCCAGCAGTGCCCGGCCCATCGGTGACTGCCTGGCTGCCTCCCCTCCCCTCCCCTCCGTCCGCTGCCCAGATAAGCCTCCCCGCCTCAAGCTTTAGGTGACTGAGCCTATTATGGCAGGATGGTTTCTGGGGCCTCCAGCTCCCTCTGCTACCGTGTTGGAGTTGCCTGGGGTGGCATCTGCGGGGAAGAGGCAGCAGGGGGGCTGCTCAGGATGGTTGGGCCTGGGCTGTTCACACACACTGAGACCAGCAGGCAGAAGAGAGGCCAGATTGGACTCTTGTGATTTTGGAGCCTGGCTCTGGCTCATGCTTTGGGAACTCTTGGATTTGGTGTCCCCAGAACGGGACATGCTGCACCACAAATCTTTCCACAGGATATCAGCTGGGGCTGATTTTGCAGAGAGATTACAAGGGCTCATTCCTGACACACGTTATCCTTGTAACTCCCTCCCTACGGCCCTAGCATTGTCCCTTTCCAGTACTGCTCATGACTGCAGTTCTGCCTGACTCACTGCTCACCCTGCGCACTTGAAAGACCTGCAAACCGCTCTGATAACAGGCTCACTCCCCCGCCTTCCAGGCAGTAATATCACCAGATGTTAAAAATAGTCAATTCAGTCTTCAATGATTAAATCTGAACCTCCAATCTCTTCCCGTTAGCAGCATGTCTACAGCATTGCCAGCAGAGATAAGCACCCATCAGTGCAGTGATCTAAGCTAACTATCCGTTCTGAAAGTGGAAACCAGGAGATCTGATGATTGCAGATCCCTCTACTGCTCATCCCCAGGTACCCCCCAACAGCCCAAGTGAACCCAGAGTCTGCTACTGTATGCCTTGCCTTCACACAGCCTGGCATGGGGCTGATACCGCCTGATTTCTCAGACCCTCCTCCCCCCACTGCATAACCCGCACCCCCACCTCAAGACTCCACTCCCCAGTAAGATCTCTAGCCAGGGCCGGCCTTAGAATTTGTGGCACCCAGGGTGAAAATAAAATGTAGGGGCCCCATGGCTTGACAGTCCATAGCCCCACCCCTTTACCCACTGGCAGGCTGCGGTTTACTTGCAAAAACAGTGTCATAGGCTGTCACGCACACACACGTGCCTGCACAAGCTTTCCTGTGCACACACAACACACAAGCTCTCTCTCTCTCCCTTTCTCACACACGTGCGTGCACAAGCTTTCCCGTGCACACGCAAGCTCGCTCTCTCCCTTTCTCTCTCTCTCTCTCTCTCACACACACACACATTTGTGTGCACAAGCTTCCACACACACACACACACACACACACACAAGCGCGTTCTCTCTTTCACACACGTGTGCACAAGCTTACACACACACACACACAAGCACGCTCTCTCTCACACACACGTGTGTGCACAAGCTTACACACACACACACACACACACAAGCGCGCTCTCTCTCTTTCACACACATGCCTCTGGCAGGGAGGATTCAGGGATCAGTGATTTACTGAAAATGAGGGCATGGAGGGGAGCACCCCCTGCCCCAGGGGTTGAGAGACAGGCAAGGAGCGAGCCCTGTGGAACTAACCTGTCCCAGGAGCACTGGACCGGAGGTTATTAGAACTGCTCTGCTTGCAGCATAGGTGACTCATCTGATTTCCAGAAGCCCCATAGAACCCCTGCTCCCCCCGCCTAGCCCCAGTTCCCACTCATCTATGCCCTCCAAGGCCTTCTCTGACCACAGGGGCAGAACCACGACCCCTAGAATCATAGAGTTGGAAGGGTGTCTCAGAGGGCATCTAGTCCAACCCCTGCTCGATCCAGGAAATCCACAGCGACAGCGTCCACAGCGACACCGTCCGGCCCGTTTGAAAACCTACAGCAGCGTCTGTTCCACTCTCGAACAGCTCTTACTGTTAGGAAGTTCGTCCTAATGTTTAGCTGAAACCTGCTTTCTTGTCATTTGAGCCCATTATTTAATTTATTTAAATTTTTATTCCGCCTTTCCCTTCCCTAAAAGGCTCAGGGCAGTTCACACGAGAGATAAAACATATTTTACAAATCCATAAAAACAGTAAAACACAACAATTAAGAAAATCCAACCCTCCCACAAAAACCACCCGCACCCAATACCACCTCCCTATTTCCCACCTCCACCTCCCTCAAAACCACATCCCAAGTCCCTTGTCCCCTATCCCTGCCCGCCAGTTATTTCTAGTTGTGCCTTCAGGAACAAGAGAGAACAAGTCGGCTCCATCTTCTCTGCGACGGCCCTTCAGAGAGTGGAAGATGGCTCTCATGTCTCCCCTTAGTCTTCTCTTCTCCAGGCTAAACATACCCGGCTCCATCAACCTTTCCTCACAGGACTTGGTTTCTAGACCCCCCGACCCTCTTTGTCGCTCTCCTCTGAACCTGTTCCCGTTTGTCAATGTCCTTCTTAAAGTGCGGCGCCCAGAACTGAACACAGGACTCCAGATGAGCTCTGACCAGCACAGAATAGAGTGGAACTAGGACTTCTCATGACTTGGAAATGATGCCTACCAGCCCTGCTTATGGCTGGCCCTGAAACTAGGCCCCACGCTTCAGCTGCTCCTCCCAAATTCCTCCTCTAAGGGGTTCATTCCCACAGCCTAGTTTGTGCAGACTCCCTAGGGAGACACACAGGGATATTCCCTGGAGCCCAGTTCCCTCACCAAAGCCCCCCAGAAATGCACTGTAGGAAAGCAAGGGAGGTGAGAGTCAGGACTGGCCCGCCCCCAGTGACATATAGCAAGGTTTGTCACCCAGAGGCAGCTGACTTCTACGACCTCTGCTCACTCTTTGAAAGGGGGACCTGCATGTCTCATTGTAGCAGGGTCAGGCTGGGTGCCTGAGGCTGGCCCTTTAAGAGGAGGGCGTAGCCACTGAGGTGGCACAGGGTGGCGCCGTGAGTGCCTCAGCTGGGCAAGCGTCCGGGGCCTAGCAACCAAGGGGGGCTGAGTAGGCTCAGATGGCTGGGTGTGGCGGAGCTGCCTGGGGTACAGGAGAGCGACGGAGTCTGTGGGGGAGGCAGGAGCCAACCAGGGAAGGCTCTGCTGCCTCATAGCTGGCTCCCTGGCTGCAGGACGGGGGCACTGGGCGGGGAGCTATGCACAAGCATGGAGGGATTGTGCCCGAGCGGCGGCATCCCCATCTCTGCTTATGGACTGGGAATAAAGAGGATTTTAATGAAGATCCCGTGTGGGCCTGAGTCTTTGGGGCACCAATCCTGGGAAGACTTACCCGGGGCTTCACATCCCCCTGTTACACTAACCCCTAGCCTGTGAAACCCTTCTGCTTCAGGGTGAACTCCCCACCCTTGTTTAAACTCTTCTCCGAGCAAACTCTCTCTGCAGAGACGGCTTCAGACTCTGCCCAAGGCACTGCGTGCCTGACTAGCCCCTGAAACAATGGGCCGGCCAGCCAGCTAGACGGGGACCTGGGCAAAGCAGGGTGCACGGGAAAGGGACTCCGGGGGGGGGGGGGGCAGGTCAAGCAAGACAGAGACGACTCTGTCCTGCAGACACAGAGATTCATGCAAACAGCCACAACTGTCCTTATGGCCAGATGGCAGGACACGGAAGAGGCCTTGTCGCTCAGCCTTTGGAAAAAAGAAACTAGCGTTCGAGGGCATGGATCCTGAAATGCTAACCTACCTTCAAGCCCCAAACTGTGCTGTGATGGCCAGACATGAGCCATGAGTTAAATAAAGGTTTCATAAGCAGCAGCCCCCATGTTTGCGGCAAGTTTTTCTTCGTTATCCTCTCAGCCAGTCCCACTTTAGGTATCATCGACGTCCCCTGTCGGTGGCAGATCAGATTAGAACAAGCATTCCAGTGAAATTAGCTCCCGAGTGACGTAGCCCCCCCTCCCTCCCTCCCTGAAGGAGTGCATAAACAGTAAACACCCCACTGCAGCTTCCCTCCTCAGTTTTATTTTTTTCCGCCTTTGCGGGGATCGGATCAGCGTTCCACGCATGGAAGCGAGAGCCAGAGGAGGCTTCCGCTGTTGTGCAGAGTGCACAACTAACCAACAGCTCCCCAGCTGGGACCTAAATGTGGTGCTTCAGGGTCTCACGCACAACCCCTTTGAGCCCATGGCACAGCTGTTCATTGACCTTCTCTCTATCAAAGTCGCCTTTCTGGTGGCGATTACCTCTGCCAGGCGAGTTAGTGAGCTCCAGGCCCTCTCGTCTCAAACCCCTTATCTGACATTTCATGAGGACCGGGTAGTGCTTTGCCTACACCCCAAATTCCTCCCTAAGGTCGTATCTCAGATCCACCTCAACCAGGAGATTACTCTCCCAACCCTTTCCCCCTCACCTTATGCCTCTGAGGCAGAGGCTGCCCTCCATAACCTGGACGTCTGCAGAGCCCTGCTCTACTATCTAGATAGGACAGCCACATTCTGCTGGATGGAGGCACTTTTTGTTGCCTTTGGCCCAGGAAACCGGGGAAAGAGGGTTTCCAAACAGGCCATTTCCAGGTGGATAAGAACCTGCATTCTCAGAGGTTACGAGTTGACAGGCCTCCCTAAGCCGTCTGGGTTACGGGCTCATTCTATACGAGCCATGGTCGCCTCTGTGGCTCTGTTTGAACATGTCCCAGCAGAGGACATCTGTAAGGCTGCTACGTGGAGTTCCCCCTCCATGTTTCTCCGCCACTAGGCCATTGATGTGGTGGCATCAAGCGAGACAAGGTTTGGCTACTTTGTTTTAACTTCTCTGTACTCTCAATAAAGAGGGATTGTTTCTCTGCATCCCGCCTCCTTGTCCTTGCTTGCCAAGCTACCTAAAGTGGGACTTTGGCTTAGAGTATAACGAAGAAGAAGGGTAGTTTCCTACCTGTAACATTTCTTCTTCGAGTTGTATCCTCTCACCAAAGTCCCAACTCCCCTCCCTGCCTCCCCGCATGCAGTGGCTACTGGCTATAGTATCTACTGAGGGCTGCAGTGGAGTATTGATACTCTCCTTCAGGGAAGGAGGAGGGACTACGTCACTCACGGGAGCTAATATCGCTGGAATGCAACTATCATCCAATCTGCCGCCAGGGGGCGATGACAATACCCTAAAGTGGGACTTTGGTGAGAGGCTCCAACTCGACGAAGAAATATTACAGGTAGGAAACTACCCTTCCTTGATATACACGGTACCTGATCAACCATACAGCAAGGTAGGTACATTAGAAAACAACTAAGCCTTGTGAAGGCCGCCTACTGTTATTGGAAAACAGCTCACATACACACAACAGCAGAGTCAGAGTCTGACCTGTTCTATAGGGTTCTACAGGATTTATTATATTTTTCTAGTTTCAGACCTAAGACAATATTTCAGTGCTTGGAAGTAGAAATTGGGTCGAGGGGCCAGATCCAGGAACTGGAATGGATCAAATAAAAACTAGCTGCAGCCACATTTGACACCGGGCCTAAGGTTATCCACCCTGGTGTACACAAACTGCAAATAAACGGCGAATTTTCTATGCAAATCTGAAGCAGGATCTGGAGCCTGCAGGTGCCAGTAGCCAGTGTAACGCTCACTCTCAGATGCTTAGGATAGAGAGAGATTATAGTTTCTCCACTAGAGGGAGGAGAAATGGGTAGCCAAGCCAGATATGAAGAAAAGGTGCAATTCCGTGGAGTAAGACACCCCCCACTGCTAAACTCTGCCAGTCGGAGACAGGAGCCTTTACCCCAGGAAGCTGCAGAGACTGGCCTGGAGGCTTGATTCACAACAAACTCTTTCAGGAGAAATACCAGCAAGAGGAGAGCAGCATAGCAGACACTTCTCTGCCCTCTGAACCAGAATGCAACGGGAAAGCCAGAAACAAGAAGGGCTACAGATTCTGGCCAGTGAATGTTGAATGTGTCATGTTCCTTTTCTAAATGCAGTGAGTGACTGTTCATGTTCCAAATGGGTCCCCTAAAAACCACAATTCTGGACAGCTCTCTGAGGCTCTGGCACTAGCGCCTGGATGCCTCACACCTGGGGTTGGGCACGGCTAGCCCAGCCCAGAGTCTAAGGAGCTGCAGTCCCCAAACAGTCTTCAAGGTCAGCCCCATGGAGAAGACAAGGATGACCATGGCCAGGTCCCTATGGGAAAGAAAAGGCCACAGCCTCCTCACCAGGTGGCGTTGGTGAAAGACACTCCTGGCCGTAGCCACGGCCTAATGTTACAGATGCAGCTCAGGATCCAAGAGTGTCGCCAAGCTCCAAACCTGAGTAACTGGGGAGGCTTCACCTCACTGATGAGGTGACCCTAACCCAACCCCCCCTGCCCCCAGGTCACAGGGCTGGCCAGCCATCACCACCTCAGTCTTGTTTGGATTCAGCTTCAGTCGGTTCCCCGGCATCCAGCCCCCAATGATAGCCAGGCGCTGGGTAAGCGTTGAGACTGCAGGACCTGGGTTGGATGAAAAGACAGATTTGAGTGTCATCAGCATACTGATAGCAGTGCACCCCGAATCTGTGTAGGATCTTGTCTTGACCAGCTGTCTCAGATACACATTGAAGAGAGGAGGGGAGACAAGATGGAATTGCCCAGGGGAGGTGCTAGGGGTACAATGCCTCCCTGGCAGGCATCCAAGGAACCACTCAAGAGCCATCCCACTGACTCCTGCCAGGTCCTGTACTCATGGCTGGGAGGCCAACGGAGACCCGGTGGCCATGGTTCTGCAAGGTAATGTAAGGCTGAGCCGGCAGGGAGACCACCCAGGAGAAGCCAGAGGGTGTGGTCTCAGAAGGGAGGCTTGTCCTGAGACAAGACAAGTGGGAAAGGGCAGGGGAACCTGTTCTAACCCTGGGAGCTGCTTGACAAGGGGCCACATGTGTCTATGAGACAGGAATGCACCAGGCCTGAAACCTTTAGAAGGGAATCAAGAGGGAAAAGGTGAAGCTCTGAAGGAAGTCTTTGAACAGCATAAATACAATTGGTGAGAGAGTGGACCAGTGATTGGGAACAGATCCTGCAGCAACTTAGGCCAGCTGTGGGGCCAACCGCATACAGGGGGCAACTGTCAAGATTGCAAAAAAAGGCACATCTGTAACAAAAAAACATGAGCCTCATTGCTGGATGGGAAAAGTCCACTAGTAGAAGGCACAGGCTGCTCCACTTACATGGAACGTACTGCCTCCAAAAAATAATTGAAAACAACACCGAAAGAAAAGAAACAATAAACAGTGGTGTCAGAAAGGCAGTGTTGGATCTACCAATGCAACCAACCACCAAGAAACAATTATCCGCAACAGAAGACACAGGAGAAACTGGCACTGACACTCCAGAGCTGGGAAAGGCAACACCAGAAAATCCATGAGCATCAACAGTTTCTCGGAGGAATAGCAACAGAAGAAATGGGCTCTACAGAAATCACAGAAAGTGGAGAAGCAGTAAGAAACTGCATAATTAAATTTCCATTCTAGGAAGAAGAGGTTACAGGAATACTCGGTTACTAAAAATGCTGTTTTCAGAGTCCAAAGAAAAAGATCTGATTGATCGGGAGGCTCGAAAAGTTATCCCATGAGGTGTTCTAGTACTATAGTAAGGTCCCATTGGGACAGAGGGATCTTATGTGGGGGGAATAAATTGTTTAGACCTTTGAGAAACCTTTTCACCTTGGGGTGAGAAAACCATGACCGAGTATCTTGTTCAGGGCAATGCTTAGAGATTGCGGAGAGCTGGACCCTTAAGGATGAGCGAGCTAAACCTGCTTCTGCTAATTCTAGTAAATTTTGCAGAATGAGGTCAACTGATATATTATGTATGGAGACTAGAGGGACTTATCTGAGAGCCAGCAGGAGAACCTTTTCCACTTCGAGTCAAAGGATTTACGGGTGGATGGCTTTATATCATTTTGTAGAACGAGAGCCAACTTATCCCCTACGGGATCTGGAATTAAGTGACCCAAATCCTGTATGTATGCAGGTTCAGACGCTTCATGTCTGAATGGAGGATTTTAATTTATTTATTTATTTAAAATTTATATCCCGCCCCTCCTGCCCACAGGGCAGCCCGGGGCGGCGAACAACATTAATTAAAACAGTATAAAACCAGCACCTTGAACCTGGCCCGGTGCTTTATAGGCAGCCAGTGCAGAGCCCGGAGCACTGGTGTCATGTGCTCCCTGCGACCCGCCCCCGTCAGGAGACGGGCCGCGGCATTCTGCACCAGCTGCAGCCTCCGGACCAGCTTCTCGGGCAGCCCCACGTAGAGCGCGTTGCAGTAATCCAGCCTCGAGGTGATGAAGGCATGGATGACAGTGGCGAGGTCGGAGTCTGAGAGATACGGCCGAAGCCGCCGGACAAGATGTAACTGCCGAAACGCACTCCCCGCCACGGCCACAACCTGAGATTCCAAGCTGAGCCGCGAATCAAGGAGCACACCCAGACTCCGCACTTGAGACACCATGGGGGGGCGAACCCCCCCAACAAGAGGAGATTCAACCACCCCCAGGCCCCCCAAGCCCTCGCCCACCAACATCACCTCCGTCTTGTCAGGATTCAATTGCAGATGGCTCAACCTCATCCAAGCCCCCACAGCTGACAGGCACTGGGAAAATAAGGAGACTGCATGGCCTGGGTCGATGGAAAAGGAGAGGTAGAGCTGAGTGTCATCAGCATACTGATGACACTGCATGCCCTGAAACCCCCTCACGATCTCCCCTAACGGCTGCATATAGATGTTAAACAAGAGGGGGGACAGAATGGCACCCTGCGGGACTCCACACGTGAGGTCCCGGGGGGAAGACGTACACTCCCCCAAGACCACCCGGTGAGTTCTCCCGGCCAGGAACGAACGAAACCAGTCCAAGACCGTTCCGCCAATTCCGGCACGGTCCTGCAGGCAAGTCACCAACACCTCGTGATCGACTGTGTCGAATGCAGCCGAAAGGTCTAGCAGGACCAGTAAGGTCTGACGACCCTGGTACAATGCCAGATGGAGATCGTCAACCAAGGCCACCAATGCCGTCTCCGTGCCATACCCAGGCCGAAACCCAGACTGAGAGGGATCAAGGAAACTGGTGCGGTCCAGGTGTTCCTGGAGCTGCCGTGCCACGGCCTGTTCAATAACCTTCCCTAAAAAGGGAAGGTTAGAGACCAGTCCATAATTGGCAGGAGCATCAGCGTCAAGAGATGGTTTCTTGAGCAGGGGTCTAACCACAGCCTCTTTTAGGCAGTCAGGCACCCTGGCCTCCTGAAGGGAGGCACTAACTACCCCAGCCAGCAACGGCCATAACGTCTCATGGCTAGCTTTCACCAGCCAGGACGGGCATCGATCTTGCTCACAAGTAGTGGCACAAACAGATCCCAACAAGGACTCCACATCGGCAGGCACCACCATCTGAAACTGATCCCACAAAACAGGACAGGACGGGGCATCCATAGCCCCAAGATGATCCTCTGCAATAACTGGTGCCCCCGACTCAACGACAACAAGTGTGTGGTCTGGGGAAGGGGTATGGACAATTTGGTTAGTTGGAGGAGTTCGCTGTACCAAAATTGTCGAGGCCAATTCGGGCATACAAGAATTAGATTGGCTCCATCTCTCCGCACTTTGTTCAAGACCTTGGGTATTAGAGGTATAGGTGGAAAAGCGTACCCATGGGACTTGAAAAGCATCCCACATGGAAGCAGGGTCATGAGCAGCACTTGAACAAAATTGGCTGCACTGGGCATTTACTGCCGTGGCAAATAAATCTATCAGGGGAGTGCCCCAAAGCGCTATCAGACTCTGATATACCTGAGTGGAAAGCTCCCACTCATGATGTTCGATCATGAGTCTGTTGAGAATGTCTGCACGTGTGTTCTCTGTTCCTGCAATATGTGTGGCAATCAGGTACATATTGTGCCTTTTCGCAAAGTGCCAGATTTCCATGGCTAAATGGCATAGTTCCAGGGACTTCGTCCCGCCTTGCTTGTTCACATACCAAACAGCAGTCATGTTGTCGCAGGCAATGTTGATCACAGTCCCCTGGAGGAGTGGACAGAAAGCTTTCAATGCCTTTAGAATAGTTATGGTCTCCAAGTAGTTTAGGTGTAGTTGTCATTGGTGTTTGCTCCATGACCCCAAAATGTTGAGGTCGTGAAGGTGAGCCCCCCAACCTGTTACGGAAGCATCAGTAGTGACAGTATTAGTTGGGGAAGGTTTACTGAACGGCTTACCCGCTAACACAAAATCCCTATGAGCCCAGCATTTTAGTGAATCTAAGATATGCCTAGTGACCCTCAACTTTTTGTTAGTGGGATCCACCATGGGGTCAAATAGATTTAAGACCCAAAGCTGCAAGGGCCGCATAGACAATCTCGCAAAGGGTGTAGTGGCCATGGTGGAAGCCATAAGGCCCAGTAACCTCTGGAAAATTTTTATACTTTGAAGTCTGTGGATGTAGAGGTTTCTAATAGTACTAGAAATATCATGAAATCTTTCTTCTGGGGCAAACATTTTTGCAACTGTAGAATCTAGAATAGCTCCAATATAGCTGATGCGCTGGGAAGGGGAAAGGGAAGACTTTTGAATGTTTACTGACAACCCAAGGTTACTGCATATGAGTAAGGCGAATTCCACATTCTGAGAAAGTAACTGTGGAGACTCTGCTACTAAGAGCCAATCATCCAAACATGGATATATAGCAATACCCTGCTTGCGGAGATACGCGATGATGGGGGCCATTACCTTAGTGAACACTGTAGGGGTGGAGGAGAGGCCAAAACGGAGTGAAGAAAATTGCATATGGGTGGAATTGTGGATAAAACGGAAGAACCGTCTAGATGCACAATGGAGTCTGATGTGGAAATAAGCATCTTTCAAATCCACTACAGCATACCATTGATCTTTATGCAGAAAACTGGCTAGGCGGTCTAGAGTTAACATCTTAAACTTGCGGTAATTAAAGAAAGAGTTAAGAGCCCTTAGGGCCAAAATAGGCCTATATCCCCCATCCTTCTTGTCCACAACAAAGTAACTGGAGTAGAATCCAGTCGAAGCAGTATCCTTATTAACCCGTTCAATTACACCCTTATCATACATTTGAGCAACTTCTTTATTTAATGCATCAATTTGGTGACTACAGAACTGGATAGTTTTCACAGTCGTGCATGGGGGTGGCATGACAGAGAAAGAAACCTTGTAACCAAACTCAATAACTTTCAAAACCCATTTATCATTGGTAATGGTTTTCCAATGAGAGGGAATGAGATAAGGGAAATTCAAAATTAACCAGATCTTGAGAGAATGCAACAGAGCTCACTGGTTGTCATTTATGACCTCTAGTGGACGAAGCGGTAAATGGCTGCTTAGAATTTCCCCTTGGTCTATAAGGGGTATATTGAGCCTTGGACTGTCCCTGGTAAGGGGTGTTGGAGGAATAGTACCTCCTGTTGTAGGGTTGAAACTGTTCATAATAGTGCCTCTGAGGTCTATAATATGTGGACTGATGTTGGTACTGACGATAGGGAGTGTAGGAAACACTTTGGTCTTTCTGGGCGATTTTCATTTTTATAGCAGTGGCCCTTGACTTTTGGATCTTGTCTAAAACCTCATCTGTCTCTTTGGCAAAAAGGCCAGACTGGTCAAAAGGCAGGTTTTCTATCCACGATTTATGGTGGGCATCAAGTTTTGTTCCACAGAGCCAGGCAAAACGTCTGGTAACAATGACATTAGCCACTCCTCTTGCCGCAGTTTCAGATGAGTGGCGGGCAGTTTGTAATTGGAAACGGGCAGTCATGGAACCTTCGGGCATAGGGTCTGGAGCGGGACCTGTTCTCCTTTGGAAGAAACTGAATAAATTTCTGCACCTCCTCCCACAGGTGATGTTGGAAGGAGGACATCCCTGCAGTTCTCATTAGGATAGTACTGGATGCAAAAGCCTTCCTGTCAAACACATCAATCCTTCGGCTCTCCTTATTAGCAGGAGAGGTGTCTTGGGTGTTTTTCTGGAATTTCTCCGCTGAAGCCGCAACAACTAGAGAATTAGGCAGGGGATGCTTGAAGAAGATGGATCCCTGTTGTGGGGGAAACAAATAGAAAGAACTTGCAGTTGTAGATACCGGGTGGATAGACGCCGGATTGGACCACAGTTTTTCTGCTTCCAATGCATGTCCTTTAAATAAAAGGAGCATCAACTTTGAGTGTACTAGCCATTCCACTGTAGAATAAGCGGGGTTCAGATCCTGCTCTGTCATAGGAACAGTGTCGATTTTCAAGACCGCCGTGAACTTTTTTAGTAGTGCCTGAAAATCTTTATGCTCCTGAGAGGAGCCTGACGACGTTGTGCCGTGGACGTCATCAGATGGTGGAGGTGAAAAATTCTCATTGTCTTGAATCTCAAAAGGCTCAGGTGTGTCTGGAGGAGGGGGGATGGCTTCTGAGGGTTGCTCTGGGTCAAGGATAGGTTGGGGAGGTAGATCCACTGTGGGGGCAGGCAAAATAAACTGCTGCCCTTTGCTTCCTATGAAGTATATGAAGCCTACGTTTTTCCTGATGTAAAAGGAAAGCCTGCTTGGCCTCCTGTTGAAATGGTGTCGGGTCTTGCTCTGCCGACGTTGAGCACTCTGTCGATGTTGAAAGTCTGGCTGCTGACATCGTGAAAGCCATCGACATTGGGTGTCCGTGCCGATGAGGTTGCTGTCTCGACGTTGATGCCGACGTCATGGTCAACGTCCTAGGTGGTGACATCGAAAGAGGGGAACTCTTTGTCGCCGACGATCTACGAGATCGAAAGGAGGTGGATGAAAGTGGAGAATCATCGACATCAGAGTGGGGAGATGTCTGTTCTCTGGAAACAGTCTTAGATTCTGTAACTCTGATAAGCTGTTGCAAACAGGGCACAATCAGTCTGGTATCTTCTTTTTGAGAGGTCTCCTGCTCTCTAAAATATCACCAAGGAAGTGGCATCTGATGCCGGGAGCTGCGGAAGTTGTAAAGGCTTTGAGGTGTCTGGCTGATGAGGAGCTACCCATTGAATGTATGGAGGCTGGTAAGGTGAATCCTGAAACCTTGTGTCTGCCTGTTCCTCCGCAGTGTAAAGCGGGAAGGTGATGATCAGAGGCAAAACAGGAGCGAGGGGAGGTGACATTTCTGCTCCTAAAAGGATTGCTTCCTCCTCAGAGGGGGACGGGGACAAAGAGTGATCTGCTAGGGTAGCAAGCTCTATTTCCTCATGAAATTTGTCTCTTAGGAGGCGGAGAATGGGAGTCTCTGCGTTTTGAAGGGCCCGCAACAGGCGAGTCCTTAACAGAACTCTCAGAAGCCGTAGTAGCAGTGGGCACAGTCTCTTCTGCGCCAACACTAGGAACCTGAGGAGAAGGTGATAGAGATTTCTTTTTGTCACTGAACTTACGCTTATGTTTATCCTCAAATTCGTTGAGAAGTCTGATGGAGCGTTCCCTCAGAGCCCTAGCCTACAGTAAAAGGCAGTTCGGCCAGTCTTGAGGGTCACGTCCTGTGCCGAGACAAACTAGGCATTGGCCGGGAGGGTCTTTAGTCGTCATCTTTCGATTGCACGAGAAATGTCTTTTGGAAGAATGCTTGGCCACAGCTATATTGAAAAGTGACGGTGAACTAGGCGAATGTGGGTAAGCCGCGAGAGCGGCTGGAAGGACCGGTTGGGTTCAGGCGGTAAGGCACCTTCTATACGGTGGGGGCGCGTGAACGTTTAAATACGAGCTTGGTACGTGCCGGGAAGAGACGGGCGCGCCGGCGCAAACCCACTGGGGAGAATGGGAAGAGCCGGGGAAGAAGGGAAGGTCGCGGCGATGGCTCCGAACATTCTCTCTCACCCCCCTCCACCCTTGGGACTCTTGTTCCTAATCGCTTAAGGGGTGGCAGGAACGGTTGGGTTCTTCTTCGAGTGGCTCCTCCCATTCTCACAAATGGGTTTGCGCTTGCGCGCCCTTCTCCTATCGGAATTTACCAAGCTGAAAGCTGAAACGTGTGATTTCTACACTCCCCACACTATATAATGCACACTCCCGGCCAATGCCACAGTTCCTTCCAACCGCTTCGCGGCTATCTGTCTTTACTAAGCTACCATGTCTACAAAACTTTCCTTCAAAAAATGTCTGTCTTGTGGTCGGAAGATGACCACCAACGATCCTCACGTGCACTGCTTGGTCTGCTTGGGCACTTCACACAATCCGAAGGAATGCCCAGAGTGTTCCTCACTCAAGGCCAAGTCTTTGAAGCAGAGAGCTATCAGGCTCCCAGTTCTGCTCAAGGAGATGGAGGACAAGGAGAAGGACAGTAAGTCTAATCGCTCCCCGTCCCCCAAGCTACCCAGCATCGGAGCAGAGGAAACCGTCTCCGCAGCCCCTTCTGCCACTCTGTCTTCAGACCCTGGCTCACCTCGCCCCGGCCCGTCAAGGCTCAGAGAACCTTCCCCCAAGAGGGGCCGACTTGACATCGGGAAGGAGCCTGCCAAACCGGCGGTTCGCTCCGTGTCCCCGATTTTTTCCTCAGATGACGAGGCCTTCTTGCTAGCGGTGTCTGCCTCCCAGGGCTCCCCACTCTGCATAGGGTCACCCCTGTATACCGCTCAAGAGGATGTCGACCCCAAATTCCATGGGTCCCCTTATCAGCCCCCTGCTCTACAGTGGCTAGCTACTCCCTCTCCTCAACCGAGAGACAATGTTCACGTGGAGCAACAACAGGACCCCACCTTGCTGTTTCTAAAGAAACAAGAGGTAGAGAGGAAAAAGGATAACTCCCTCCTGGTGGCCTGCCTACAACAGCTTATCACCGCTACGGCCCAAAAGTCAGCCCCGTCGCGGGCTGTAAGTGTTTCACGATCTCCTTCGCCTCAACTTAGAGGTCGAGATCATCGACGCCGACCACCAGCTCCCTCAGCTCGCGCCCGTCGGCGCTCACCGTCTAGGGAGCCTTCTCGCCCCCGGCGCCAGGACCTCTCGGCGTCGACGGATCAGCAGTCACCGAGCCCTGTTAGGCTCTCCCCCACCAGGGGGCGCCCAGACTCATTCAGCCGCTCGGCGTCGGCTTCCAGCCACTCGGCGCCGATGGAAAGAATAGCACCGCTGACAGAGCGCTCGGCGTCGGGACGCTCGGCGCCGACGAGAGAACGTTCGGCATCTGAACGCCGGCTTAGCCCCTCGACACCGACAGGGAGACCTTCGACGTCGAGAGATCTTCGCCCTTCGGGGATGCACGCTGGCTCGACTACCCCCTCGACGCCGAGGGCGCCTATTTCCTTGGAGCTTCTCAACGCCACAGCCAGAGACACGGCTCTTTTGTTTAAGCGCCGTATGGCCAAGCACTTAAAAAAGGTATCGAGGCGTAAGAGGTATAAATCAGCCTTGTTAAGGGCTCTTCCTTCTAAGCCCTCTCCAACCGAACCAGAAGAAGAGGTCGAAACTCCTCTTCCCACATCACCCCCTGACACGCTCGAGGTTGAGGAGCCCGCAGAACCCCTCGACCCCGAATCTCTCTCCCCCCCGCCTTCTGACGAGGTGCAGAGCCCGTTTACCTCGGCTTCTTCTCAGGAGCATAGGGACTTTCAGAGGCTTCTAAAAAGGTTCTCTGAAGCCCTCCACATTGCTACTGTCCCTATCTTGCACCAGGAAGACGACCCAGCTTATTCCCTGGTCGATAAGCCTGTGCAAGCCAAACTCTCCTTACCGCTTTTTAAGAAGCACTTAGCGGAGGCGGAGAAGCTCTGGGCAACCCCAGCAGCCATCCAGCCGATATCAGCAGCCAGCAGCTCCTTTTACCTCTTTCCTCCTGAGGAAGGATCTATATTCTACAAGCACCCTCTCCCAAACTCACTAATTGTCTCCGCGTCGGCGGAGAAGTTTCAAAAGGCGGCGCAAGAAACCTCCCCCGCTGACAGGGAGAATCGCCGCATAGATGTATTTGGCAGGAAGGCATTTGCATCAGCCACTATGATCATGCGGGCCTCCAACTATGCAGCTGGCATGGCAACCTTCCAGCACCACCTGTGGCGCCAGGTCCAAAAGCTGATCCCTACTCTGCCCAACGAATCGCAGAAGGCACTGCAATCATTGTGTGCTGAGGGAGGGGATACTGCGAGATGCCAGCTCCACACGGCTCGCCACTCCTCGGAGACGGCTGCAAGGGCGGTAGCGAATGCCATCGTAATCCGCAGATTCGCCTGGCTCAGGGGCACCAAGCTCGACTACCATCACCGAGCCAGAATCGAGGGGTTACCCTTTGACCAGTCCGGCCTCTTCGCCAAGGACACTGACGATGTCCTGGACAAAATCCATAAGTCCAGGACCACGGCCCAGAGGATGAAAATCAGCCACAGAGAGCAGTTTTCTTCCTCGCAGCACCGGTCTTACCAGTCTCAATATCGCCCTCAAAGGCAGTACTACCCTCCTGCTCAACCTTACCAGAGGAGGTATTACCCCAACACCTCCTCCTTTTCTTATGGAGGGAAGCCCAAATACCCCTATGCCTCTTTTAGGGGTAGAGCTGCTCCCAAGCAGCACTTTCCAGCCCCGAGTCCCAGGGGCAGACGCTGACAATTACTGTATCCCCCAGTCTTGGATGACCGGGCAGGGGTTCCCCCTCTCAATTTTCAAATGGCCTTGTTCGAATCACTTCAAGTTTGGGAGCTGATAACCACTGATTTGTGGGTTCTGTCTGTGGTTGCTACAGGTTATAAAGTTCAGTTTTCCTCGTTACCCCCCTGTTGTAGACCATCTGCGTGTGTTCCTTTCTCTGCTGTTCAGGCAGAAGCGTTAAATAAAGAAGTTCTTGAACTGTACAGCAAAGGTGTCATTGAGGTTGTTCCTCCTGATGAACTTAATTCTGGATGTTATTCTAATTATTTTATTGTAGATAAGAAATCTGGGGGTCATAGACCTATATTAGATCTTCGTTTTGTTAACACTTTTGTTAAATATTTTAAATTTAAAATGCTCACGTTGGGTTCTTTGAGAGCCCACTTGTCAAGGGGTCAGTGGTATGCTGTATTAGACCTCAAGGATGCTTACTTTCACGTAAGACTGCATCCTGCATCTCGACGCTATTTCAGGTTTTGCCATGACCTCAGGCACTACCAATTTGCCTCACTCCCCTTTGGACTCTCCTCAGCCCCTAGGATTTTTACTAAGGTGATGGCTCCTGTCATCTCTTACCTTAGGAAGCAGGGAATATCCATTTACCCATACCTAGACGATTGGCTCTTGGTGGCCCAATCCCCGTCTACCCTCTCCAAGGCAATAAGCTTTACTACCAACCTCTGTGCCTCACTGGGTATATCGGTTAACTTACAAAAGTCTCTACTAAAGCCTGCACAGTCAGTCCCCTATATTGGGGCAGTGCTGGATTCGGTAAGGCAAAAGATCTTTACCCCCAGAGACAGGTTCCTTGATATGTCTGCCTTAATAGACACGCTTTTTAAGCACAAGAGGCAGCCCGTTAAAAAGTTCCAGCGCATGCTGGGACTTATGGCCTCCACAACTTACACCACCCCATTCGCAAGGCTCTATATGAGGCCCTTTCAGCTATGGTTGCTCAGAGTTTTTAACCCCCTCACCGACCCGCCCAATAAGACTATCTCCATTACCCGGTCCGTGTTAGATTCTCTGGTACCCTGGAGAGATGAGACCTTTGTGTTGGCAGGAATGCCTTTTGCCTTCCCTGTCTCTGATTGTACCCTAACTACAGATGCTTCATTGACAGGGTGGGGAGCGCATCTCGGAAGCATGGAGGTGTCAGGGTCATGGAACAGCTGCCAGAAGAAACTCCACATCAACATGTTGGAGACCATGGCTATTCAAGAAGCGTTAGGTTTTTTCCTCCCGCATCTCCAAGGCCGAGTGGTAACTGTGGCGTGCGACAGCATGACTTCAGTATGGTACCTCAGCAAGCAGGGGGGTACCAGGTCACCGGACTTGTGCCAGTTAACTATGAGGATATGGCACTGGGCAAAAGCCCACAACATTCATCTCCTCGCCACGCATGTGGCAGGGAAACAGAACTCCAGGGCCGATATGCTCAGCAGACTGGATCAAGACAATCACGAGTGGCAGTTGGCGACCCCAACTTTCCTCAGGCTAGTTCACCTTTGGGGCAGGCCTACCTTAGACCTCTTCGCCACGCAGAGGTCAGCCAAGTGTCCCCAGTTCGGGTCCCGAGCGGGCCACGACCCAGCATCACTGGGGGATGCATTCTCACTCAGCTGGAAGAACCAACTGTGCTACGCCTTCCCCCCCATCCCGTTGATTCAACGGGTGGTGGCCAAGATCCTGGTGCAGGGTGCGAATCTAATCTTAATTGCCCCTTACTGGCCCAGACAGATCTGGTTCTCAGATCTTTTGAACCTGGCATCAGAGAGCCTGCCCTTAGGCAGCTCTCCTACCCTCCTGTCCACTGCCCACCAGCTGAATGGCCATCCCCACATCGCCCACCTCAAACTCCACGCTTGGAGGATTTCCAAAGTATAGACAGTGGGGATAAGCTGGCGTTTGTCCTCTCTAGTGACATCAAGCCGTCCACGCATCGCTCTTACTCCTCTAAATGGAGAAGATTCACTTACTGGATGGTGGATAATAATATAGCTGTTGCCCACTTGTCGGTCCAGACTATTCTGCATTACCTTTTGCAACTGGCAGAAAACGGCTTAAGCTTGTCATCCCTTAGAGTCCACCTGGCAGCGATTGCTAGAAATCTTAAGGTTCAGGGTTCTCAATCGCTTTTTGCCCACCCATTGGTTAAATCCTTTTTGAAGGGTGTTAACAACCTGTTCCCCCCCCCACAGACAGCCGGTATCCTCGAGGGATCTTCCCCTAGTCTTGGATAGCCTGATGCACGCTCCTTATGAGCCTTTGCAGTCAGCTACCTTATGGAATCTGACACTCAAGACTTGCTTTCTGGTGGCCGTTACCTCCCTACGGCGGGTAAGTGAGTTAGCTGCTATTTTTATCCAGGAGCCCTATCTCCAAACCTTTCATGATAGGCTGGAGATTGCGGCTCACCCATCCTTTATCCCCAAGCAAGTCTCCAAATTTCACTTGGCTCAGCGTATAGTTCTCCCTGAATTTTGCCCCCCCCCCCATGAGTCACCCGAATTGCAGGAGGCTCATACCCTGGACGTTAAGAGGGCTGTCCTGGTTTACCTAGATAGAACGTCTGCTATCAGACAATCTGATTGTTTATTCGTTTCCCCCTCTCCCCCCTCCCTGGGGAGGAAGGTATCATCCCAGTCTATTTCTAAGTGGCTGGTAAATGCTATTACTTTCGCTTACCAGACGAAAGCGCTCCCACCACCTCCCAACCTCAGGGCGCACTCAGTCAGAGCCACGGGAGCCTCGATAGCAGCCTTTGCTAACGTGTCCCCACTGGAAATCTGCAGGGCGGCCACTTGGAGCTCTCCCTCCACTTTCATTAAACATTACTCAGTGCACCTAGCCACCCAGGCTCATACTTCCTTGGGACAGGCTATACTTGCCTCGGGCTTGCCAGGCTAGAGTACTCTGTATCCGATTCCTTGCCAGGCTAGAGTACTCTGTATCCGATTCCTTGCCTTGTATTCGTATCACTTTGTGTATTTGTCTTATTGAATTAAACTTTCATTCGGTTAAACAGACACTGTGGATTCTTTAACAGAAATTGTTCCCCACCGCCTTCCTCTAGGCTTGGGACTCTCCCATTGGTGAGAATGGGAGGAGCCACTCGAAGAAGAACAGAGGTTCTTCGAGATGGCTCCGACCATTCTCACAAATGCCCCCCCCTTCCAGCCCCGCGTGAAGAATGTTCTCATGCAGTCTCAGGGTTGGAAGGAACTGTGGCATTGGCCGGGAGTGCGCCTTATATAGTGTGGGGCGTGTAGACGTCACGCGTTTCAGCTTGGTCAATTCCGATAGGAGAAGGGCGCGCAGGCGCAAACCCATTGGTGAGAATGGTCGGAGCCATCTCGAAGAACCTTGTTGACAAAGTAGCGACCTTCTGTTCAGGCGGGAAGGTACTTTCTATAGGGTGGGGGCGCGTGAACTCCCCGCTGTGCCGGGAAGAGTAGGGCGCGCAGGCGCAAACCCATTGGGGAGACTGGTCGGAGCCATCTCAAAGAACCTTGTTTACAAGGTAGCGACCTTCTGGTCTCCGTCAGTTTTTTCCCCATAAGCCTTTGCGGGTCTTCGGCTTTGTATCCCGGAAATAAATGTGAGCGGGGACGCGACGCTGGCGCAGGCGCACTCCTGCGTTTGGAGCCGACTGTGCGAGAGGCTCCCGGAAGCGGCCTCACCATTCGCTCTGCGCAGGCGTACCAGCATTGCGCGTGCGTACAGAAGTGAGGTTTACGTTCGATGGGAGGGCGTATGCGTGGCTATCCGCCATGGGAGCCAATAGCAGGGCGTTCCTGGCGGAAATCCCGCCTTTTCCGGAGGGGGGGGGGAATTGTTGTGGGTGACGTCACCGGTGGAGGCTACGGGTGGCCCATTGGCCCGGGCTCGGTGGCCGTGAGTTGGCCTCGGAGAGGGTGACGGGAGCCGCAGGCCGGGCTGGCCGGGCGCGAAAGTGGGCAGGGCCCATGGCCAGTACCGGGAGCCCGTTGAAATCAAGGATCTTTGGGCAACAGCAGCAGTGATGGAGCCTTGCCTGCAGGGAGGAATTACCATCTGTACTCACCTGCTTGCTGCTGGTGCGGGGGGGGCTTGCCTGCCTCGCCACCGCTGCTGTCACCACCGTTGCTGCTGCTGCCGCCGCCGCTTGCCGCTGGGGCCGCCGCTGCTTCATCCCCGCAGGATACCTGCGGGGAACAAGAAAGACCTGTGAGTTGGGGGTTAGGGGGGGAACGCAGAGGGCAGCCACGTGGGCTGTCCTGTCCCCTCCCCCCCC
>QEPC01001667.1:335024-353504 GCA_003113815.1 Sphenodon punctatus | reverse complement strand
CTGGGGGATGACTGGGGCCTGGGGAGGGGACTGGGGGTGACTGGGGCCTGGGGAGGGGGCTGGGCCTGGGGGTGACTGGGGCCTGGGGAGGGGCTGGGGCCTGGGGAGGGGGAAGTGGGTTCAAGCCATTCAGGCAGGATTTATGGCTCTGCCTTAGTAGCCTCTTGGTGGTTAACATGCTGGGGTGCATGACCACCTCCCCCAGTGTTGTGGGGTAGTTATGACTGGTTTTCATGACAAGGCTGGATAGCAGATCATGAGTGGACGGTGATGGGGGGGCAGAGTCTATGGGTGACCAGGATGCTCCTCCCAGGAACTCCGGGCAAAAGCTGCCGTGTGAGGCACTTTCCCAAGACCCTGCTATCATTTCCCCCCCCCAGGTTGTGTTCTCTGGTAACTGGTCCTTCCCTGTAGTGTCCGACTGCCCCAGTCTTTCAGCAAGGGCACAGCTGCGCTAGGTGTGCTATGCGGGAGGTCTCATTTTCAGCCACCCTGTTTTGTCACATGGGCTGACCTTAGGTGACTGATAGATTAGAAGGCAATAAGTTTGATTTGATGGGGGATGAATGTGTCAGTGACACTACAAGGCTAGGTGTGGCTGTATGCTGCATAGAGTCTGGTCGCAGGTCAGCTGCCCCTGTGGTCTTAAAGACGGAATCTTTCTACTACTTCCTACAGAATGCTGCTGAAGGGAGATGTTCTAGCTACTTGTTAAAGAAGAGAATGCTCTTTAGTGTCTTCCACTACTGGAAAGATACTTTGGGGTTTGCTCTGGGATGTCCGGAGTGGTGGGAACCCACTGGTTGCTCTAACTAGGTGCATGTTCACACAAACCATGCCCCACGTGTTTGGTACTTTACAAAGGGAACGTTGGAACAATAGCAATGTATTCACATAGCTCCGTTTCCAAGGCTAGCTGTGGGGACATCTCAGCTTCATAGGAAATGCTTATCCCAGGGCAATTATGAACACTTATCCCAGGTTAACTTTGACTCATTTGGGGGGCCATGGAACTGGAGGCCTTATTCCCTGAGAAGTGCTCATGCGTTGTCTGAATGCCCCAGGGTAAGTCATAGGGTTATTGTGGAATAGCTAAACTGAACAAGCCTTTTGAAATAAATACCTTTGCAGTAGAACCGTGCGTCTAAAGTTCTCAGCAGGAATAATGAGATTAGCCAGGGAAGATGTATCTAAAGGGGCTGATGTAAAAGTAGAGCTTTCACTAATAACTTATGCCAGGTTTTCTGAGAGTTTGTCTTCTAGGCATTAGAAAGAAGATGTTTGAGGTGGAAAAATAGTCTGAGCAAGTTAAAAAATATTGTCCGTTTCACACACCCACACTTGCGGTTAGAAATGCTAATCTTTCTGTGGGAGGGTCCCCTGGTGTGTGTGACCCTTGATGTTCTTCAAGGGCCCATGGGGTGGGTAAAGCCAGGCTTTAGATAGCACACATGGTGAAAGGGGAAGGAGCTACCCCCCACCTTACTTGTATGCTCTCCTTCTCATCGCCATGTTTTTCTAGTGCTGTGAGGAGGGTTGATAAGTCCGAGCACCCTGCTCAATGCTGGATGTGCCTGGCCTTGATCATCCGAGACACAGGCTCATCTCTAGCCTTTTCCATTGCTTGACTGCCTTTATAGTCAGGAATATTTCCTCAAGGTTCAGATTAAATATCCCTTTCGGTAGCTTGTACCCATTGCCTCTTGTTCTATCTGCTATAGCAAGGGAGATACTTCATCTTCTTTGTGGCAGCCTTTCAAGTATTTGGAGACTTATCATATTCTCCCCCCCCCCCCCCCCCGGGCATCCTTTCTTCAAGCCAAGCATATTCCAGATCCTTCAGCCTCTCCAGAAACCATTTGTGTTCCAAACCTTCCATCATCTTTGTTGCTCTCCTCTGCTCCCTCTCTAGCTTCTCTGTGTTCTTCTTAAAACTGGGTGTCCTAAACAGAATGCAGTACTCCAGATGGGCCTAACCAGAGAGATGTAGAGTGGCCCAGTGACTTTGTCTCTTATACACAATGCTTCTGATTGGTCAGTTTGATCGGTGAGATCCACCATGACTCCTCCCATCTCTCTCTCTGCTGTGCTCCTGCTAATCCGTTGATCCCCCATTTTGTATTTGTACCCTTGTTTTTTCTGCCGTACCTGCATAGCCTTATATTTGTCCTTATTAAATTTCATTTTAGAGTTTACAGACCAGTTCTATGACTTAAGATCCTCTTGCATCTTTATTCTATCCCTCAGTGTTTTCAGTCCCTCCCAATCTTGTGCAATCAGCAAATTTCACCAATATACTTAAAAAAAATTATTATTATTATTTATAAAAGATCAGAACAGGGGAGATCAATAAGGAGGAAGTTGCAGTAGTCAAGGCGAGAGATGACTAGAGCATGGACTAAGATTTTTTGCAGTGACAACAGTAAGGCAGGGCCGTATTTTATCAATATTATACAGGACTTGACAGCAGCCTGTATCTAAGGCGTAAAGAAGAGGGAGGAGTGCAAGATGGATCCCAGGCTACATGCCTGAGGGACAGACTGGATGATCATGCCCTCAATGGAAATTGAGAGGGGAGTGGGAAGGGAATGTTTTGGGGGGAGATGAAGAGCTTGGTCTTGGCCATATTAAGTCTGAATTGGCAGCAAGACGTTCAAGCAGAGATGTCAGAGAGACTGGATGGAGGGGAAGAGCGCGGGAGGGGAGAGAGGGAGAGTTGCGTCTCATCACATACAGGTGATACTGGAAGCCGTGAGTTTACCCAGAGAAAGAATGTAAAGGGAGAAGAGAAGGGGGCCCAAGCCAATGGCCTTGGGGAACTCCCACCAAGAGGGGAAGTGACGTAGAGGAGGTATTAGCAAGAGAAACATTGAAGGAGTGGTTTGAGAGATATGAAGAGAACCAGTCGAGAACAGAGCTACAAACCCAGAAACCAAGGGAGCATAGTGAATCCAAAAGGAGGCCATGGTTGACAGAGCCAATGAAGAAAGTAAGGTTTCCTGTGTTGGTCCCAAATATAGACAATAGAGACAAAGTAGTAAAGTGATGTCTTTTATTGGACCAACTACAATTGGAGGTGTGCAAGCTTTCGCACCTCACAGGGTCCTGATGAAGTCAAAGTCCAACTGTAGCTGGTTCAATAAAAGATATCACTGCTTTGTCTCTAGTGTCAAAGAATACGGAGAGATGGAGGAGGACAAGAATGGAGTAGAGGGCCTTAGCTAAGAGAAGGTTGTCAGTTGTTTTGGTGAGGGCAGTCTCAGTGGAGTGAAAAGAGCAGAAACCCAGTTGGAGGGGGTCAAGAGAGAAAGTCATGTAGACTGCTCCAGGAGCTTGAAAGCAAAGAGTAGGAGCGAAATGGGGCAATAGCTGGAAGTGTCAGAGAGGTTAAGAGTGGCCTCCTTAAAGATCCATGTCATTAATAAAAATATTGACCAGAACCGACCCCTGTGCAACATTTCTTAAGACAGCCTCTCAATCTGACATTGACCTATTAATTACTGTTCTTTGCTTGCGATCATTAACCAGCTACTTGTTGACCTCATGGTTGTCCCAAACTTCCTTTTGAGACTATCATGTGGAAGGGCGTCAAAAGCCTTGCTGACATCCACACATCTACTGCATCCCTCTTATCCACTAAACCAGTTATCCTGTCAAGGAAGATGAAGTTGGCTTGGCGGGATTTGTTTTTGGTAACCCGTCACTCTGGCTACTTGTAGTCACCCCTTTGTCCTCCAGTTGCTTGCAAATCGAATGCTTTATAATTTGCTCTAGTAACTTCCCTGGTACTGAGTTCAAACTGACCATACAGCCATTTCTTGAGTCTTCCTCCCCCCACCTCTTCTATATATAAGCAGAGTGTTTGCCCTTCTCCAGTCTCTTGGGATCTCACCTGTCGTGCAGGAGTTTGGAAATAGAATGCCAGGGACTTGGGGTTTGGCTTTGGGTTGTTTCTCCTGCTGACCTGTATTCATGCAGGTTACTCATACTACTACTAATCATTTTTATAGGGCTACAAGGTGTACGCAGCACTTCAGTCTTAGATCTTTGGAGACAGGTTCCTGCTCAGCGAGCTTACAATCTAAGATAGACAAGAATGAGGGGAAGACAGACACATGCATACACATTCCCATTTTATAGATGGGAACTGAGGCTGAGAGGTTGTGACTTGCCCAAGACCACCCACTCATTGGCTAGGGTGAGATTCAAACCCTGGTCTTCTAAGGTCCAAGCCCAGCACTGTCGAGCACTACACCACATTGGTGCGCTCCCTAGTTCCTCAAATATTCCCTGATGTGCTCTTTACAGAGATTGATTTGTGTGCTTTCTCGCACTTTGCTTGTGACTTCATCAGTCTGGTCTCACTTTACCTTTTTAATTTCCTCCTTGTGGCTTCTCAGCACAGCTCCTCCCATAATGTCCCATGACACCTGTGTGCAGCTTCTCAAACACCAGTCAGTTGACGCCACACTTTGGCCAATTTTAAATGGGCACAGCTAGGGGCTGGGCCCGTCGGTGCGTACTATGGCGCTCACGTGCATGTCCAGTGGGTGCGTGGGAGTTTAAACGGGCCAGAACTGATGTGCACTGGGTGTGTGCCCCTACCCACAGACGGCACTGCCCACTCCTGCCCTGCATGGAGCATCTTGGATTTCCCCCCGATGCTTCATGCATGGGTGTGAGTCACGGGAGTGCACAGCCACTCATGCCATCTTCAGACGGGCACTCAGGTGGGCGGGCGTTTCCCGTTTAAAAATGGCCTTTCTCACTCAGTGTCTTTTAATGTGGCTCAACTGTACCTCCTCCTGTCCGCCCACTAGAGCTCTGCTGCCTGGACTTGCCCACCAGGGCATATGGAGTTCAAAGACGAGAGCAAAGTTAACTTTCTACCCAAAGAACTCTGAAGCCTCTTAGCTTTGCTTATTGCCGCTAGTCAGAGAGCTAGACAGAGATCGTCAAACAACAAAAAATAGAGTGGTCTGAGCAGTTCTGGTAGCTAACCTTGATGAAATTCAAGTTACCCTAAATAAGGCAGGGGAAAGGTGTGCTTAATTTTCAGCACTAAATATCGAATGTGAAAGATGACATTGGTGGTTATAATGACGTGTGTAACTGCGGAGCCTAAAGAAACGGGAGGAAAGCAAGAAAAAGCTCACAGCAAATGCATTTGAAATGTGTGCAGGGAAACCTTGCCAAAAAACTCTTTTTTTTTTTTTTTTTTTTTTTTAAAGTCAGTTGTTTAGAAGCACTACACCTTAACGCAGTTTTGATTATGGCACTGCTAATTATAGTTGGTTATAAGTAAATGAGAAATCAAACATTGGTAGCTCCTGGCCCAAAGTAAATAAACTTGTTAAAATACTATTTTTTCCAATCTTGACTGACATTTGGAGATGTTGTGAATATCAAACTGTCAGACAAATGTGAGTTACTAAAAATTGAAAGTTTCCCTTCAAGACACCTTTTGTGTAGGGCAAACGTATCCACCTGTCCCAAGCCAGTGAGCTGAGTTTGTCTGCTTAGATCCCAATAGAAAGACGATAGATAGCAGACCGTGAATTTTATGTGCAGACATTTTACTGACTTGTTCACGGCTGCTTTTAATGTGCCCTATATGTATCTGTGTTAAGCCCCCTCGTTGCTGACATGCAGGCTTGTCTTTCTAAAAGGTTGTAGAAAATTGGTTGATTCCTAATCATTCTGTGCCTAAAAGATGTAGAACGACACAAAGCTTGGGTGCTGGGGGTGGAAATGCTCAGAGGCAACTGGGAAATACGTCTGCATGTGTGGGAAATGATCTGTATAAATACAGAAATGACATAGCGTGGCAGCTTTCAAAACACTTGCCCACAGCATGGTCTGTTTGTTAAAAAGCAATGTGGCTAAAAGGAGTGTCCGGTTATGACTTGTAAGTTAGGGATGTGATGATACCACCACACACGGTTTGAGTAGCTCTGAAACTCGCTTAATGTTCTTCAGTTTTAAAACATTTTATTCAGTTCTTCCATAACGTACAACCAAGAAATATCCATTTTTACAGTTCGTACTATTTTTCCTATACCTCCCCACCCTCCCTACCCACCCACTCCCATATCGCATTACATGACCAGGTAGATTACATTCTTCTGTATGTTAGGGGCTCTGCCTCGTTTCACAGACTTTGTTGATTTTAATGAGTGTTTGTTTCCTTCCTCAAAGTTCCAACTGCTGTACTCCCCTTCGTATATCACGCTCTTCATTTAAAGTCTTGTAAAGCGCTGACTATTTGCCAATAAATTCTTCCTCATTGCCATTCACCTCTGCCAAAATCTTTTCCATAGTTATATTCTTCCACATTCTTTCCTCCCAATCCTGCTTTAAGGTCTTAGTTTCTCCCTTCCAGTTTTTTGCAATCGCATAGAATCCTGCCACTATACAGTCTCTCGCCAATACCCATCTACTTTCCTCTGAAAATGTATCAAGCGTTTGTCCCAAGATAGCCACCTCTGGAATAAAGGGTATGATTACCCCTGTTGCTGTTTGCATATATTTCCATTCCCATCTCCAGAAATCAAGGATCTTTGGGCAACAGCAGCAGTGATGGAGCAGATTTCCCTGGTTTCCACACCCCCTCCAACTCTCCCCCCCCACTCTCTTTTTTCCAGTGTTTTTCTCTGTCCGATGTAATATAGTACCTATAAAAGATCTTTAGGATAGTGTCCTGCGTGTCTAATTTAAATTTGTCAAAAATGTATTGTGTGTCCTGCACCTTGACTGGCTTGTCTATTTTAATTTGTAGGTCCCTTTCCCACTTACTCCAGACTTGCATTGATTCTTTATCTTCCACTTCCTATAGCGCCCCATATACCTTACTGAGATGCCCCGTATTGATCTCATGATCAAAAAGTATCTCTTCCAATCTGGTCGGTGTTCTCTGAAATTCTAATATAGAGTTCTTTTGTGTGAAATAGCTCTTCAGCTGTGCATGTTGTAGGAAATCTACCTTCCTTTTCATGAGAGTGAAACTCATTTAATGTTCTTGTGCTGGTGCCAACCCTGCTGTGTAAGAAAGTGATAGAAGGAATGTGCCATCAAGAGATGCTGTTAATTAACTAGGTATAGCTTGGGGAAAAGAGGTTAGTATCTTGTCAAGCCTGCTGCCGCAGAGAAGTTGTGGGCTCTCTGTCATTTAAGAGGAGGCTGGATGAGCGTAGGTCAGGGATTTAGGCATGGCAGATCCCGCACTGCGACTCAATGACCCTGGGGTCCCGGGTTCCAGCTCTGATTCTTCATTCTGAACGATGCTGTGGCTAACTGTGGAGCTTAGATTTGGGATCTGCAAAACCATGCAAATGAAGCCTGGCTGAGAGCAGGAGTTAATCTTATCCAGACTGTTAAACATTTGTTTTAGTACTCTTAATTGAGGATCCCCGGTTAGAATTGCTCCCACTTTAATCCACACGGGAATCAGACAAAAACAGAGAAGCTAGAGGGTGATGTTTGCTACTTTAAAAAGTGCATGGGCAGAATTATTGGAGTGGTAGGTTCTTGGGTCTTTTATACATCCTAAAAATGTCAAACAGACCTAACTGAAGATGGGTGCCATCCTGATCAAGACCAGCGGTCCATTTAACCCAGTATTCTGTTTCTGACACTAGTGACCTTGGTTGGGGAGGGGGAGGTGGGCCCTTGGCAAAAGAAAATTGGGGGCCTCTGCAGCCCTGATCCTTTTAACAACTGCCAGTCGTGTGCTTGCTTAGAAATAGAAAGTGTTTTTTGTGGCCCCTCTGTCTAACCTAGTAGGTCTCTGTGCGTGGGGGTGGGGTGAGATGGGCGAGTGAGGGGCGTAGCAACTCCCCTGCGTCATCCCAATCAAATTATGTTCCTTTTACTCCTATCATGGGGAGACATGGTGGGTGGCAGCAGGGTCTCTCGGGGGACCTCCAGAACTTATCTTGAGGTGGGTGACCCAGTAGGTCTGGCCAGGGTGACTTACAATATTTAAAACAGAAAATTAATTAAAATCCCTTAACCCCCCCAGTCCCTATCCCCACAAGACAAATGCATTGCCAAAAAGAAAGCGCAGTCTTCTCCCTCCAACCACAGTGTTTCTTCCTGACTGTTGGGCCCTCACCTTGCTGCTCCAGCACCATCTAGCTACCTGCCCCACAAAGAGCCCAGGAGCTCCTGCTGCTGCCCAGCACGGCTCTCCAGGGACCACCATTGCAGACTTGCGGTGAGCGGCAATCATGGTGTTGGGGTTCTCGGGCAGCTCAGGATTGGTAGTGACGGTGCCTCCTGTGCACACAGCCCTCACCCCACTTGGGCTGTTTCAGAGATGGGCACAACAGGTCAAAATGCAGTGATCCATTCTGTTCTCTTCACTCCCAGCCCGTGGCAGTCAGAGATCCGTCTCACCCCCACCCCATCAACTTGACAAATAGCCATAAAACTGGGTTTGTGTCCATTTTGACAGGCTATTCTGGGTTTGACGTCTTCTGAGCAAATGTGTTTACCTGAACAAGTTAGGACCTCATTGTTGGCCCTATTAACATATCAATCAGCAGTAAAGACCACACAAACTGTGGCTTACAAAAAAGATCTTTCATCCAAAAGGGGATTGAACCATATTGCCTATAAGAATTAGTCTAAGCCTCTCTACAGATACGTTGGTGTAAGTTACACAGGCAAACATGCATATATATATATATATATATATATATACGCACCCACATACAGCAACAACAAGAGAGCAAAGTAAAAAGCGAGACGATAGCTTGGGATACCGGCTGAAGGTGAAAACTAATTAACATTCGACTTACTGGGGCGACTGAGTGCCCGTGTAAAAAATTATATATAGGGAAAACATCAAGAAATCTCAAAACACGTATCACTGAACATAGGAGCAAGTTAAAGAACCTGTCAGAAATGGCCCCATTAGTAGATCATTATAACTTGGCGCATAAGGATCTGAATGATTTTGCTTTCTGGGACATAGAAAGGGTTAGTCTTCCTATCAACCCTAAGATTCTGGCCGAACGGGAGGTGTTTTGCATTATTACCCTTGACACGTTGCAACCACGAACGCTTAATGATCTTCTAGATGCCTTTGGACCAAGCTGGTTTATAATTATTAGAGACCTGCCAGCTGCTCAAACTGATGTTATTCTGCTGGAGGAACTTTGAGTTTGCTCGTAGTTCACCAATAAGGCATTCACTTTAACATCCCTTGGAATCAACTGGGAATTTGTACTTTTGGTGCTAGCCGGGGGGAGGCTGGTGTGGTCAATTACTCCATCTAGATACGTCATAGGAGTCTAGCGATTAAGTATAGGCACCCATTATGTTTGCCTAATCAGCGTGAGGGAAGGCAGTGGACCCTTAGGGCCTATGGGAGGCATTTTGAGGTCTTATAAGGCAGAATGCTAATAGCCCTAGGTAATAGCCCTTTCCTTCTTGCGAATCCGTTTGGCATCTGTTTGGGTGTTTGAAAACTTAATCCCCCCCCCCCCTTTTTTTTTTTCCATTTCGGCCCCTTGATTACTGCTGGAAGGGCAGGTGAGCACCTTTGGTCTAATAAACAGATGTGAATGCTCTGCTTTAGATTTTTCATATAATATTTGAGCATGTATTTATTTAAAGGTTTTTCCCTCCCGCCCCCCTCCCCTTTTCTATAACAAGGAATTGAAGCTGACTAGTTGTGGCATCAGGATTCCCAAAGGAGCGCTGCTGTAGCCTATGAGAAATTAGCCAGCATTCCTCTAGGCCCAGTAAGTCAGATGTTAATTAGTTTTCACCTTCAGCCGGTATTCCGTGCAGGGGGGTGGGGGGTTCCCCTGAGCTATCCTCTCGCTTTTTACTTTGCTCTCTTGTTGTTGCTGTATGTGGGTGCGTATATATATATATATGCATGTTTGCCTGTGTAACTTACACCAACGTATCTGTAGAGAAGCTTAGACTAATTCTTATAGGCAATATGGTTCAATCCCCTTTTGGATGAAAGATCTTTTTTGTAAGCCACAGTTTGTGTGGTCTTTACTGCTGACTGATATATTAACATTGGATGAAAGGAGTTTCCTGGTAGTTTAAGTTTGTGTGTATTTTACTGCTGGTTGTTATGTAAATATTTGTATCTGGTACTTAATTGACCAAGTGACTGACTAGTCTCCTAGAGGGGTTTTTGAATAGTCTCTCGAACTGGCATGGTAAATGGTGTTTTTCAGTTGTCTTTGTACCTTTAGATTTGTCAAGGAATGTTATCCTAGAAAAAGAAGATTGAAAATACCTCTGAAGCAGCCAGTTTTTTCTGGCAAAACATTGGGACACTTATGGATATATTTCTGTGGGTGATTTATGGGACATTTCTAGATACATTCATGGATTTTCATTTTTTGGACCACCTTATGTTTTTCTCCTGATTCAATTTCATGAACATTTGTACTATTTGCAGTAGTGTGTTGTTGTTGTAGTTTATGTGAATACTGCCGCTTTATACCTCTTGTGTTTGTGTTGTGAGTGAAGTTGGAGACAGTGGTGTGGAGTTGCTGCAAGACGAGCCGTCATTTTAAAGTTTGGTGCTAAGACAAATACAACATTCTACCCTAAATGACTGATACGTAGTCTCGGTCTTAGCATAGATTTTGTTTGGCAATTAGAGGCGTTAATATGTAGAGAGGAAAGGGGCGAGCAGATCATGTCGGGGGTGGGGGGGTTGAGGTACCCCAGATGTGTTGGGTGGCACCAATCGGGCTTTTTTGGTGGCTGCCCCTAGGCTGTGGAACGCCCTCCCGATCCGAGTGTCCTCTTCCTTGGCCTCCTTCCGCCGGGGTTGTAAGACCTGGCTGTTCCGTCAGGCTTTGGTTGGGGGTGGGGGTTGGGGTTTCTGTTCTGTTAGCGTTTTTAATGTTTCATGGTTTTAACTATTTCATTATTTATTTATTTAAATATTTTGAACATGTCCATCTTGCCACAGGCAGCTCTGGGTGGCGTACAATATCAAAAAACATTAAAACTAGAAAACACACAACAAAGGGACACATTAAAAAATCCCTAACCATCCTGCCCCCCCCCCCAAAAAAAAAAAGCCAGACAGAACAGCCATGTCTTGCAGTAGCTTCGAAATGAGGGGAGATCTGGGGCCAAATGGGCCTCCACAGGCAGGGAGTTCCACAGCCGAGGAGTGGCCACTGTCTGAGAGAGCCCTCCCCATTGTGGCCCCCTGGCAGACTTGGGGGACCTCCAGGAGAGCACCCCCCAATGACCACAGGGGTTGATCCAGAGCCCAGGTGGTGAGGTGGTCCCTCAAATAGGTTGAGCCAAGGCCGTTTAGGACTTTATTAGGTAAGCACCAGCACCTTGAATTGGGCCCTGAAGACTATAGGCAGCCAGTGCAGAAACCAAAGAACCGGTGTAATATGTTCCCGGCGGCCCAATCCCACCAGGAGACGGGCCGCCGCGTTCTGCACCAGCTGCAGTCTCCGTACCGTCTCCAAAGGTAGCCCCACATACAGCGCATTACAGTAGTCCAGCCTAGAGGTGATGAAGGCATGAATGACGGTGGCCAGGTCTGAGTCCAAAACGTACGGCCAAAGCTGATGCACCAGATGTAATTGGCGGAAGGCGCTCCTTGCCACAGCCTCCACCTGAACATCCAAGCAGAGTTGTGACTCAAGAAGCACCCCCGGACTCCGCACCTGGGTAACCAGCAGAGGGCAGATCCCATCAATGATGGAGGCTGTTACCCCCGCCGCATTACCCACCGGCATCACCTCCATTTTGTCGGGATTCAGCCTCAGTCGGTTTACCCTCATCCAATCCCCCACAGCTGCAAGGCGCCCGTTGAGCACCGACATTGCCAGGTCTGGGTCTGATGAAAAAGAGAGGTAAAGCTAGGTGTCGTCAGCATATTGATGACACCGCATGCCAAACCTCCTGACCACCTCGCCAAGCGGTTGCATGTACACGTTGAACAGGAGAGGGGACAAAACAGAACCCTGCAGGACTCCACACGAGAGGTCTCGGTGTGATGAAAAATAATCACGGAGTACCACTTGCTGAGTTCTTCCGGCCAGGAAGGAGCGGAACCAGTCAAGGACTGTACTGCCCACCCCTGCACAGTCCTGCAGGCGCATCACCAACATCTCATGATCAACGGTATCAAACGTCGCTGACAGATCTAATAGAATCAACAGGGCTGAATGGCCCTGGTCTAATTCTCGGTGAAGATCGTCAACCAATGCCACAAGCGCAGTCTCGGTGCCATACCCCGGGTGAAACCCCAACTGTGAGGGATCAAGGAAACTGACACGATCCAGATGCTCCTGCAACTGCCGGGCCACCACCCTCTCAGTAACCTTCCCTAAAAAGGGAAGGTTAGAGACCAGCCAATAGCTGGCCAGGGAGTCAACGTCAAGCGATGGTTTCTTGAGCAGGGGCCGCACCATCGCCTCTTTAAGGCAGCCTGGCACCCTGCCCTCCTTAAGGGAGGCATTGACCACCCCCACCAGCAATGGCCCCATCATCTCCCTTCAGGCGTTAACCAACCAGGACAGACACGGGTCCAGTTCACAACAGGTAGCCCTGACAGTCCCAAGAACATCCCCCGCATCGGTAGGGATCACCAGCTGAAACTGATCCCATAAACAAAGACAACTCGGGGCTCCATAACCTCCAATTGACCTACTGCAGAAAACACAGCGTCAAAACCATGGTGAATCCGAGCAATTTTATCCACAAAATAATCCGCAAACCAGTCACAGCAGGCACTAGATGACTCTACTCCAAGGTGGAGGGAGGCCGGACTGACAAGCCCCTGTACCACCTGGAACAGCTCCGCTGGACGGAATTTAGCAGATGCTATAAGGGCAGCAAAGAACTCTTTCTTTGCTGTCCGTATAGCAACGGCATAGGCCAGTAAACTCGCTCTATGCTGCAGCCTGTCGCCTTCAGCAAGTGTATGCCGCCACCATCGCTCCAACCGCATTCCCTCCTGCTTCAACACACGCAGCCCCTCCGAAAACCAGGGAGGCCTATGGTGCCGTCGCCTCGGAAGTGGCCGCCTCTGGGCTATCCGATCAATGGCCTCTGACAGCAAGATGTTCCATAGCTCAATGAAGTCATTGATGGGACAGTTGTCCAGATCAGAGGGTATATCCCCCAAAGCTTCCCGGAACCGTTCCGGTTCCATCTGTCTATGGAGGCAAACCATTTGAATAGGTTCCACGCCCCTCTTGGGGTAAATGTGCACCAGGAGATGGGCCTGCAGGAGGTAATGGTCCATCCATGACAAGGGCACAGCTGATATCTCCCCACCAACGGACCCCTCGCCTCAAGGCTGGTGCAAAACACAAGGTCTAAGTTATGTCCCCCCTGTTGTGTTGGGCTGCTGATCCTCTGGGACAGGCTCATGCCGGCCATGAACTCACGCTCTGCACCCCCGAGATCGGCGTCCGTGTGCATGTTGAAGTCCCTCAAGACTATCGTCCTTGGGGACCGCAGCACCACTCCCGACACTAGATCCGCTAGAGCATGTAGGGAGGCTGCTGTACAGGTGGGCGCACGGTATGCTAGTAGCACTCCCAAACTGTCCCCTGCCACATCAAACACCAGATGGAGACCCTCAACCTCCATTATGGATTGCACCGGATACCTCCGTACAGCCCAACCCTCCTTAAAAATCATGGCTACACTGTCTCCCCAGCCCTCTGACCATGGTTGATGCTGCACGGAATACCCAGCTGGAACAAGGTCAGCCAAGATAGGCCCCGACTCCATCCATGTCCAGCCAGGTTTCTGTGATGCACACGAGGTTGGCTGCATGGTCCATGATCAATTCCTGGACCGTTATCACTTTATTCACTACCAACCTCGCGTTCGCCAGCATCAAAACATGGTATGGGGCTCTCTGATCCAGAGCCACCTGCCCCATTGCTAGAGGGGCAGTGGGGGGAACAGATATTAGGCACCTGTCCCACCGCCCAGCTCAAACATACCCCCATACCATACCTCCCACGCCCCATCACGACCCATGGCTGTGTCCCCCAGCCCCCTTCTGGCTGCTCCATCCCCCCCCGAGGGAAGGATTCCCACCCATCCATTCCCAAACTGAACCCTCCTCCCCCCTCCAGTTCCCATCGCTATTCCCCATCCCCTCACCACCTCACTATAAAATACAAAATAAAGAAAAAACCCCTCACTGATCATCTCCCACACTCCCCCTTGTTTAAAACAAATACCCCCAATAACAAACCCTCCCCACAATTCACTGCCAACAAACAGCACCCCACACCCCAGCACACCCAGGCCCCACCAAGGACCACACCCAAGGGCCCTTTGATGCGGTCCTTAGGCATGTGCCTGCGACAGTGCTGGCAGGCAAGCTGCTAAACCCCCCGCTGGGGCCGGCGCCCCGCCCCCGGAAGCCGCAGGGGCGATGGAAATCCCACTCCCTCTGCCACCAGGAGGGGGGATGAGTCCCTGCGGTCTCGCTCCCAGCCCCTGACAACAGGTGAGCAGGGGCCACAACAGAGCCCATCTGACTCCCAGCCCCTTCCAGCGCAGAAACTGCGGTGGTGCTGGTAGGCAGGCCGCTAAAACCCCTGCTGGCGCCCCGCCCCCGGTTTTTATGAGTGGTTTTTAGGATTATGTGAGCCGTCCCGAGATGCGTGAGCAGGAAGGGGCAGCACAGAAATGTGATTAAATAATTAACTAATGTGATGGAGAGTGTGTGTTACTTCAGTGCGACTTCATCTCTCCACTTTCTGCAACCTGTCTGACGTTTCCAATCAGCCTTAAAAATGATGCTTATGAGAAGCGTGTGCTTCAGGCTTCCTGTTGCCATTGATATTTCTAACCTTCATGGTTAAAATGTAACCGCATTAGTATCTACTTCTGTACGGAAGTCTCTGTACATGACAATGACCGTTATCCATGTAGCTTGACAGGCGTTGCGATCCTGATCCATCAGACATTTCCACGTAGCCTTAGCTTTACGCATGAGTAGCTTAATTGAAAACAATGAGATTACATTCATCTGTATAAACCTCAGCACATCCTGAAGTGTTTTGCTGGATTGGGAGCTACTGTAAATTGTCATCTAGACATCAGGCAGTTCCTACAAAAAACCTTTGTTCTTGAAATTGAAATCCTTAGGGGGAGGGCTTCAGTAACAGTCCACACATCTATTTTGGAAAGTGAGTTTTGGCCTCCGCATCTAAATGTAATCACTTTAATATTGGACACACAATTATTTGTAGTAGGCCTCTGAAATAACTGCACCATTCATCCTTGTCCTGTAAGCAGACACCACCTGCGTTAATACGGATTTATATGCCTGATATTTGAAATATGGGAGAATATGTTTGGGATTAATTTATTGCTGATCGAGAGACCAATAAACTGAAGCTTTTTTTTAGTATGTCTTAATCTTACCTGGAAGTTGACTTGTTTTGTATCTTATTTGAAACTTCCTTGCTGCTTGCTTATTATGAAATAGACTGGCATCAAGTTGATCTTGTAGCTTGAAGCCAAGTTCATCTACACTGTACTGTCTGAATTGTCTGCCTTCAGGAGGATAGCAGGTAACACCCATGTTGATTTCTTGCAGTGGCTAAATAGGTACGCTGCACAACTGAGACAGTTTCATAGTTTTAAAAAGGACTGATTTGAAAACAGTTGCTTTTAACAGGATTCTCAAGGCAACTTAATCCACTTTGGGGGCCTTTTCTACACAGATGTTGTCAGGAAAAGTCCTACTAATTAGTTAATGCTCTACTAGATATTAAGTGTTTGAATATTTTTGTCCTAAATTTACAAATGCTGACAAGTTTGTCTTCATTTGAGCCTCTTACATTGGGGACAAAAGGCTTCCTTTCCCTGTAGTGTTAGATTTATACATGGTATGGCCAGAAGGGATCACAAGTCTGATCTCTTGTACAACAGAGGCCAAAGAATTCCACCCAGTGATTCTGCGTTGAGCCTCTGTGCTTCTGGCAGATATTCTTAGGAAGAGAGAGGTCTTCACTGCGTTGTCCTTAGTTTTTTGCAGTAAAAGGTCATCTGAACTAATTTCTCCATCATGTTGACTTGGGACCAGAACAGCAACTACTCTCTCTAAACTTACAGCAGCTTTTTAGACCTGGCATTGCTTCAGCTCTGTTCTAATGCTTTACGATATTTAACTTCACTTTTGAAATCTGGAAATGGTATTGTGGTGGTGGCCTCGCCGATAGCGCATACAGAGGCAATTCTGCAGCTTCACTCGCACTTGATAGCCCTGCTCTGATCCCAAACACGTCATTACCCATGTTCACTGTCTGTTCTCCACTGCCACCAGAACACTGGGCGGGATTCCATGGGTCGTCGAGTCCCACACCCTGACCTGACACCTAAAGCTTCCCAGACAGAGACCCATTCAGTCTTTGCATGAAAAGCTGCAGGGAAGGAGGTTCCACAACTGGGATCCCATGACAGCTTCTGAGCTGCTTTAACTGTTGGGACATTTCCCCCAATATTTAGGGCTGTAAACAAAACAAAAAACCCTGCCTGCTTATTGCTGCTGGTGGGCGGATAACTGCCTAAGGCCCCTTCTCCTTTGCAAGTCCCTGCCTGGCATGTAGTCTTTTATTCCTGGCTAGTGACTTTATGCATTTTGCTGCTCTGCTCCTATTTGACCTAAACCTCCATTCCTGCAATTAAAAGTCACCATTGCTGTTTGTCCTGTCTTCAGTGGCAATAACCAACAAAACAGTCAACATGTCTCCTCGTAATCTTCTCCTCTTTAGAAATCCCATCAGCCTTTCCTGATAGACTGGTATTCATGACTCATGAACATCATAGTTGCTCTCCTCTGAATCCTTTCAAATTTCGTCAGTGTCCTCCTTGGAAGGTGGAGCACCAAACTGTACATAATGCTCTGAGATGCCTGGCTAGTGCCAGGCCTCCCGGAGAATTATATACAGTTTGGGGCTCCATCTTCCAAGGAGGACACTGACGAAACTTGAGCAATTAAGATGTTCATGGGTCAGGAATACAACTCGTGTTCTATGATTCTACAGCAGGGACCTGTCTCCAAAATCTGTGACAGTAAAGTGCTATGTATGCCTAGTAGTACTATAGAGAGGAGGAGGAGGAGTAGATATCAGGAATATTTTCCTAACGGCAAGAGCTGTGCGACAATGGAACAAGCTGCCTCTGCAACCGTTCCCGTTCAGGTGCGTAGAGCCGGTTTGCAGGGCAGTGCAGTACAGCATGCCCACGCCCCCTGCCTGCAGTGCAACCGCTCCTGCTCAGGTGCGTAGAGGCCGGTTTGCAGTGCAGTGCGGCATGCCCACGCCCCCTGCCTGCAGTGCAACCGCTCCTGCTCAGGTGCGTAGAGCCCAGTTTGCAGGGCAGTGCGGCATGCCCACGCCCCCTGCCTGCAGTGCAACCGCTCCTGCTCAGGTGCGTAGAGCCCAGTTTGCAGGGCAGGCACTTCTCTTCCCTGCTGTCCAGGAATAGGAACACTGCTGCATTGCAAGTTCAGTGGGTCTACACTACAGTGTTTCCACCACACGCCACCAGGAAATTGTTGACTTGAACGTACTGAGATATTTAGCTGGAAGGGTGAACTAGTGTTTGAGTAAAACGAAAGCTGCTCCTTTTAAGTTGAAATTGTATAGATATCTGACAGAATTAATCTTAACAGGACTTAAGACTGCACTTTCAAGCCTGATTTTTCATTTAATCAGACGGTCTCACCCTGCATCCACTTGCAATGGCAGCTTCTTCTGTATGTCAAAGAGCACGTTTGGCACATTTATCTGTTAGTCACTCTTTGCCTCTGTTTCCAAATCGCCTCAGTTGAAGCCCTGTCACGTTACGTAATGCCATCAGTAGCAGAGACATTATTTGCACTATACTTTGCGCAGTTGCCAGCAGGGCTAGAGATGGGGTGAAATAGTTAAGATTATTTTTGTTGGATCAGTGTTTGGGTGAAGTATACAAGCATGAGCTCCTGCACCATCAGAGACTGATTCTATAAGGCACAATCGTAACCGTGACTCCTTGGGACCAATGTGACAGCCACACTGCAAACATGATGGCTTTCTGTAGTGGAATTATGAGATCGCATTTCTGCAACTTTTTCTTTTTCCCCACTTGCTTTCAAAATCAGTTTGAGGAACAAGAAACTCTTTTCATAGCCATCGCTTTGGAAAACATTAGGAAATTCACACAACACAACTGTCTAATGCCAGTTCAGGCTGCTGCTCTTCTTTTTCTTGTTTTTCAAACTATAACAAGACAATTACTTCATTCTACTGAAACTGCTCTCGCTAAGATCACCAACCATCTTCTGGTGGCTAAATCTAAACGTCTCTATTCCATTCTTGTCTTCCTTGATCTCTCTGCTGCCTTCGATACTGTTGACCACTCACTCTTGCTGGATTCCCTTCACTCCCTTGGCTTTTGTGGCTCTGTCCATAACTGGTTCTCCTCCTACCTCTCTGACCGCTCCTTTAATGT
>QEPC01001667.1:291172-326882 GCA_003113815.1 Sphenodon punctatus | reverse complement strand
GACGCTATGAGGGCAGCAAAGAATTCCTTCTTTGCTGTCCTCACAGCCTCAAAATAGGACCTCAAATGGGCCCTATGGAGAAGATGGTCAGATTCAGAGTGAGTCTGACACCAGCGTCGCTCTAGTCTCCTACCTACCTGCTTCATACCCCCGCAGCCCCATGGTAAACCACCAGGCCCTGCGGTGACGAAGCGGAGGCAGGGGATGTTTCGGAGCCACCCTGTCAATAGCTGCCTCCATCAAGGTGTTCCAGAACTGGACCAGCTCATCGACAGTGTGGCCATCAGGGTCTAGGGATAACTCCCCCAGGGCCTCCTGAAACCTCTGCGGTTCCATCAGCCTCCGAGGGCGGACCAACCTAACTGGTCCATTCCCCTTCTGGAGGTGGTGTGCCGGGAGGCAGGCCTGTAGGAGATAATGATCCATCCATGACAATGGTGTCATCCTGACATCCCCCACTAGCGGATCACCCGCCTCAAGGCCTGAACAGAAGACCAGGTCGAGGGTATGCCCCTCCGCGTGGATTGGGCAGTTGACAATTTGGGGCAAGTCCATGGTTGCCATGGCGGCCATGAACTCCCGCTCTGCTCCTGCAAGGCCGGCATCAGCATCGGCATTGAAGTCCCCCAGGACCAAGGTCCTAGGGGAGCCCAGTGCCACCTCCGAGGCCAGTTCCACTAGAGCGGTGAGGGATGCAGCCGGGCAGGAAGGGGCCCGGTACACCAGCAGCACCCCCAGGTTACCCCCAGCCAAATTAAACACCACATGGAGGGCCTCTATTCCCTCTAATCTCCTGAACAGGATATCTCCTAACCGGCCATTATGATATTTTCCCTTTATTTTCTGTTCCTTTTGCAATAATGCCTAGCGTTCGGTTTGCCTGTTTAATGGCTGCTGCACAATGAGCTGATGTCTTTAAGGAACTATCCACAATGACTCCAGGATTCTTCTCCTGAGTGGCTACGCCTAGATTTGAACCTAACTGTATGTACGTAAAGCGAGGATTATTCTCTATGTGCATCACCTTGCATTTAACACTGAATTTCGTTTGCCATTTTATTGCCCATTCACCTAGCCGTGCAAGATCCCCCTGTCATTCCTCACAGCCTTCCTGGGTCTTAACTATCTTATTTGCTTTCATCTGTGAATTTAGCCACCTCACTGCTTACCCCTTCTCCCAGATCACTAATAAATAGGAGCCTGCCCTTTTGCATCTGTGACCTGTGTTATTTGTCTCCCGTTTACCAAGCCCCGTCGACCAGAAGGAACCTGCTCTAGTCTGCCCTTCTTTCACCTGGGATTTGTGCCATCTATCTCCTGCTCACCAAGCCCCGTAGATTAGAGGGAGCCCGCTGCAGCTGCTGTGGGCTGATTCGTTGCTGGTCCAGCTGAGTGGTGGAGGAGCTACGCTCCTGGGACCAGTTAAGAACTCCACGCTAGCCGGCGGTGCCAGAGGCGCGCGCCTGGGCAGCACGCCTAAGGGCTGCACGCACGGCCTTAGGCGCAGGGCTGGTGCAGGGCCTGGATTTTTTGTGTGTGTTGGTGTAGGCGCGATTGTGATTAGATAATCGCCCTTGCGGGGCGAAATATTGTATCTTATTTTTATTCATTTTTATTTTTATATATTTTTTGTTACCATGCCTAAGTTGGGTAAGAATTAGAACCCTAAGAGTCCTAGGAATCCTACGAATAAGAATAAGAACAAGCAGGGGGCGATCACTAGGGCACGGGCGGGTCAACTACAGCTTGAGGACTGTTTTTTACTACATCATTGATATCAAAAGACCCTAAGTGGATTGCCTGCCCTCAATTATCCCCCCAACCATCCGCGTATTCTTTTGCAGAATTACCCAATGCAGGGCGGGACGTTCCAGCCACGTGTTCAGATTTGGTTCCTGGCGCCCCTTTTCAGGCTGTCGCGAATATCAAGGAGGGAGGTGCTGCTGTTGGGTTTCAGCCCAAGAATCCAATTCCGCAGGTCCCTCTCGACTCCTTACTGTCCTGTGCCTTGGCCTTCAAAAAACAAGGCGAAAGGTGGCATGCCCTGGCCGCAAGGTCTCAGGAATCAGTCCATCTCGCATCTAGTATTCAGCCTATTCGCTCTGGCGATATGGCTAGTTTACCTCAGCCCTGTACTAAGGAGACAGAGCCACAACTCTTATCCATGAGAGAATTAGCAAAAGTATCTGTTTCACCATTAAATTTATTAAATGGTGAATGCCGGGTTGCGGAGTTGCCTCTTGTCCATCCTTTGCCCTCTCTTCAAGGCCAGGATAGAGAGACCCATGGGGAGTTGGTACTCCCTGACAGGTCTAATACAGAGAAGGGGGGATCTTTTAATGGCCACCTCGACCCTCCTACTAAACCGAGCTCTACTCCCTCTGATAATTTGGAGGCTCCTCAGTTCCAGCAGGTAGAAGAGCTCCTCCTGCTGCTTAAGGCACGAATCGAAGGCCTCGAGGCCCAATCCCAGGGCATCCTGCAGCAGTTATTTAGGCTCGGGAAGTGGATGGAGGCTCCTGGGGGGACCGGGGTTGGGGTGGGCAACTCAGACATCTATTTCTTATAGCCCTACTTACTCTGGCCCATCAGCCCTTAAGGCTGGTGAGGACCAGAATTTTAGCCAGGTGACAGACGCCCTGGTGTTTACAATTTATCCCTTGCCATTTGGGGGTCTTCCTGCTTGGGATTCTAAACTTCAGATCAGTCAGCATAATGCGGACATTTTGGGTTGTTCTTTTCTGCCTTATATTAGTCGTTTGTTTTATTTGCCTATGAGGGGTGGTGTTATACATCTGGTGATTTATTTTCGTACACCAGCTATAGTTGAGAATCTTTTAGCTTGTATTCATTCTTTCTCCCTATGGGGGGGTATATTTGGCCAAATTACATTCTAAAAAGCGAATTTCCCCGCTTTTACCTCCAATTCCTTTGAATACCTTGGGCTCCCTAGAGAGGAATTTGTACCCTGCTCAGGTATCCAAAAGGAAGACAATTGCTCTGGGAGGCCCTAGTTGTCAGTAGATCTTCAGTATTGACCCAGGAGGATTCTATTACAGCTATACCCGATCCCGTTTTGTCCGGCGGGTCCCCCATGTTGCTGGAAGTTGGGTTTTCATTGAAGTCAAGCCATTTGCCCCCTAGGTCTGTTTCTCCGGCTAATTCAGGGTTGGCTCCCCCTGTGGAGACAGATTCACAGATCCTGATGGAGATACAATCCTTTCATCCAACCAAGGATTTGGTTACAGTAGGACAAACGCCCTCTTGTGGGTGTTTGAGTCCCAGCCTTATTCCCCCATTGTCCCAAGCCCCCGTTTGTCTAATCACGTTGTTGTGGAGGAACGGGGATTTCTTCCTAGAGGGCCTCGATTTTTGCTGAAATCATGGCGGTCGACGCCACGTGTAGAGCTGCTGTCCTAGGTTATAGGGGTTGACAGTGGGTGTTTCTTTTTTCCTAATTACTGCTTAAGTCTCACTTGCTAGCGATCAACCAGACTTGAGTCGCTTCTTTTTGCCCCCTGGGATTGATTACTGGGTTAGACCATGAGACTGGGCAACTTCCTATTGTTGGTAGATGTAATTGATTTTTGTCATAGTGAACTTGGGGTCTTGGGTTGTTTTGCATTTACCAATGACTAGGGTGCTCATGTTTTCTGCTGTATTTACTAGCTGTATTTGTTTTGTCTATTATGTTTTAAAGCAATGGCCTATGGTCACGCTAATAAATTCATACTAATAAATATGTTAAACAATATCTGTCTCAGTACTGACCCCTGAGGCACCTCACTATCTGTCTACCTCTCTCCAACTTGGAAAATTACCATTTATTCCTACCCTTTGTTTCTTATCTTTCAACCAGTTGGATTTCTGCCTCTGGCCTGGTAGGAGCCGAGCCACGGGGGCACTAAGCAGATGGCAGTTTCACTTTCATATTTGCATTTCATCTTCTCTTTCTTCTCCCTGAGCGGACCTGTAATCTTTATTGCAGCTCAGGGGTGAGCTAGTGACACTGGGCTCAGCCCCAAAGAGAGAAGTTTATCCCCCAATGGGGATTTTGAACCACGGACCCTATTTTGGCGAACAACCCTCCCTCCCATCCCAGCCATCATGGGAAAGGGGAAGAACAGGCGTGGGGGAGCCCCCTGCAGGCACTCCCACCACAAGCCCATGCAGGAGGTGGGCCTGGCAGAGTCGCAGAGAAACCCCAACTGGGAAAAACTCACGGACCTGCGCCACTGGAGAGCACAAAATGGTGCCTGGGAAGCACCAAGCAGATCCTGAAGCCCCCAGCTGCCAGCGTTACATCAGCTAAACTAGCCGCCAGACAAAGACTGTAGTTATGATCCTGGTGGGCTGACTCTCGCACAGAGAACCTACTGATCCCAGGGGCTTATCAGGGAGAACAGTTATTTGCGGTGTGCCAAGACCAGACGCCATAGGCAAAGCAAAGAAACGCACATTAGAACAATTTAATAATTTCAAGCTAATATTTTGCCCCTACAGCAGGTCTTCATCTTACAGTTCCTATCCCAAAAGGGGAAGTTCTCCCCCCTAGAGCAGAGGATCCACAGGAAGGGGCTGCCAGCAGAGACAGTGTAGATTCCTGGGATTTCTTTGCTCCAAATGAGGATGGACCTGGCACTAGCGACTGAACCACCTGCAGAGGCAAGACTACAACCCTTTGCGGACAAGTGGACCATTATGACATCAGTCAATTGCTTAGGGGAGAGAGTTTCACAGGGATACGCTATTGAGCTCAGGAGGATTCCTTCAAAATTTTTGTAATGACCCTTGTATAAAAAACCATAGAGAACACAAATCCAAAACAAACAAGTTAACACGCCTGTACAAGACAAGAGCTTCTAGACCCAATCACATAGCAAGAAAGGGGCTTTGGTGCATGGTCCCAAAGAAATCAGGGGATGGTGAGCTGTCTTTAATCTCAAGGACTCAATCGCTGTGTAAATTCCCAGAGGTTCTGGATGGATATGCAGGGGAGAAGAAGAACAGGAACAGTGAGGAGAGGGGGGGGAACGAAGAGGGCAGCCACGTGGGCTGACCTGTCCCCTCCCCCCCCCCACCCGGAAGTAGCTGGGGGCATAAAGCCCCAGGGACAGCGGCTGAGCCGCAGGCCGCAGCACTTTTTGGGGCACTTTGGGGGGCTGCAGGGGGTGGCAGGGGAGTTATTGTTTGGTTTTCTGTGTGGGCTTCTGTTTATTTTCAGGGCTAGGGTGGTAGGGTGGGGGTATTGAAACGGGGGGTAATGTGGGGGGTGGACCCAGGGACTCCCCCTGGTGAGAGCAGGGGGAGGACCGGGAGGGTTGGGGGGGAGGGGGTGGCTCGGTCTCCCCGTGAGAGGGGGAGACCGAGGGAGAATGGGGAGGGTATGGTTGGGGGGGGAGGGTTATGGGGGGGAGGGGGGGAGGGAGGGCCGGGGGGCAAGCAGCCGGGTCTGAAGGGCCGGGATTGGGTGGACGGAGGGGAGGGCATGGCCATTGGGGTCGTGATGGGGCGCGGACGGTATGGTCCATGGGGTGGGAAGGCACGGGCCCCTAGGGGTCCACGGTGCCTGAGGGAGGTGGAGGTCATCACCCCCCCACTAAGGGGGAGGGAGGTGCCGGGTCCAGGGTCCGCGCGTGGGGGGCTGGTGCTGATGAATGCGAGGTCCGTGGTCAACAAGGCCCCGATTATCCACGATTTGATCGTGGATGGGGCCGTGGACCTCGCATGCATCACGGAGACCTGGCTGGATGATCTGGCCGGTCCAACTTTGGCGGATCTGGTTCCAGCTGGGTATGCCGTGCAGCATCAGCCCCGCATGAGCGGCCGGGGAGGAGGCGTAGCTATTGTTTTTAGGGAAGACTGGCCTGTTAGGAGGTATCCAGTGCCGGAGATTGTGGGTGTAGAGGCTCTGCACGTGGTGATCGATTTGGCTGGGGGCAAGCTAGGGGTGCTGCTGGTGTACCGGGCCCCTTCATGCCCGGCGGCATCCCTTACCGCTCTAGCGGAGCTGGCCTCGGAGGTGGTGTTGGGCTCCCCCAGGACTTTGGTTCTGGGGGACTTCAACGTCCACGCCGATGCCGGCCTTGTTGGGGCGGAGCGGGAGTTCATGGCCGCCATGGCAACTATGAACTTGTCCCAGGAGGTGATCTGCCCGACCCACGTGGGGGGACATATCCTCGACCTGATCTTCGGCTCTGGCCTTGAGGCGGGGGGTCCGGTTGTGGGGGAGGTGACAGCGGTGCCCTTGTCGTGGACGGACCATTACCTCCTTCAGGCCGGTCTTTTAGCGCGCCCCCTCCAGAAGGGGAAGGGACCAGTTAGGATGGTCCGCCCTCGGAGGCTGATGGAACCCCAGCGGTTCCAGGAGGTCCTGAGGGAACTTACCCTGGATGTGGACGGTCACTCTGTGGATGAGCTGGTCCGGCATTGGAACATCTTGCTGGAGGAGGCCATTGACAGGGTGGCTCCGAGGCGCCTTCTGCCTGGGTCTCGTCACCGCAGGACTCCTTGGTTTACTGAGGGCCTGCGGTGTATGAAGCGTATGGGCAGGAGGCTAGAGCGACGCTGGCGTCGGACTCGGTCTGTCTCCGATCGTCTTCTCCACAGGGCCCATTTGCGGTCCTATGTGGAGGCTGTGAGGACGGCGAGGAAGGAATTCCTCGCCGTCCTCATAGCGTCTGCGAAGTCGCGTCCAGCGGAGCTGTTTCGGGTGGTGCGGGGGCTGGTGAGTCCGGCCTCCCTCCGCCTGGATGGGGACTTGTCCCGGGCCCGCTGTGAGGAGTTTGTCAACTACTTCGCAGACAAGATCGCTCGGATTCAGGCCGATTTCGACGCTGGGTTGATAGCAGTAGGGGAAGAGAGCGGGGGGGCGGAGGGTCCGTCTGGTCCATCTTTATGGGGCGAGTTTCAGGAAGTGACGTCAGCCGATGTGGTGGATGTCCTGGGGTCTGTGAGGGCCACGTGTTGTCAACTAGATCCATGCCCGTCCTGGTTGGTAAAAGCTTCCGGGGAGACATTGGGGACGGTGCTGGCGAGGGTGGTGAATGCGTCCCTTCGGCAGGGGAGGTTGTCGCCTTGCTTAAAAGAGGCTGTGGTGCGCCCCCTGCTGAAAAAACCATCGTTGGACGTAGACGCGCTCGCCAGCTACCGACCTGTCTCTAACCTTCCCTTTTTAGGGAAGGTTATTGAGCGGGCAGTGGCGCTCCAGCTCCAGGGTCATCTAGATAACATCGGGCTCCTTGACCCTTTTCAATCTGGGTTCCGCCCCGGCTATGGCACCGAGACGGCGTTGGTGGCCTTGGTGGACGACCTCCGCCGGGAGATGGATGCGGGATGTTCGACATTTCTCATCCTGCTCGATCTCTCGGCCGCTTTTGACACCGTGGACCATGGGCTGCTGTTGAGACGACTGCGTGACCGGGGGGGTCTGGACGGGACTGTTCTTGAATGGTTCCGTTCATTCCTCTCGGGGAGGAGCCAGCGGGTGGTGTTGGGGGAGGAAACATCGAGCCCCCGCGCCTTACCGTGTGGCGTTCCGCAGGGATCGATCTTGTCTCCATTATTATTTAACATCTATATGCAGCCCTTGGGGGAGGTCGTGAGAGGGTTCGGGGTGCGATGTCACCAGTATGCTGATGATACTCAGCTGTACCTCTCCTTTTCTACTGACCCAGACCCTGCTATCTCGGTGCTATCCCAATGTTTGGAGGCCGTGGCGGATTGGATGCGGCTGAGCAGACTGAAGCTCAACCCAGATAAGACGGAGGTGATGGTGGTGGGGAGGGCGAAGGGGGTGGTGGCCCCCCTGGTTGGGGGGGTTTGCCCCCCTGTAGCTCAGCAGGTCCGGAGTCTGGGGGTCATATTGGACGCAGACCTGCGTCTGGAGCGGCAGGTGGAGGCAGTCGCTAAGGCTGCCTTCCGCCAGCTTTATCTGGTACGTAGGCTGCGTCCGTATGTCTCTGGCCCGGACCTGGCCTCCCTCATCCATGCCTTCGTCACCTCGAGGCTCGACTACTGCAACGCGCTCTACGTGGGGCTTCCCTTGTTCTTGGCCCGGAGGCTGCAGCTGGTGCAGAATGCGGCGGCTCGTCTTCTTACGGGGACGGGTCGCCGGGAGCACATTACACCGGTGCTCCGAGCTCTGCACTGGCTGCCGATAGTGTGCCGGGCCAAGTTCAAGGTCCTAGTGATGATCTATAAAGCCCTATACGGTCTTGGCCCCTCATACCTTAGGGACCGCCTCGCCCTTCGCGCCCCGGAGCGGCTCCTGCGGTCTGCCGGGGGTGCCCTCCTGGAGGTCCCCCGTGTTAAACGGGGGGCCACGATGGAGAGGGCATTCTCGGTGGTGGGACCGCGGCTGTGGAACTCCCTTCCGGAGGAAGCTCGCCTGGCCCCAAGCCTTTTAACGTTTCGGCGGAACTGTAAGACCTGGCTGTTTGCCCAGGCCTTTGGGAGGGAGGGTGGGGAGGGAGGATTTTAGTCCCCATCCCATTTGTTTTACCTGTCTAGCCCTGTTTTAATATTTCATATTTGATTGTTTTAAATGAATTGTATTTTATTGTTTTATTGTTGGAAGCCGCCCCGAGCTGCGTTGCAGGAGGGGCGGGGTATAAATTTGTAAAATAAATAATATAATATAATATAATATAATATAATATAATAATATGCTCATGGCCTGACAAGATCTCAAGGAGAAGGTTTATCTTCACTGGCCCTAAAAGAGGTCTGTTTGCACACAGTAGGCTCTGCTGTGCTGCACCATGGGCAACATCGAGCATTGCCTTCTGGGCTGGCTTCATTCCCCAAAGCCTTCACAAAGATTTAGGAGTTCTGATCATCCACCTCTGAGGCGATGCATGTCCACTCTTATCTGGACGACCTCCTGGCGAGATCTGCATTGAAGGACAGGGCCATTGACACATCTCCGTTGCCTGGCTTTATAAATAAACACAAATAAGAGCCAGCTAATCCTATCCAGAGGCAGAACGGATTAGCTCCTATTCTAGAACACCTAGGTGCGATAATAGATACCCAGTTATACACAGCCTTCAGCCCCGAGAAAAGAGATCAAAATTCACCAGCTAATCTCACTCTTATATATACGCGCGCGCACATGTAGTTGAAAGGGCTAGCAAGGCTATAGGGGGTGCTTGGTGATACGCTCATCATCTACAGTGGGCAAGATTACCCTTGACAAGTGCTATAAGCCGTTCTAAAACCCTTCTGTCCGTCTCAACAATAAAACTGAAACCCTTCCAATCCCAGATAATCGAGGGCTTGATATCCTGGGTAGAATCCTGGCTAGAGGTACCCCAAAATGTGAAGGACTTTGTGATCAGATGACTGGCAGAACACTGCTTTCTAACGGGTATCGCTATCGGAACCCACCAGGATAATACTTACAATGGATGCAAGTCTACTTGGTTGCTGGGGCCCATTTGAATCTGGAATCAGTACAAGGGACATAGTCTAAGGATGTGACACAACACAGCATAAATTGAGTAGACATGAGAGCTGTACTCCTGGCACTAATTCAGCTTGATTCGAGGTATGAGGGCAACGCCTCTTGGTATACCCAGGCAACATAACTGGAAAGGCTTACTCAAGGGGGATTTCAATCTCTGTCTCTATACAAAAGAGTCAGGGGGATTCTGCAGTGAGCAGAAATAAATCTGATATCGATCAGGGTATGCCATAACCGAGGGAAATACATTATCTGGCCAGATTGATTCAGCAGACAACAAATAGTCTCAGAAGAATGGTCCCTACGTGATGTAGTTTTTCAAATGATAGTTCAGGGAACCAGTGATGGATCGGTCGCCTCTCACCAGAAGGTGAACAGGTTATGGTGAGGTTCCAACAATAAAAGGAAGAGACTTGTGATACTCTGAGCTAGATCTGTCCTCAGGATCCCTTGTATGCTGCCCCTCCATTTCCTCTCAGCAGGACTGTCAACAAACTGAAGAAAAAGGGAGCCTCCTTAATACTGATAGCCCTGTCCTTTTGGCCCAGAAGTCCATGGTTTTCAGACCTGTCGGGAGTTGACTTAAGCACCCTCCCTGTTCTTACCAGTACTCCAAAATCTACTGTTTCAAGGGCCTATGGTTTATGAGAACCTGAGTCCTTTGAAGCTAACTACCTAGAAGTTGTACATAAGACTCTTGGACATCTAGGATACCCTGAAACAGTTCTTAATACACTGTCATCAAGGAGACATTTGATTACACGAATATATTGTTGTATATGGCGAGCGTTCGCTGAATGGTGTGTATGCAGACACACGGGTCCAAATACAGTTCGGGTTCATACTGTTTTAGTATTTCTACAAGATGGTTTAGACAAGGGGAAAATCCTAATAGTCTCTCCAAGCAGGTGGTAGCTTTGGATAATGTTCTCAGTTCTTTTCAGGATCTAGGCTGTCATTACATTCGCATATCAAAAGATTTCTGAAGGCTATGAGACTTCTTTTTCCTTCAGTGATCCTCCATTTTCTTCCTTGGAACGCTTTGAAGGCCATTTCCTAGGCCCCATTTGAACTCTCAAAGGAAGGGTCCTTTTACTTTATTTCTGTGAAAGTGGGGTTTATGGAGCGATTTCCGAGCTGGGTATGTTATTCATAAACCCAGCTTTTTGTATCTTTCAAAGGGAATCTCTTGTATTGAGACAAAGTAAAGCCTTTATACCAAAACTTAACTTGGTTTTTCATAGGGCACAAGAGATTGTGGTGTTTTCCTTTTGTCCCAGGCCTGCCGACCCTCAGGAGAAGTTATAGCATTCATTGGATGTGTAGTAGTGCCTTGAAGATTTATGTACGTGGGATGGCTACGGTGGGAGTGCTGGTTCGTTAGCTATAACCAGGGTTCCTAGTTTTCCATGACACAAAATTGGAAATTCTGATTTATAAATCACACACACACACATGCACTGATTTTAAAAAAAACCAAATCTCTGTTTTTCTGCAATTAAATGTAAATGCTAGTTGACTTTCCCTTACCACAATATATAGGTATGAGTTAGAACACCCCATTTTATTGGGAGTATTTTCATTTTAATGCAATTTTGCAGCTACCTGTCCCACTTACAGGTTCCCCTCCCCAAAAAACAAAAATTAAATGTCTGCGATACCCCTCCAAATGCAGATCCCCTCCCTCTGCCCCCCACAGCACATGCCTTTAGGTTGCTTCCCCTCCGCTGCCCCATGCTCATGGTCCCAGACCGCTCTGCCAACCAGAACGGGGGACCCTAGAGAGGCTGGCATTTGGGGAAGCTGCTATGGGCCCAATTAGGCCCAGCTCCTGTCCCCTCTTCCCAAGGTCCAGAGGATCTGACCACCCCGATTCATAGTGCCCCAACCCCACAGGAGATCTGTAGCACCTCTCTAAATGCAGAGCCCCCCAAGCACATGCCTTCAGGCTGCTTCCCCTCAGTTGAACTTTGCATCCTCCCTGCCCCTGCACTCGCTGTGTCCTCCTCCCAAACATGTATGTTTTTGCCATTTTCCATGAAATTCTCTGGGAAAAGGCAGAATTTCTGGTTTTCCGTGTCACAGAGAAAACTAGGAACCCTGACTATAACCCACTTAGACGAGGAAATAAGTGTCAAACTCTAATCTCTCAATGGATTTCAGAAGCTTCTACATCAGAAGGCCTGTCGCCTCCAGGGAAGGTTCTGGCTCTCTCTCAGAGGGAGGCTTCTACTTACTGGGCATTCAAAGCTGGGGCACCCTATGGAGATTTGTAGGACGGCCATGTAGACTTCCCTGCACGCTTTCGCTAGACACTACTAATACCCACTTAGGACTGAGGACACAGCTTTAGTATAGAAGGGTGAAGCCACATGTGCTGCATCGCGGGGCAAGACTACCCAAATCAGGTTAGCATCTCAGCATTGCTCTCTGGAATACCTTGTTGGCCAAGGCCATTGACCAGACGGCTCCCAGGCATGTGCTTCCTGAGCATAGGTGACGCAGGGCCCTGTGGTTCATGGAGGGCCTGTGTCAGCTGAAGCAGGAGGGGTGTCATGGGATTGGGGGCTCACTCCCCCACTCTAGGCTGCTGTTACTCAAGTTTCCCCGGCTTGCAGCTCTCACTGGTTCAGCTCTCTCTCTAGAACTGATTGAGCCTGCAACAGGGGAACCTTCTTGTCACCTTTTCAGCCACAGAGTTTCCCAGCTCTCTCTGTCTCTCTCTCTCTCTCTCTGTCTCTCTCTGTGTGTGTGTGTGTGTGTATGTGTGTGTTCGACGCCGTACTTAGTGAAGTGGATATACCTGAAGTTATGAATGCCCCATTTGGTCTGGTTTTATGGGATCCGTTTCAGTGGGGGTCGTTCGCTGATGCGGTCCAGATGCTGGGAGCTATGCGGGACTCAACTTGTGAACTCCATCCTTCCCCGTCCTGGCTGCTGAAACTCAGCCGGGAGATTTTGGGGCCTTTGCTGGAGGATGTTGTCAGTACTACCCTTGCAGAGGGCAAGGTTGCGCGAGTGCCTGAAGAAGACTGTGGTGCGACCCTTGCTCAAGAAGCCATCTCTTGACATTGATACCCTTGCCTGCTCGATGACCCCGCCAGGCTGGTGTGAGAGACGGATGAGGCGGTCCCGCAGGTAAGTGGGGCCCAGGCCATTCAGGGCTTTAAAGGTAATAACCAACACCTTGAATTGGGCCCAGAAGATTATAGGCAGCCAGTGCAGAGAGGGGAGCACAGGTTTTATGTGCTCCCAGTGGCCCGTCCCCTCAAGGAGGCGAGCCTCCAGATCACCAGCAAGGGCAGCCCCATTTAGAATGCATTTCAGTAGTTCAATCTCAAGGTGATGAATGTATGGATGATGGTGGCAAGATCGGAGCCTGAGATGTATGGCTGGAGACGTCGGACCAGATGTAGTTTACCAAACGCACTCGTTGCCACAGCTGCCCAATCTATGTAGAACTGTGAACTGAGGATTCCTCGTAGACTCAGAACCTGAGGGACTAGGGAGGGACGCACCCCATCAATGATGGGGGCCTCCACTCCCTCTCCCTTACCCACCAACATTACCTCAGTCTTGTCGGGATTCAGCTTCAGAGGGCCCATCCTCCTCCAGTCCCTCACTTCAGCCAGACACCAAGATTGCTGGGCCTGGGTCAGATGAAAACAAGGAGGTACAACTGGGTGTCGTCAGCATACTCCTGGCACCAAACTTCAAACCCTCTGATCTTGTCCAAAGGCTGTATGTACATGCTGAACAGGAGAGGGGTCAGAATGGATCCCTGCGGAACTCCACACATGCGGTCCAGGGGGGAAATGATGTACAGTCCCCCTGTCACAAGGAAATAATGGCCTACATGTAGACTAGAGATCTAACAAACATGCAAAAGGTAAACCGAATGTGGTAGCAGAAGCACTATCACGCAGCAACACTCCAGTCCAATCATGTTACGGGACACTGTCATGCCCACTCAACATGATCTCTAGAGGGGGGGAACTGTCACAAAGAGATACTGAACTACAGGTCTAACCAATATGTAAAAGTAAAGAGTAAACATGTATGTAATGTTAAAGCTGAGAACTGGAAACTTCATATAATGTAAAACTGAGAGCTGGAAACTCACTTCAGGCAATTGAGAGAGACAAAGAGATGCCAATGTGTATTCGCGATATCGGACGCCTCTACAAGAGTCAGACATACACCTTTGAGTTGCAAATAAAGTTTGCTTGCGGACGTGACTAGAGGCCACGGACACTCACCGAGCGGGAAAGTCAAACAAAGGGCTCTGAAAGCTATTTAAACTGAGACACAAGACAAAGAGAATTCCTGCTATCTCTGGAAGCAGAGAGCTTCATCTACATCTTGCAGCCAGGGAAGGCTGGGCCAAGCGAGCTATGAAGTAAAGACTTCCTTGGAAACTCACTAAGACTGGAACCTAGCTAGCCTTCCACTGCTGGCTGACAATGAACTCGCATCCACGGACTTTCTGTAGGGTAAGATCTATCTAGGGACTCACCCAGTACAGATTAGGAATGCGTTATTTCACCTTTGGTTTTATTAGCGACGCTGTTCAAATTATCTTTGCTTATGTAATCAATAAACTTTCTTATTTACTAAGAAATGTCTGTTGTCTAGCATTGGGGATATAATCTGAGGATCCTGTGCTTTTAACCACTGGCAAACCCAGAGAGACAGTGTGTAAACGGGAAGTTTCTGGGAGTTTGGGAGGCAACAGTATTGTCCCCTTTGCAGGACTGAATCAGCCAGAGAGAGAACTGATTCAGGTGGGCTGCAAGTGAGGGAAATTGAGTTCTTCCATTCAGAAACAAACAGAACCGTTCAAGAACAGTTCTGCCCACCCCGGCATGGTCCCACAGGCAGGTCACTAACCTCTCCTAGTCAACCGTGTCAAAAGCCGCTGAAAGATCTATCAAAATCAGAAGAGTGGACTGACCTCAGTCCAACTCCGGTGCAGATCATGGCCACAAGCATAGTATCCGTGCCGTAGCCCAGACACAAGTCAGACTGTGAGGGATCAAGGAAACTGCTGTGGTCCAGATGCCCCTGGAAGGAAGGCGGTTAGAGCAATGGTGGCATCATACGCCTGCTGAAGATGATAGATTGCGGCATAGAGCTAGTTTGAAAGCCTATGTGGTGGCTTTGCGGACAGTAAAGAAGTTCTTTGCTGCCATCCTGCCATCTGCAAAATCTTGTCCAGTGAGCTCTTCCAGGTGGTGAATGGGCTGGTCAGTCCAGCCTCCCTCCACCTGGAAGTGGAGATTTCCCAGGTTCACTTTGATAGGTTTATTGACTTTTTTCGTGGATAAAATCGCTCTCATTCACCATGACTTTGCCACTACAGTTGGGGAACCAGAAGCTATGAATGCCTCGGCTTGTGGTTGGTGACCCCTGCCAATGCAGGTGACATCCTGGGGGCTGTTGGGGCCCCAACTTGTGAATTAGATTCTTGCCTGTTCTGGTTGGCTAAGGCCACCAGGAAGACATGTGGGTTGGTGCTGGCATGGGTGGTCAACGCCTCCCTTGAGGAGGGCAGGGTCCCAGGGTCCCTTAAGGAGGCTGTGGTGCTACCTTTGCTAAAAAAAAACAGCCCATCACTTGATGCTGACGCCCTTGGCAGCTGCTGACCTGTCTAGCCTTCCCTTTTTAGGGAAGGTTATTGAGTGGGTGGAGGACCAGCAGCTCCAGGGCCATCTTGACCAGACCGGCTTTCTGGATCGCTCACAGTCTGGCTTTCGTCTGGGATATGGCACAAAGACTGCGTTTGTGGCCTTAGTTGACGACCGGTGCTGTGCTCTAGTTCTGGGACAGTCGACCTTTTTGGTCCTGTTAGACTTACCAGCTGCTTTTGATACTGTTGACCATGAGATGTTGGTGACTCGTCTGCTGGATTATGCTGGGGTGGGTGGGATTGTTCTTGAATGGTTCCACTCATTTTTGTCTGGAAGAACTAGCTGTGTGCTTCTGGGTGACTGTTCATCATCTCTCCAGGATCTCGCGTGTGGGGTCCTGCAGGGTTCCATTCTGTCCCCCCTCGTGTTCAACGTGTATATGCAGCCCTTGGGTGAGGTCGTGAGAGAACTTGGAATGTGTGGTCATCAATATGTTGATGACACCCAGCTCTACCTCTCGTTTTCAGCAGACTCAGGCCCCGCAGTCTCGTTGCTTACTTGATGTCTAGCAGCTGTAGGGGACGGGATGAGGGCGAGCTGCCTGAAGTTGAATCCTGACAAGACGGAGGTGATGCTGGTGGGGAGGGCCGAGGGACCGGAGGCCCCCATTGTTGATGGGGTGCATCCTGCTTTGGTTCCTCAGGTTCACAATCTGGGAGTACTCGATTCACAGCTCAGCATGGATGTCCAGGTGGCAGCTGTGGTGAGGAACGCATTTACTAAATTACATCTGGTACGACGGTTACAGCCATATATCTGACTGCGACCTTGCCACCATCATCCATGCCTTCATCACCTCAAGAATAGATTACTATAATGCGCTCTACGTGGGGCTGCCCAAAGTGACAGTCTGGAGGCTGCAGCTGGTGCAAAATGCGGCAGCTCGCCTCCTTACAGGGACGGGCTGCCGAGAGCATGCAACACTGGGGTTCTGTTCTTTGCACTGGCTGCCTATAGCCTTCTGGGTCCAATTCAAGGTGTTGGTGCTCACCGATAAAGCCCATAAGGTCTGGGCCCCACCTACCTGCGGGGATCACCACACTCTCCGGGTTTTGGAATGGCTGCTGCAGTTGGCCGGGAGCGTTCCCCGTGTTCAGCAGGGGGCCACACTGAGAGGGCGTGCTTGACTGCTGCACCTTGGATGTGGAACTCCCTCCTGGCGGAGGTTGGTTTGGCCTGGGACCTTCCCTCCTTCAGGCGTCAATGTAAAACCTGGTTGTTCCTCCAAGTGTTTGGTGAGGGAGACGGGTAGGGGGCGGGGTGGTGTTGGGTTGGGAGGGTATGATGGCTGCCTTTTTTATTGAATTGTATGTGCGTATATATTTTATATTGTGCGCTGCCCCGCGCTGCCTTGGCAGGAGGGGGGCAGGATAGTAAAATTTTAAAATAAATAAACCCATCGTGTCCTGGATTGGCCCCTGCGGTCGGCCGGGGACGCCCTCTTGGAGGTTTCCCGAATGGCGACATTTGAGAGGGCGTTCTCGGTGACCACGTCACGGCGATGGAATTTCCTCCCGGTAGAGATGTGTCTTTCTCCAGATCTCCCCTTCTTTCACAGACAGTGTAAAATTTGGTGAGGGGGATGGGTAGTGGGTGGGTTTTTTTCTTTCGGCGGGATTAAGGGGTGTTTTGGTTTTTTAGGCCTCTGCTGTTCTGTTGATTTTTAATTTATATTTTTGTATTCTGCTTTTATTCAAACAACAACAAGAAGTTTATTAGGCACGGGCTTTCGCCATCGCCAAGATCAATACAAACAACCTCCTACATCAGTATAATCTACACTCATCAAGAAATATAAACAACGTAAAATATCCAAAATCATTTGAATACATCAAATTATCTGTTCAGCTTGATATAATGTATAGTACTAACTAAAAATAAAAATCCAGCGGACATATAAACACCGAAACAATCCAAAGTTCTCAAGTAGTATTATAAATGAAGAACCTAGGGGATAAGAGAAATCCAAATATAACCTATGTTTTATACAAAGCAGTACAGTAAGTTAGTAATAAAAGATCCCTTTACCCCACTAGATAACCTCCAACTCCACACAGGGGCTAGACCGGACTGAATAATCTGATCACAGTACTAACCTAAAATGTCGTGGTGACCATTCACGATCGAATATCAACTCGCCTCTTTGCAGCAAGGACAAGAAAAGTTGCCACTGCTACCAAATCATCAGTTTGGGATAGATTGGTAATAAATAGGAAAAGATCGGCTATCTTCATCTTGCTAGCCTTAGTCAATAAAGGTGCTAACCATAAATCCCTGAGGCGGGAATAATATAAGCACCTGAGGAGAACATGTTCAGAAGTTTCAACTTCCTGTAACGTGCAGGAGCAGTGACGTAACTCATACCGGACTCCTTGCAACCTTCCCTCTTTTGAGTCAACTGAAAGCGTAAAAGCGTATAGTATTTCCTTCTTTATACTAGTTATGGGTTTCTCCTGGAAGTACATAAAGGAAGATCCCAAACTAGCTAGAACAGAGGCCAGATGTTTCACCCAGGGATACACTCTGCTGCCATCATGCACTAGTTCCTCAGCTAAGCACTGGGCTTGCAGGGCCTCCAGTGGTTGGGTTAATAGTTTTGTCCAATATCGAGTTAATGCCATTCTTACTTAGTGTTCAATGGCCATCATACCCACTTCTGCTTGTGCAATAGCACCCTGAACACTGGTGCTCACTCTAAGTACTCTACACAGAAAAAGGTTTTGCACCCTCTCCAAGACAATAATGTCTGGAAAGGGGACAAGCTCTATCCCAAAAGTTAATATAGCATGGATCTTAGTTTGGAATCTCTTCAGAGTAGTGCTTAAGGATATTCCACTGGAGACTTTTGTAGCTTTCAACAAACCACGAACTGCACATAAAGACAAATGTGCTCTGTTTTTGAGATGTAGTGCCCAGGTGCCCCTAGATGAAAACATAACGCCCAGACATGAAAAGGAGTTAACTACCTCGAAGTGGGCTTCCCTGATTTTCCATTTGCGGGAGAGGGATTTACCTCCCACTATCATAATTTTAGATTTACTGCTATTGATTTCAAGACCATTAAGTGAGCAATATTCCATTAATTGAAGCTTTAAGACTCTTCTCGGTGTGTGAAAACAAAGCCAAATCATCTATCTATTGCAGAGCATGCAAGGGATAGGCGTAAATCCTGGGAGGATGTGGATTCCTCTCCTTTTGAAAATTCACCAAATCCGCAACATACAAGTTTAAAAAGTAGGTTAGGAATCGGCTGCATTGCTCAGTCCTGCAGTCATCGCAGCAGGTGAAAGGTCCTAATGAATTCATTGGGACTGCTAGTTTGTAAAATGGCTAATGTGCATGTATATTAGAAACCTAAAGTGAGAGAACCACTTAGTGAAACACAACTAATCTAATGTAGCAGAGAGCTGATCTTGTGTGGATTCTGGCAGGAAGACTCGACTGTGCATCTGATAAAAGTTCTCCCCTTATGAAACTTCCTATGTGATAGACCAAATATTCACCTGCATCCACCATCACATTCAATCGGAAACTTTCTTTTCACAAAATTAGAACTATTGGCTTGAAAGCTTCTTTTCACCCTGGCCTTGCTGTTTGGATGGTTTCGCTCATCCATGAGCTGATTTCTCCTGACAAACTGGATAGACCCATTGAAAGCCTCTCATTTTTTGTGCCCTATTAAACGCTTTGGACAAATCTGGCTAAAATAGCATACTCCATATCCTGTGTAAAGATACTATAGCATCAGGCTTTTGATGTGTCTGCCCTTTAGTAAAAGGAAAAATAACATTAAGAAACCTTTTGCAAAACTTGCTTAGAAGCAGTTGTTGCCAAACAAAGCATCTCTACCAAGCATTTTTAGAAAGACCAATGATTCAGCGTAAGATATTAGTCAATTCTAGCCCTGACTCGGGGGAAACAAGCTTGTGCTTAAAATCCAGTCTCTGTTTAGGTGAGATGGCTTGGGTGGTGCCCATAATCTATAGTTTATATATAGCACACGGACATTCTTGTGGCTTGGTAGGCACTTCAGACCCTGACCGGGAATGTAATCACAGTGATATCTTTCTGTTGAGCCAGTTACGTTTTCAGCTTTTTTCCTCTTAATCAGGTGGTCTTGGCCCGAGAAGTGGCAACTTCCAGAGAATATGCTAGTAAGTAATGATTTCTTCATACTCTGTTCAAGTTGTTGTGTAAAATAGCCACCTCTCACTCTAGCAGTGGAAATTGGGGCTGGGGACTAGGGGCTACTGCTCGTTGGGGTAGCTAAGCAGTAGGTTTAGCAAATCACTTCTTGTTTGTAATATACCTTCCTTGGTCTTGATTTCTTTGTAACTTCATTGTTCTTTTTTTCTCCCCAAGTTAAAATTCTAGAGAAACGTCATATCATAAAAGAGAACAAGGCACAATATGTGAACCGAGAGAAAGATGTAATGTCCCGCCTGGATCACCCTTTCTTTGTGAAACTCTTCTTCACGTTTCAGGATGACGAAAAGCTGTGTATCCTTTGAATGTGACTTTATGATGCATTGGGAAGCAGCAAATCCCGTCACTGTAATCTTTACTGAAACAAGGAAAATCTGGGGAGAATCCAAGTAGCCTTTTCTTCCTTATAGGATAAACTCGTTGGTATTTTGTAACTAGTATTGAAAGAGCTACTTGGATACTTGACTGGATGCTTAACGTTTCTGACATGGCATGTTTAAATGTTAGGTTTTGGAAGTTGTTTCTATAACACAATATTGGTAGCCTGACAGACATTGTGCTAGAAGTTGTGGCCCAATGGTGGTTGTGTCTAAAAATGAATGTTTGCATCAGAAAAGCAGTTCAAGTTCTAAATGCCACCAACAGTGGCATTTCCAGTCTCTTTACATAAGGATTTGCTGTGCTGCAGGCAGTACCAAATTGGTGCTTCAGGTGAATTTTGTATGCTAGCTTCAAAGTTGTGTAGTACCCTCTGTCTATAGAGCTAGGATGGGACAGGTAGTATCAAAGTTGTGTTGTGCCCTTTGTAGAGCAGGGATGAGACAGGTGACAGGCAGCAAAGCTGTGTCGTGCCCCTCTGTAGAGCAGGGAAGGCAGCGGCAAAGCTGTGTTGTGCCCTCTGTCTGTAGAGCAGTCCTTTGTAAAGCGGTTTCTTTTGGGTGGATACAGGGGGGTGGCCAGCTCTTGACACTTGCTGATGCTCCCAGCCGTAGACAATGTAGTGGTGGGGGCAAGGAGGATGTTTGATACAGCCACCTGCACGGCTGCATTCTGGGCTGAGATTTCAGTCCACTTGCTTTAGTTTTGACAGCCATAGTTGAGTCTCCATATTTGCATATGTTAATTAAAGTGCACCCAAAGTAGTTCCTTCATTCAGGTAATTTAGGTGTCTGTCCTTAGATGCCTTTAGAATCAGGAACTTTAAACATTCTGGGAGAATCTTAGCTGCATGTGCTAAAACGGTGCCTGTAAGAGGCAACTTCAGAAATAGACTTAAGTAAGTAAGTTTTTAATTCGGCTAGCTTTCGCCATCGCCCCAGACAAAACTACATGATACAAAAAACAAAACACTATAAGCATACAAAATACAATATTAATTTGGAAACTTGGTACGTCGTCTTTTCGTCACCTAGCACCTGTAAATAATACATAGAATTAGACTTAGTAGCATGTGGAGAAGTTGCTACAGTTACTACAAAGCTGGCTTTGAAATCAGGCTCTGTATTCTTCTCTAACTTCATTTAATTTTAACCTCTTGTCTTCAAAATAAGCTTGAGTTTAGGTATTAAGATTTCCTAGTAATAATCCTTAACTTTATATTCAGATTTTGGTCTTAGCTATGCCAAAAATGGGGAGCTTCTAAAATACATCCGCAAAATTGGCTCATTCGATGAGACCTGCACCAGGTTTTATACAGCTGAAATGGTATCGGCTTTAGAATACTTGCATGGGAATGGAATTATTCACAGGTAACAACATACTGAATTGGGACCAGCACCCTTCCAAGTGCCAGTAACCAAGGGCAACAAACTTGTTCAGAAAAACTCAGTACAGTTCCAGAAAAAGTTTACATTTTGTAGGCGGCTAACCAACTATTTAGCTGACTTAAATGCATGCTTGTGGCAATACAAACTGAAACCAAACCTCTTCTGCCAGCGTGTGAGGGAAGCTGGCTGGCGAGACCGGCACGAGTCCGACAAGCTCAGCAGGGAGGCCTTCATCCTGCGTCGGGCTGTACATGGCTGAGGGGAAATCAGTCTTAATAGTTCTGGCCACTTCTGGGCCTAGGCGGTTTCAAAATGAAAACGTCTGTAAGTCACGGCAGGATGACTTTAATGTCTTATCCCCATGTCAGTCTGTCAAATGTTATTTGAAGATTTGCAGTTGGTATTTTCTGCAGGGTGGATTGTTTTAAACGGGAGTGGAAAGCTGCCATTTAAATTCATTTTTCCATTTCTACTTTAGTTAATTTCTAAAGAAACGTTCACTTTTTGGTTGATAGAACCACTTAGACATGTGACTTACAACTAAATCTGGCCTCAACATTAAATAGGTACATCTGTTTGTGCGCCCTCTTATGTAGCACAACACCATGTATCAATGTGTATTAAACTGTCGTTTGATACTTGGATTGTTACAGGGTATACATTCCAGTGTGTTCTGCAATGGTGACGTATAGATTTCCTGCTCACTAGGGGTACGATCCATTAGCCTGCGTGTGCTGCCCCCTATACGCAGTGCGTGGCCAGAGCGTGCAGTGCAGCTGCACAGCGCGAAGGCGGAACCAGGGCCGATCCAACCCCGTGAGTTCACACACCCTGCGGCCCCGGGGGAATGGAGCAGGCACGGCTCCTGCTCCATTCCGTGGGTTTGGGGGGTCGGGTCGGGTCAGCCCAGGTTGGGCCAGGTTGTTTGTATCAAGGGCATTAAAGGGGTAACTGGAATGTTAACATACAAAACCAGCATTTTAATTTTTTTTACTAAACACAACTACCTTTTAATGTTTTGGATACATAAAATTTTAAAGTCAAAAGATGTTTCACATTTACAGCTGACTAATCTGTTAAAGACAAGTATTAACTGTTTCTGTGACCATCAATATTCTGAATTTGAGAGGTGAGCTAATCCCAAGTCCAGCAAGGCAACTACAATAGGGGGTCGATAGACCATTCAGGAGCTCAGGACAGTCCTGATGGAGGAGTGAAATGGTGTCTCCTGGAGTCAAAGCCATGCTGCAGTCCTGGGATGACTTTCCCTCATCCCTTGTACGTATCCAGCGGTGGACCTTGCGGCCCCAGGCCCTTACAATGACATTATAAACTCCCAGAATTGTTTTCCTCCTGGTTCTTTCTATAAAAGGAAGCAGCCTTCAACTCAAAGGTTTTAGTAGGGGCTCATGAAGGCAGGCTTTCAGCACATCCTATTTTAATCAAATGGTTTTAATAGCTTATACGGAGTTTGTGTTTACCTGTGCTACATTAAAAGGTTTATTTGTGTAAAGGAAAACTTAATTATAATTTTAAAAAATCAAAACAGATTTTTTTTTTAAAGTTGATTTTTATGCAACCTGGTTTTCTGTCCGGTTTCATTGAAGAAATGAGATTCTGGCTAGCCTTACTTATAATTAAAACAGCCATGGCCATTAAGCTGTTAGAGGGGTTGGAAAAACATGTAGGACTTTATGAAGTGCAATACCCTCAGTCTGATCATGGACCCCACAAGTAAAGATAATTCCTGTAACAGTGCTTGTATAACATCTGTGTATTTTCATTGATTTTTATACACGAGGCTTGTGTGCACAACTTTCCTAACTCCTCTAATTCACTGCCGTCAGAATGTGTCACGCATCTGCTTTTATATGTTAAAATCTGTGAATTTACCTCTTGTAGGGACCTTAAGCCAGAGAATATCTTATTAAATGAGGGTATGCACATTCAGATAACGGATTTTGGAACAGCAAAAGTATTATCTGCAGATAGTAAACAAGGTGCGTAATCATCTCTTACCCTTTGAGCTACTAAATAATAGCAGTCTTTGCGAAAGGTCACATGACTGTCCTAAACTGTAACGATCTCTCATGATTAGATTGTAATCTCGATCCATCTATCAGCATTTTTACCCCACCCTTTCCCAAAGGCTCAGAGTGGCTCACAAAAATATAAAATACAATTTAAAACCCGAAACTACAATTCAACAAAAACACCCACTCTGATCCCAACCCACAAACACGGGCTCCCACCTAAGCCCTCTCTCTGCCCACCAAATGCTTTACTAAAAGAAAGGTTTTGCAACTCCGAAAAACACCCAGGGGCGGACTCAAATGGAGCTCCGGGGGGAGGGAGTTTCATGAGCCCCCATTGTACGGACAGGAGTCACAGGCAGAACTCACAGGAGAGCACCCGCAGCAGGGGGGCGGGACCCGTTCCCTCCCAGGATAGAAGCCCCAAGGACTGCAGAAATGTTGAGGTCAGGAATACTTAAGGCACGGCGCGCTCATGAAAAGGAAGGTCCAGATCATAGATCTGGGACATGGTTCCGCCCCCTCTCCTTGGGTGCGCTCCTTTATCTCTGCTCCCTTCCCCAGAGGCAAGAACTGGATCCTGGGACCCCCATCCAGCAACTGGAAAAGGCCACGTAAAACTAGCCACAGGTCGCATTTGCCCCTTGGCTTGAGGTGCCTCACTCCTCCTTGATGGTGCAGACATGCACCTTAACTCTGCCTTAACATTGCTTATGCATGTTGCAGCACTGTCTAGGGTGCCAGTACAGCCCTGCAACATGAATAAGCAATGTTAAAGCTTCTGTCTTCACCCTTTGTTTCATTCTAAACTTCCCCATGGGTAGAGTAGTGTTAAGTGATGGAAAAACACCAAACAGCTTAGCCTTTCATTGTGAAAGATGGGTATTTCCTTCACTTGCAGTCTAGGAATGGAAGTATTGTGTTACTGATTAGCTTTCTGGGCACAATTCATGGTGCTGGTTTTGACCCTATAAAGCCCTAAAAGGCTTGGGCCCCAGGTATCTGAAAGATGCTCCTCTTCCCCTAGGTCCCGTCGCGACCTCTGGGGTCGGCTGGGGGCACCCTCTTGCGAGTGCCCAAGTGCCCATGAAGTTGTTACGACGAGGGTGCGCGGGGGGCGTTCTCGGTTGTTGCCCCACAACAACCGAGAACTCCCTGATTTTGAAGGTCTGCCTAAGGCTGAGCCTGCTCGTTTTCTGGAGGAAATGCAAGACCTTTTTGTTTGGCTGGGGATTTGACAGGCAGGAATAGGCTTGGGTGGGATTGTGTAGGGGGCTTTTCAGGAAGTGGGTTGACAGGTGGTAGATGGGGATAATGGGTGGGTAGTTTATTTTATTTATGTATGTATTAAAATTTATATGCCGCCCCCTCCTGCTAAAAGCATCTCGGAGCGGCTAACAACATTTTAAAATACATATTAAAATAGATAAAAATACAATTAAAACAACCTAACATGGAGAGGGCATTCGCGGTAGCCGCGCCGCGCCTTTGGAACTCCCTCCCGGAGGAAGCTCGCCTGGCCCCGAGCCTTTTAACATTCCGGCGAAGATGCAAAACCTGGCTTGTTCGCCCAGGCCTTTGGGGAGGGGGGTTAAATGGGTTTTATCTCCCCGACCCTATGTATTTGGTTAAAGAGTTCCCGGGCCCTGTTTGCAGGAGGGGCGGGGTAAAAATCTATAAAATAAAATAAATAAACATCCCCAAATTAAAACCTTCCCTAACCCAGCCCACGCACCCCATCTCCCTCAGGAAAGGCCTGGCAGAACAGCCAGGTCTTACACTGTCTACGGAAAGAGGGGAGATCGATGGTCAAGCAGACCTCCAAGAGGAGGGAGTTCCACAGCCACGGCGCAACCGCAGAAAACGCCCTCCTCATGGTCGATACCCGGGATACCCGGGGGACCTCAAGGAGGGCACCCCCGGCCGACCGCAGGGGCTGATCCAGGACCCGGAGGGTGAGGTGGTCCATTTAGGGCTTTAAAGGTCAACACCAACCCCTTGAATTGGGCCTGGAAGACTCAGCAGCCAGTGCAGAGAGCGAAGCACCGGTGTAATATGCTCGCGTCAGCCCGTCCCCTGTAGGTGACGAGCCACCGCATTTTGTACCAGCTGCAGTCTCCGAACCAACACCAAGGGTAGCCCCACATAGAGTGCGTTACAGTAGTCTGGTCTCAAGGTAATAAAAGCATGGATGATTGTGGCTGGATCTGAGTTCAAGACAGGTCCCTAAGCCGACGCACCAGATGTAACTGGCGAAATGCCCCCTCCGCCACAGCCGCCACCTGGACATCCAGGTGGAGCTGCGGATCCAGGAGCACCCCCAGACTCGGAGATACCAGGGGAGGATGGACCCCATCAATGATGGGGGCCATCCCTCCCCCGGCTTTCCCCACAACCATCACCTCCGTCTTGTCGGGATTTAACCTCAGGCGGCTCGCCCTCCTCCAATCCCCCGCAGCCGTCACTGGGTAAGCACCGAGACTGCCGGGCCTGGGTCAGATGAAAATGAGAGAGAGAGCTGCGTGTCGTCAGCATATGAATGGCACCTTACGCCAAACAACCTCCCCCAAAGACTGCATGTACATATTGAGCAAGAGAGGGGAGAAGATGAAAACTCCCCCAGCACCACACGCTGGGTTCTCCCAGCCAGGAAAGAGCAGAACCATTCAAGAACAGTCCCGCTAATCCCGCTAGTTGGGATGATGCTGTGGTTTAAAGGTTTGTTTAATGTATATTGTTGTGTATTATATTTTCAATGTTGCGAGCTGCCCTGAGTCTTTTGAGAAGGGCAGGTAAAACATAAAAAATAAGTGAATAATAGATAATATACTTAGTTTTTCAAGAAATTCCCCTGCCTCTTACCTGACTACGCTTACTCCCTCCCCTTTCCAATACTAACCAGGGTGGTGGCGATGATTCACTGGCATTGATTGGGCTGCACAGTTTGTTCTGAAGGGCAGTGTGGATTGGAAACCGCAGACGCACTGCGGGGGTTGACCAAGACCTTAGCGGGTGGCAGCAGCAGGAGTGTTGCTAGAGGCAAGGAGTGACCTCAGGGAAATGGGCTACAGGTTAGAGATGGATCATTCTGTATTCAAGGTCTTGTAAGACAGCGTTGGCAAAGCTCTCATGAAAATGAACTCGCCCATGTAGAATAGTTGCTTGCCTTCCCATTGCCCACAAGACTGAGTAGATAAAATACAGAAGACAGACAGGGGGGTAACTGGCTTGGTAGCAGCCCTGCCAAGAGCAATTCAGGGAGGGCAGCCAGAGGCGTTCTGCCCCAGACAGGAGGCCTGCGCAGTGTACTGCAGACACTCTGGGTTCTGAGGAGAACAGCAAGAGCTATTGGGACAGGCTGAAGGAATTAGGCATGTTCCGTTTAACGAAGACCGGGCAGAGGTGGGGTGAGGGTTTCCAGCAGGCCAGTTTATCTAGTTCTTTCTTTCAGCACGAGCAAACTCCTTTGTCGGAACAGCCCAGTATGTGTCTCCAGAGCTGCTGACAGAGAAGTCTGCCTGCAAAAGGTACGCCACCTTGATAGTGTTTGTAGAAGTTTCTACTGGCTTCTGTAGACCAGCTGGACAGCAATTGCTTTTAAAGAGAGAGAATGTTCCATATTTGAAATATCCCAAGTGTGATGCTTTAAAACCACTTGAGCATCTCTTGGATATTTTACATTGCGATCTTTCACCCATGTTCTTTGTGTGAACACTGTCCTGTTCGGCTGGCTTGCGAGGCCTGGGTTCTCTGTACGGGACTGGGTTATTGCAGACCTCTTGTCTGCTCATGACAATCTTTAAGGGGAGCCCTGCAAAAGGGAGTGAATTATGAATCCATCCCTTCCTGACTCTGGGCATATCTGCTGCCTCCTACTGCTTCCCAGCATGCTCTGTCACTATTGGTATAATATCCGGACAGCTCGCAAGTGTGCTCGCCATGACCTCCACAGGCCGCCACCAAGGGAGGGAGCTTCCAGTCAGGCTCTGCGCCCAAACTACTCCTGCCACTTCTAATCCAAGTGGGCTGTTACATTTTGAACACAAGCTTTTCCGAGGTTGCCATTCTTTAGGAAGCTGAGGGGGTCGTCCTAATGCACTAGTAGCTGAGTGAACTTGTCAGCATCCTCGCCTGGTGCTTCAGAGCTCTACTTTACTTTGTAAAGTGCCAGGTACACTGCTGGCGCTATATAAATGTTTGTTAATAATAATAACTTGAGCACTCTAACTAGAAGCTAGCTTTGACCTTTAATTTCTACAGGAATTGCATGCAGCTTGGTCGCACTAACCTAGTAAAGGCATCCTACTAGAATTCAGGTTGAATAGGTTGGGTGGCTTCTTCTAGAGTTAATAATTGAAAGTGTGTGTGTGTGTGTGTGAGAGAAACAAACAGGGTTTCAGTAGTAATTTCTGAATGTGTCTGGCTACATTATCCACCCTGTCTTCTCCTCCCATCAGTTGGCAGACTCTTGCGAGAACTTCTGCCAAAGTGCATCAGAGAACACCTGGGGGAGCTGCTTCACAAGCCAGTAACCTTCTCCCCACAATAGCACAATTCCCCAGATGCTGTTGAGCCCATTCATTTTCTAGGGGACCTAAGCAGAGCCCTTGTTTGAAAGATTTGATTTGTGATCCTAGGAGCGCTATGCAAAGCGCATTCCTGGAGAGCATGCCCAGCTGTACTTAACTCCGTGCCTGAGGCCAGTGGTACTCAAGCACTTTAAACTGTTCCCCCTTCCCCACCCCACATGCCCCTTGTTCTCTGGTGTTCTCCACCTTGATATTGCCCCTAGGTGTCAGCAGAAAAGAGGTGTTTGCTGGTGGTGCTGCTTCTCATGCCCCCTCGGTCTTTGAACAGCTGTCAGATGCTGCCTCAGCTGTTCATTCCCTATTGCTGTGGTTGGCCTGCCAAGTGTGCTGTCTGTATTTGGGTTCTGTACTATGGATGAGGCAGTTCCTGGTTCCCTCTAGATTGTTGTTTTATTAATTGTGAGTCGCCCTGAGCCTCTATTGGAGGGCGGTATATAAAAATAAATAAATAAATATTGTCCTGCAGGGTGCCGAGAGAATATTCTCAGGGCTGACATTACTAGACAGATTCTCTTGCTGAAGAATATAGTGAGTGTCCTAATCATGGTGGCTGCTTCCGTTGCTGGTAACCTGACTAGCAGAGGCTAAAAATAGGCAAAGCTGTCTGACTGTCTGTGCCGAGACAATAATTCTCTTGTACTTTCTCTCCTTTGTTTGAAGTTCGGACCTCTGGGCCCTTGGATGTATAATCTATCAGCTTGTAGCAGGATTACCACCATTTAGAGCTGGGTAAGAGAGTTCCGGTCATGTCTTGTACACAAAGCAATGGTGTGTTCGTTGTTTGGATGTAAGCCTTCCGCTAAGTTCCCAATTACTAAATAGACTCACCACAGTGTAAAGTAATTGTTTCTGCTGCTGGCCAGTCTCTCTCCATGTTTAGTGGGGTAGGCGGTGCCTTTCCTGAAACCAGGTCTGTGCATGGTGGTGTATGTGCCTTGCGGTCTGTTGCAATGCACCTGGCCAGGGGGCTACCCCTGTTGGAAGGCCGTGCAGCATGCTCTGGCATCGTCTGTTCCTCCTCGGGATTCTGTCGCCTGTTCAGGGTGTGCAGTGCTGCTTGGGTTGGTCCTTATGCGTCTGTATGTTGTTTGGCTTGCACTACAGTTTGTCAGGATGAAAGTCTCCTAGGAAACATCTAATCTCAAGATGTGGTGATGCCTTTTTTTTGCAGAAATGAATATCTTATATTTCAGAAGATAATTAAGTTGGAGTATGAATTTCCAGAAAAATTCTTCCCCAAGGCAAAAGACCTTGTAGAAAAACTTTTGGTAAGCAAGTTTTATTGTTGTCAGACATGCAGATTGCATTCTGAATTAATCGGTTTTCCTAAATCTGTATCCAAACAATTTCATAAGCAGTCTTTAAACTAAGGAACTTTGATGTTCTTGGCTATTGACAGAGAATTTTGTTTGGAAAGTTAGTATTGGTTATTGAGCAGCATGTAGAGCAGGGGTGCCCAAGAGGAAGATTCCAATCTTCTGTAGATCATAATGTGGGAAGGGAGGAGAGATCATAATGTGGGGTGCCTAGTGCCTTTGGGCTGGGAGTCCCTAGCCTAGTGCATAGCCTAGTACACAGCCTAGTGCCCTTGGGCTGGAAGTCGACAGGAGGCAGCAAGCGACGTGCCAGTAGATCTGAGGTTGATGCCTAGATCCAGTGGTTTGCGTTCACCCTAGACCCCTGGCATCGGAGGTGCATAGAAGACCCCTGACCGAGAGAAACCCTGGCATCCGAGCTGCATAGAAGACCCCTGTATTAGAGAGACCCCCTGGCATCGGAGGTGCCTAGAAGACCCCTGACCGAGAGAGACCCCCTGGCATCGGAGGTGCCTAGAAGACCCCTGACCGAGAGAGACCCCCTGGCATCGGAGGTGCCTAGAAGACCCCTGACCGAGAGAGACCCCCTGGCATCGGAGGTGCCTAGAAGACCCCTGACCGAGAGAGACCCCCTGGCATCGGAGGTGCCTAGAAGACCCCTGACCGAGAGAGACCCCCTGGCATCGGAGGTGCCTAGAAGACCCCTGACCGAGAGAGACCCCCTGGCATCGGAGGTGCCTAGAAGACCCCTGACCGAGAGAGACCCCCTGGCATCGGAGGTGCCTAGAAGACCCCTGACCGAGAGAGACCCCCTGGCATCGGAGGTGCCTAGAAGACCCCTGACCGAGAGAGACCCCCTGGCATCGGAGGTGCCTAGAAGACCCCTGACCGAGAGAGACCCCCTGGCATCGGAGGTGCCTAGAAGACCCCTGACCGAGAGAGACCCCCTGGCATCGGAGGTGCCTAGAAGACCCCTGTACGAGAGAGACCCCCTGGCATCGGAGGTGCCTAGAAGACCAGGAACCCTCCTCTTCACAATTCTCCATAACAACATCACATCAGACTGCTTGTTCAGTGTCGTGTTTTGTTTCTAGTTGGATAAAAGCATCCCAGACATAATTAATTATGGCTGTTTTGCATTGCATTTGGGTGCTTAGCCTTTGTTTCCACAATCTGACACTTGCTACATGAAATGTTTGTGGGAGGAAGGCTACTGTCTAATCAGTGAAGATTGGGGCGCAATAGGGAAGTGAAGGTGCAGAAAGTATTTGTTCTGTCTGAAATCAGTGCCAACAGGAAGGTTATCTTAGATGTGGGGCACTTCGTGATCATTTCTGTGCACGACTGTGGTTGGAAGCTTTGAACAGATTGCTGCTGTTGTGCAGAGAAAATAACTGTTTTTATCTGTTCAGGTTCTAGACTCTACAAAGAGATTGGGCTGTGAAGAAATGGGAGGATATGAACCCCTTAAGGCTCATCCATTCTTTGAATCCATTACATGGGAGAATCTGCATCATCAGACGCCTCCTAAACTCACTGCATATTTGCCAGCTATGTCTGAAGATGATGAGGATTGCTATGGAAATGTAGGTGCCAATTTTGTTTCTGGAATGACCTTGAACCATGATTGACTTTTCTACTACGTACTCACAGTGCATGTAGGAAAGGGTGGAGTGATTAAAAATAATTGATTTTTAAGTTGCCTTTGCATTGGACTTGCTTTCCTTGCTAAAGAAAGGAGGCAAACCAGGAGGGTATGCTACCCATAACTAAGGCATGTTTACACAATTCTTATAACTTGCATGTTTTCTGCTGTTCCTAGTGCAGAAAGTGAATTTACTTACAGATAATTTTCTCATTTTTTGTCGAGCTGCATTTAAGTGGAAATTGTAATCCAGTTAAAATGCACAAAGGCCACTTTTTGAAATTTATTTTAATTTTAAACTCTTAAATAGGTTTGTTTATGTATAAAACAAAAAACTGAAACTACAGATAGTTTAGCTGAACTGTGAAACAAAATGATATAGGCAAAAGCTTTTCTGCATGAGAGAGTGAAACCCCTGGTATGGAGAGGCTGCGGGAATTGTAAATACCATCGTTCACGCCTCTGGAAAGACTAAGAGATGTAGCTTGAACCTACACTCCCTGATGTTAATAACAAAATGCCTGTTTGTTTTATTGGCCACAAATGCTTTTGAGACTCCCTACTGTGCTGAGCTTCGTGCGCTGTCAGCGTTTCCTTGGACTGCAATAGATCTACCCTGTGCTGATCTCCTAGGTGGGAACTTGCTGGCTTGAGCCCGTAGGCTGATCCTCAGGATTTATACAAGTTATAACTTTACACCCCATGGGTTGATCCTGAAGAATATGTGCGGTCTCCTTGGCAGCCCCTTGAGTACGAGAGTCACCCAGCAGAGCAGACACTTAGAGCTATTACAGTCAGCATTTAGAGTGATGGGTCTTAAGATCCCATTCCTGGCTCTACAGTTGTCTACAGAGGTCATAGGAGGGGGGCAACAGGCAAGTCCAAAGGTGGTGGGGCCCAAGGCACTCTTTCCACTGTTGCTGTTCCTGTGCCTCTTCACGGAACTGGGTTTGCTCAACATCAGAAAGTCCCTGGTTGCAGGGTGCCCTCCGGATAGTATGGTTGGAAGCTAGTTTCTCTCATGTATTGCCACTAATCCCACACTTCTCTGTATTTGGCCTTACGGAGGTTTTTAGCTCTTTCCCTCTGGCCAATGCTAAATTTGGGGGAAAGCAGCTGTTTTGGGAGCTTAGAATCCTGCCTCCAATTCTACACGACCAGCCCAGTGCAGTTGAGTCCTGGTGTCTAGTGCCTCAATGCTGGAACAGATGACTTCCAACAGAATCTTGGCCTTTGTCAGTGAAGGCGTAGAACAGCACGTGATACACACTGCTGGAAGCTCTCAAGGGCCTTTTGGTGTCTTCTGTAAGCGCCCTAGCTCTCATAGCTGTACAGCAGTGAGGGGAACCATGACTGACTGCTAGTGTAGTTCAAATTCTTAGAGCCTTATCGTTACGCTCACGTCCATGCGTCGAAACAGCCAATGGCTACAGAAGCAGCATAATGCAGTGATGAATTTTCTCATCCGTAAGTGCAGTCTTAGGGAAGTGAAGTGGGAGTCGTTCAGCATTCTCAAGGATGGTCCCTGTACCAGGGATACACAGGGCAGAAGTAGCAGAGTTGAAGGCTGGCTGAAATAGCATTTGTGTTTTTCTGATACTTAAATCCATTTCCAAGCAAGCTGTAGGCTTCTGTATAGTCCCAGTGATCGTAGTGGGACTCTGTGCATGCAAGCATCTTCTGGCTTGTTGACAGGAACTGCTCGCTGCATGCAGAGCTAGGCCTTAATGCAGCTCGTGAGATTGAACCACACGCATAGAAAGCTCAGCTTCCAGTAACACACACAAAGTGTTTGCATGCTTATAGAGTCGGTATGATTTAAGGTATTTCAAATACATTAATAAGAAGTTTATACCTTAAGCTGGGTTGGTATAGGCTTAACTTGAAACCAGTTTGTTTGAAGAAATTATACTTGTATCATGGCGCGAAATCCAACACTACTTTCCGTGATTGAAATGCTTTTATCCCCGCGCCGACTTCTAAGCTTCACGTTAGTTTCCCTGCTGTGAGTTCCCCCCAACCCAGTAACGTGGGCAAGCAGCCCATTTAACTTTTTAATTGTTTTTAATCTACTCTGGTAAAACCACATTTCTTCTGCCAGTTGCATAAGAGACTAGTATCTCTTCTATTCAGCATTGTCAGCAACGTATGCTCCATTGCTGTACAAATAATCAAATCTCCTCTTGATGCTATTTTGTGGTGCTTCCTGTGATAACATCACTGAAAATCTTTTACAGTTAATTGTTCCAGTAGCATGCTGAATATGCCTTTTGGTTTACAAAGCAAGACTCTGCAAAATAAATAAAATCTTTTTCTGTTTTTTAGTACGACAATCTCCTGAGTCAGTTTGGCTGCATGCAAGTTTCTGGCTCAACCTCTTCTCAGTCACTGTCTGTCCCAGAGATGAGTCCACCACAGACGTCTGGCAACAACATAGAACAATACATTCATGATCTTGACAGTAATTCCTTTGAGCTGGACTTGCAGTTCTCTGAAGACGAGAAGAGGTTACTGCTGGCAAAGCAGGCGGGTGGGAACCCCTGGTGAGAAGCTGAAAATTCAAGAAATCGGAGGTTCTGGGCTGCAATAAGGAATTTGCAAACTGGGAAACCAGCTTTGGATTTAATTAAAAATTAACTATTTTCTACTTTATTAATTCTATTATTAAACAAGTGTATTATAATATTGGCTCGAGGCAGGGACCCGTGTTCCCTGTGTTTTCCCCACTGCCGCCAATAGGAAAAACCCAGTGAATAAGAGTTCCTGCCTCAAGGCGTCGGCTGAGATTGAGGCTCTGTTGTGCTGGGCGTGGTACGCAGACAGCAGACAACAGTCCTTGCCGCAAAGTCCTTGCAATCTAAACCACAAGGCAGGCAAACGATCTAGACAAGAAAGACCCCTCCAACACAGCCACTCTACACACCAGTGCTCTCTTCCCATCCCTGAAAGACAAAGTCTCTAAGATGAGAAAAAGCAAAAGCAAACCATTACTAGGGTGCTGGGGCAAACACTTCTGTGAAGAGCAATTAATTTTCTCTCTCCCTTCTTAGGCACCAGTTTGTAGAAAATAACCTAATACTTAAGATGGGTCCAGTCGACAAAAGAAAGGTGAGTCGTCCCGCTGACCTTGTTAATGTCTTGCGTGGTAGTAACCAACTTGTGTGTTTGCAGTGTTCCTGTCTCTGGATTTCTCTGGTATGGCATGGATATAAGGTCTGTCCCAGTTCTGTTATAAAAGGTGGATTCATTTGCATCAGCAAAGCAGTGTGAATCCATCAGGGCTTCCTGACTTGAGACGTGTAGCTTGGTGCGCTAAAAAAGTTATTTCCTAAAAACCTGCACCAAGGGCATGTGAGGTAGCCCACTTAGACACTCGGATCAGAAAATGCAAGGGCTAGTTAGCTGGGCTGCCCTGTCTCTGCTACAATAGCCTCCACCCAAAGGATTATCTGCTGTTAGTTCTCAATTACAGGGTGGCATTCCCTTTTTCTGTTTGTAAAAGCCGTGTGAGAAAGGCAGTTCTATAAAAGGGGCACATTGACTGCATTTCAGCTACAACAAACAGCCAGGAGGATTTGCTGGAGGGGATAAAGCTTGGTAGCCTCAGTCACTAGATACGGAGGACGAGCAGTTTGTGGTGCATTGCGGCCTGCATGTTGGGCTTGCCTCTCTTAACTCCAGATAGGAGATTCCTCCCCCTACCCCCGAGAACACGATGGAGCTGCTCTTCCCCGGCCGTGACTCGCTGTGTGTTGCTGTCCTTCCTGCCAGGGATTGTTTGCTCGTCGACGCCAGTTACTGCTCACGGAAGGGCCTCACCTCTATTACGTGGATCCGGTCAACAAAGTTCTGAAAGGAGAAATCCCGTGGTCGCTAGAACTGCGGCCAGAAGCCAAGAATTTTAAGACCTTTTTTGTTCACACAGTAAGTAAATATCTTGAAGGTGTTTTCAAAAATTTTAAGGTAGCTTTCAATCAGTCACTATAAATTTCTGGGAATGAAAATTAAACTTCTAGCTCATGGAAACCTTTCTGTCAAACACTAATGCTGGGCTGCTAGGGCTATTCTGAGCCTTTCTTTGAGATGGGAATATTTTACAAAGAAACCAGATTTAAATGGAGTACAGCGTTAAGGAATTTGTTGGACTCCTATACAAAAGGGTTGCGAGTCCAACTTGGAGAGGGAGGTGGGTAATTTGCTCCACGGTGCAGCTTCTCCTCCTCAGCAGCAAGATTTAGGGCGCCAACTGCACTCCGGCCTCGGGATACAAGGAGCAGGTGTCGGTCTCGCTTCCACAGTCTCATTGCTTCTCCTCCTCAGCAGCACATGCTCGGCACAGCTCTGCCAAACACAGACCATCAGGCATCGTCCAGTGCGTGGCACTGAGACAGCACTTGTGGCTTCGGTGGATGATCTTTGCCGGGAAAAGGACCGGGGTCACTCGACCCTATTGGTCCTGTTAGATCTGTCGGCAGCATTTGATACCATTGACCTTGAGATGTTGGTGACGCGCCTGCGGGACGATGCAGGGGTGGGCGGGATTGTTCTTGAATGGTTCCCCTCATTCCTGACTGGAAGAATTCAGCGGGTGGTGCTCAGTGATTGTTTTTCATCTTACCGAGACCTCTTGTGTGGGGTCCTGCAGGGTTCGGTTTTGTCCCCTCTGCTGTTCAACGTGTATTATTATTATTATTATTATTATTATTATTATTATTATAATAAACATTTATATAGCGCCGGTCATGTACTCGGTGCTGTACAGAAACATAGACGCGGTCCCTGCCTGTGGCTTACAATCTAAAAGACAAGGAGGGAGAGACAGGGGAGAAGACAAACAACATTCAAGCCGATGCGAAGTCTCAGGGGCGTGTGCTTGGCTTGGTTACAATCAGGTTGGTTGCAGCAGTCTGCAGAGGAGGGCAGACAGTAAGTGTAAGGGGAAAGACTAGCAGGCATTGGGAAAGGTGGCAAGGAAAAGGTGGGTCTTGAGGAGGGATTT
>QEPC01001667.1:279772-290228 GCA_003113815.1 Sphenodon punctatus | reverse complement strand
CCCCCCCCCCCCCCCCCGAGTTGGGATCGGCCCCTGTGGTTGGGCGGGGGCGCCTTGTTGGAGGTTTCCCGAGGGCCCCCGCAGGACAGGGCATTCTCAGTGGCCGCACCGTGCCTCTGGAATTCCCTCCCGGTGGGGGCCCATCTGGCCCCGGACCTCCCAGCCTTTTGTAGGAGCTGTAAGACCTGACTGTTCCATCAAGCGTTTGGTGAGGGAGAGGGGTAATGGGGTGGCTGGGGGTGGGGGGAGTGTGAAGCTGGGTGGGTCTGTTCTTTTATTATTATTATTTTATTATACGGTGGGATGATGTTTTTAATGTGTTATATTATTGTTTTATCTATGATTGTTAGCTGCGCCGAGCTGCCTGTGGCAGGAGGTGGCATGGTATAAATTTTTTTAAATAAGTAAATAAGCACGCTCACTGAAGCTTCTCCAGCGTGAGCCTGGGGCCCTTCCTGCCCACCCTCCAGCCAGACTTTGAGCTCCACAGCCAGTCGGTATTTGCTTTTCAGGACCTATAATCCTGGCTGTGCTGAATTCAGCACGTGGCTTTGGGTTCAATGAGAGACTCTCTCGCCCCCTCCCCCTGGTACCCTCCAGTGTGACTCCACCTCTGGCTTCAGCCCTACCTGTTGCCTCTCCCGCTCTGTAAGCACCGGCTCGGTCCCTGCTGGCAGCTCGACGGCATCTCTAAGCAGTTTCCACCACACCCACTTGGATCTCAGTGAGTTCTGAGCCATTGGCTGATATCAGGAGTGACCAGAGCACAGCAGCACCTGAAATAACAGGGCAGTGACTCCAACAAGTGAGCCGTGGTGAACCCTTCAGAGTCGCTGCTGGTGAAATTCCTTCCCAGCCCCGGTATGAGACCTGAGCCTGTGTGCAGGAACCCCCAGTTCCAGTCCCTAGAACACTCCAGCTGCAGACAGCATTGATACTTCAAGGAGGAAAACAAAGTAAGTTAGAGGCTAAAAACAATCCTTCTGTGACATCGAAAGGAAAATGCATCGCAAAATCTCTCCTAAATTTATCCAGCTCTGCTTTAATCAGGTCCCTTCCTCCCACAAGTGTCGGGGGGTGGGGGTGGGATGTTCTAGAAGCTCTCTGCTTTGATGGTTAAACCTTCTAATTTCCAGCCTAAGTTTTCTTGTCTCATATTTACTTTTAGCTTAAATGACTCTTCCCCTTTCATTTTATTAACTCTTCGAATCCTTGAGCTGGAACTTGGGACTGTGAGGAGGGTCTTTGAGTCTGGAGCTCCCTGCTCGGTGCAGGGTCTGCCAAACCTAGATCATCCCAGACGCAGGCTCATCCCCTCCAATGCTGGAGAATTCCCCACGTCTCGAATGTATTTATACAGCGTGATCATGTCTCCACTCAGCCTTTTTTGTTTAATTTAAAGGGTCAAGTTCTCTTAATCTCATGAGGAAGTTAGTGAAAAGGAAACAAAAAGGAAAAGCCATGTTTGCAAGGGGCCTGGAGACTAAAATATCCCCCTTAGAGGCCCAGATTAAATGTATCCTGCAATCCAAAAAAGGTAGCGAGAGGATCCAACCATTGCCAGCCTGGCCTGGCGCCGAAATAACATCTCTTACAAAATGGAAATCCAAGTCCAAACAGGACAATAGAAAGAAGTCTGCACGTCGGTAAATTAAATGTGGAACTATAAAAAAGGCAGGAAGGAATCTAGGGGGTCAGTTGGGCTATTAGACCATCAAGGGGTCAAAGGGGCACTTACAGAAGACAAGTGAATTCTTTGTATTGGCCTTGGATGCAGAAGAGGTTGGAGAGATACCTATGCCAGAGCAGCGGTCACAAATCAGCATGATGCTATAAGAAGCTGCCTAACCGAGTCAGAGCAATAGTCCATCTTAGCCCAGTATTGTCACAACCTGACACAGCAGCAGGGTTTCAAATCCGACTCTCCGGCAGAGGCCTCACCCAGGCGTGTACTACCCGAGACCCTCCAGGGTCCCCCGGCAGAGGCCTCACCCAGGCGTGTACTACCCGAGACCCTCTAGGGTCTCAAGCTGAGGCCTCACCCAGGCGTGCTACCTGAGACCCTCCAGGGTCCCCCGGCAGAGGCCTCACCCAGGCGTGTGCTACCCGAGACCCTCTAGGGTCTCAAGCTGAGGCCTTACCCAAGTGTGCTGCCAGAGATTCTGAATCGGAGATGCCGGGGATTGAACTTGGGAACTTTATACATGCAAAGAATGTGCTCTACCCACTGAGCCACAGCCCACCCATGGCTCAGATTAAAGCAGATTGGGATAGAATAGAGGCCCAGCTGGCCCCGGGACCTTCCCTCCTTTCGGAGAAGTTGCAAGATCTGGCTGTTCCGTGCCGGAGGGACTGGGGATGCTTTCTCTGTTTCCTCCTTTTTATGATTCATTTTAATTGTTTTTATTGTTGTAAGCCCCCCCGAGCTGCCTATGGCAGGAGGGGTGGGGTAATAAGTTTTTAAAATAAATAAATTAAAATAAATAACCAGCCCCAGGACCAGATGGCATTCACCAAAGGTTTTGCAGGAACTCCAGTATGAAATACCTGAACTATCATCCGTAATATACTGTAACAGCACTCTGATGCTGGCTTCCATACCTGAGGATTGGAAAGTAGCAAACGTAATGTCAGTTTTTTAAAAAAAGATTGTGAGATAAACCTGGAAACTATGGACTTAGTGAACCTGACATAAGAAATGCCAGACTGAGTCAGACCAATAGTCCAGCAAGCCCAGCATCCTGTCTCCAACAGCAGCCAATCCTGGTCGCATGGGAGAAGTACCAGCGGTCACAATGGACTCTCCATTCCCTGTTGATAGTCACTTGCGGCTTTGGTGGATGATCTGCGCTGGGAGTTGGACCGGGGTCATTCGACCCTGTTGGTGCTGTTAGATCTTTCGGCTGCATTTGATACCATGGACCATGAGATGTTGGTGACGCACCTGCAGGGGTGGGCAGGACTGTTCTTAAATGGTTCCGCTCGTTTCTACCGAAAGAACTCAGCGAGTGGCACTCGGACAATGTTTTTCATCATACCGAGATCTCTCGTGTGGTGTCCCATAGGGTTCTGTTTTGTCCCCTCTCCTGTTCAACGTGTATATGCAGCCACTTGGTGAGGTGGTCAGGAGGTTTGGCATGCAGTGTCATCAATATGTTGATGACACCCAGCTGTACCTCTCTTTTTCAACAGACCTGGGCCCGGCAGTCTCTGTGCTTTCCTGGTGTCTGACGGCTGTGGGGGATCGGAAGAAGGCCAACCGACTGAGGCTGAATCCTGATAAGTCAGAATCTGATAAAGAGGCGGTGGTACTGCCTCTGCTCAAGAAGCCATCCCTTGCCGTTAACTCCCTTGCCAGCTGCCGGACAGTCTCTAACCTTTCCTTTTTAGGCAAGGTTTATTGAACGGTTGGTGGCTCAGCAGCTTCATGCGCATTTGGACGCATTCGTTTTCTAGATCCCTTACACTAGCTTTCGTCCGGGTTATGGCACCAAGACTGCGCTTGTGGTTTTGGCTAACGACCTTCGCCGTGAGTTGGACCAATGTTGGTCAACTGTTAATGTTAGATCTGTCTGCTGCTTTCGACAGTGCGGATCATGAGATGTTGGTTCTCGTGGGACCATGCTGGGGTGGGCGGAATCGTTTTGGAATGGTTCTGCTCTTTCCTGGCCAGAAGAACTCAGCAAGGTGGTGTTGGGGAATCATTCTTCGTCTCCCCGAGATCTCACGTGTGGAGTTCTGCAAGGTTCCATTTTGTCCCCTCTCCTGTTGAATGTGTATATGCAGCCTTTGGGTGGAGGGGGTTTGATGATTGGTGTCATCAATATGCCAGTGACACCCAGATCTACCTCTCATTTTTCACTGATCCAGGCCCTGCAGTCTCAGTTCTCACCCCGTGTTTGGCAGCTGTGGGGGACTGGATAAGGGTGAGCCACCAGAAATTGAATCCCAACAAGATGGAAGTGATGCTAGTGGGTGGGGCTGGGGATTGTCCCCATCATTGACAGGGTTTGCCCCTCCTTGGTCCCTCAGGTTCGCAGTCTGGGAGCGCTCCTCAACTCACAGCTTCACCTGGATGTCCAGGTGGCAGCTGTGGTGAGGAGTGCGTTTTGCGTTACATCTGGTTTGGCAGCTTCAGCCGTATATCTCTGACTCCAACCTCACCACTATCATCCATGCCTTCATCACCTTGAGATTAGACTTCTGTAACACGCTCTGCATGGGGCTACCCTTGCTGACAGTTCGGAGGCTGCAGCTGGTGCAGAATGTGGTGGTCCGTCTCCTTATGGGGACAAGTCATTGTGAGCGCATTACACTGGTGCACCAGTCGCTGCACTGGCTGCCGACAGTCTTCTGGGCCCAATTCAAGGTGTTGGTTCTCGCCTATCAAGCCCTATATGGCCTGAGCTCCACCTACCTGTGGGACCTCTCATTCCCTGGGTTCTTGATCGGCATGTGCGGTCTGCTGGGAGCACCCTCCTTGAGGTCCCTGAGTTCGGTGAATGGGAACAATGGAGAGGGCGGTCTCAGTGGCCGCCCCAAGGCTGTGGAACTCTCTCCCAGTGGAGGTTCACCTGTCCCCAAATCTTCCCGCCTTCCATAAGAAATGTAAAACCTAGCTGTTCCGCCAGGCATTCAGTGAGGGAGGAGGGTAGTGGTGGGTACTGGGGTTGGGGGGAGGAGGATGTGGTTTTATCCTGAGACTGCATTGTTTATTTCATTTATTGTGGATTTTATGATGTATTTTTCTTTGTGTGTGATTTTATTCTATTTTAAATTGTAAAACTGCCCTGGGAAGCATGGGGCAGGGTAAGAAGTTTTGGTATAAATGAATGACTGGGATCACTACTGAAGCCTCCCTGGAAAAATAGAGAAAGCATGTAGGCTCAATCACCTGCCCAGGGGTGTGGTTGAAAAAGGAATCCAGAATGAGTGTCAACTGACTGGCATCATTCTAGAGCCACTGGGAATGAGCCGCCACCCTCGCTCCCACATTCCCAAAGCTCTACGAGGAAGCGTGGTTGTGGACGAGGGATGCTGCAGCTCCTTGTCCACCCTAACCTTCCTGGGAGCAACTGTTTGCTGGTGTAAATCTCTGGGTTGAAGGTGCGATTTCCCCCCCCCCCCCCCTTCCCCAGGAAGGGTTTGGAGATGCTCCCCTGCGGCAAAGGTGTGATCCCCCACAGCCACAGGCTCCTCCAACCCAGGAATCTTCACTCTTCTATAATTTGGGTTATTAATCTCTTGCATAACCTTGGGCAGCTTCTCACTGGTTTACCTGAGGCAGTAGGTGCTGCTTGTATTGGGAGCAGTCTGGCTGGCATCAATTCCTGGGGAATAGAGACTTCAGTCAGACGCTAGGGGTGCATTACCTGCATGTCAGTCTCTGGGTTGGAGAAGTTGCAAGAATCTGCCTTAGAGAGGTGTTGTTTATCATCCTTTCTTAGAGGGGTTAGAGGGCCAAGGCTCTGTCCTTGGCCCTCTCCTCTTCTCTATTTACACCCTGTTCCTTGGCAAAATTATTGCCTCCCACGGATTCCAATATCATCTCTACGCTGACAACACCCAACTCTATCTCTCTACCCCCTCTCTCTCTTCTGTCCACTCACGCCTCTTCAACTGCCTCTCTGATATCTCCGCCAGGATGTCCTGACGTCAACTCAAGCTCAACATGGCCAAGACCGAACTCCTCATTTTTCCTCTCCCTCTAACCTGCCCATCTGCATCGATGGAGTCACCATCCATCCTGTTCTCCAAGCCCACAACTTGGGCTTCATCTTTGACACGCACCTCTCTTTTAAACCTTACATTGACTCTGTTGCCAAATCCTGCCGATTTGCCCTCCATAACATTGCTCGGATCCGCCCCTTTCTCTCTACCTTCTCAGCCAAAACCCTTGTTCATACCATGGTTATCTCTCGCCTCGATTACTGCAACCTCCTCCTTGCTGGCCTCCCTCGCTCTCACCTGTCCCCCCTTATATCAATCCAAAACTCCGCTGCCAAGGTCATTCACTCTGCCCGTCGCTTCGACCATGTGCAGCCTCTCCTCTTCTCTCTTCACTGGCTCCCCCTTCCTGAATGTATCCTGTCTAAACTCCTGGTATTCATGTTCAAAACACTCCACAACCAAGCTCCCCCTTACCTCTCAAACCTAATCTCCCTACGCACTCCTGCACGCGCTCTCCACTCTTCCTCTGTCCCCTCACTCTCCCTCATTTCTCCTGCTCACCTAACCGTCTTCGACCCTTCTCCCTCGCTGCCCCCCCATGCCTGGGACTCCCTCCCTACCCACATTCGCCTTGCCCCCTCCCTCCGCTCCTTCAAATCCCTCCTCAAGACCCATTTTTTCCTCGCCGCCTTTCCCAATGCCTGCTAGTCGTTCCCCGTATACTTAGTCTGCCCTCCTCTGCAGACTGCTGCCACCAACCTGATTGTAACCAAGCCAAGCACACGCACCTGAGACTTCGCATCTGCTTGAATGCTTGTTTCTCTTCTCCCCTATCTCTCCCACTGTTCCCTATCCCTGTCTCCCCCTCCTTGTCTTTTAGATTGTGAGCCACAGGCAGGGACTGTGTCTAGTTCTATGTTCTGTATGACGCCAAGTACATGACTGGCACTGTATAAATGTTTATAATAGTAATAATATAGTTTGCTACTGCAGTGTGACAGATCTTGCCAGTTAATTTGGTCTGCACTTCTTTAGAAACCATTTACCTGCAGAGTTACCCAATTAGCAGATCTTCTGTATAATTGCCATTGTTAGTGAATGTCCACAAAGTTCCTTTCCTCGGTTAATTAAGAGATTTTTTGCTAGCAATAGAACGTGTAATGGTGTTCAGAGTCTAGTCTTGTCCGTTATTGCAATAGTTATTAAACTCTGTTTGCTTGTAGCCTCACATGACGTATTACCTGATGGACCCAAGTGGGAACGCTCATAAGTGGTGAAAAAAGATACATGAAGTTTGGCGGCACAGATACCATCAGAACACGGCAAAGCAGTAAGGCTCATCTAGAACGTCCTGGTCTCTCTCCAGCTGCTCGAACTCCATATGCAGCAGATCGATCAGAGGAATCTTCCCAAACCACCAAGGAGCCATCTCAAGGGGAAGCAGATGTCTGAAAAATTTTGTGTGGTTTTTTTTAAAAAAACAAACAAACAAGAAGAAATGGAATTCAGGGTCGCTTTGCTCGCTCTTTGTGCTTCTGCTGCGGCTCCTCCCACACACGCATATCGTTGCAGTGAAGACGACGACGACCTTGCTTTTGTGCACTTCAGCTCAATTTCTGCTGCAAAGTAGTGGATAGGCCTTGCATTGCTGGCTTCACTTAAGATCAATCAAACCAATCCCCACATACCCCCGCCCACCTTCCACCAAATCATGGACTGGTCCTGCATTTTGTGGGGCTGGGATTCTTTCTGTGACTTTCCAATTATCATTCAACTGTATTTCATCAGGGAGCTTTGAATGCCTCTGCTGAGGTATAGCCATCCCCCACCTCCCTCTTATTGGTATATGGCACTTGCTGTCAGGTCAATCGCACCCTTGCATAACTCCTAGTCCTAGTTCTGGTTGCAGGATTTCCGTGGTACTTAATATAATTATGTGAGTGAATCAGATGTATGTGTCTGGCAGACAGTCTCCAATGCAGGTGGTAAAGTAAAATGCTGAACATGGCACTGAAAACTTTCTCAAACTGAAATTTTGGGGTTTGAAGTTCATAAAGTTTTAAACATGGAATTTTAATTTGATGCATTTACATGCTTAATCAAGGGAAAATAAACTTACCAGCATGCTTTTAACTAATACTAACTAAAAGATTAACTGGTTAGTACAAAATGTTGTTATTGACGTAGTAAATAGGCTCTTCAGCTTTCCAGGAGATGGGGGCAAGTAGCTTTCTTTCCAGGGTGTGCATGTCCTGTGCATTTTAGTGGGGCCAACATATATACCTGGGGAGAGAAGAGAGTGAGACGTTGTACAACTGATTAATTTGTCTCTTTGTATAATGAGATGTACAAATATTCCTGTTCTGTTCATTTGGCCAAATATCTGACCTTTTTAGTAATTTTGAAACTATTTTAAGTGATTTAAATATATTTAAAGTTCCTACACTAATCTGCCTAGTTGAGTTTATATGAAAAGGAGAGAAAGAAATGTATGGTACTTGAGTCATACCTATCAAATGAAAATGCTTGTTTCATATCCGTCTACTTCATCCTTTTCAAATTAAATTGTTGTGGTCAAACATTTCTTGTAATATAGCAGAGATTTTGCTTTCTCATTGTATAACCTCTCTCCTACGTGTGTTCTCTGAATCACCTTCTGGGTGACCTAAGTCACAGAAAGGACACCAGCCTCCCTCTTCAGATGATGAAGTGGAAAGTCACCTATTCACTAGTGGAGAATCTTTCTTTCCTTTTATCCCATAAAAATGAGCGGCTTGTGCATTAAACAAAACCCTAACCCCCCTCCCCTGTGGTTACGTTTCAACAATACTTGGATTCTCTTTTGGCTTGGTTCATGTCCCAGCAGTAACTGAGAGAGGTGAGATTTTCAAGTGCCCGCAAGCTGGGCTCTTCTAGGTCATTGAGGATTGTGTAGCACTGTTCAAAGTGGACAGTGTAAAGCTGCTTCCTTCAGGCACTTTAGAGAAGCTCATTAACCCTGGTACTTTCTTTTTAAAGTGCTGCTGCCACCACCAGTGTAAGGTTAGATTCTGTACCAGACGTCATGTACTCTAGACAACAAACTTGTTGACTTGCGCTGTCTCTAAGGCAGGTTTGAAATAAATCACTCTAGGATTCTAAAATCTGCTTCTAGCATGAAGGGGAAAGGAGTGGTGGTTCTTCCCTCGGAGAAACAAGACTAATGACAGTGACTTCAGCACTACTCCAAGAGCAAGCCACTTGCTGTTAAGTTCAGAGTCGCCTAGAGTTCCTACATGTGCACATTAATAGTAGAGACTCTGCTACAGATATAAACACATTGCAGTGGACTCTATTGATGCCAAAGGATTTAATGTGTACACTGCTGTTAGTCTAACAAACAGTGCACCAGGACCCTACTCTGGTTCTGCTAATCTGAGTCGTGGCTAGAAAAATCTCCATGAACCTGGTCACTTCAGCTTTTTAAATGCCATTCTTATTTGCTCCATAAACTGGCAATATCCCTGAATAAGTATCTCCCTTTTGTGCTTGTATACTGCTTTCATTCTAAAACTGTCCCTACAGCGTTTAACCCTAACAGGAAAATTGCAAAAGCTAGCATCATGAACTAAGAAAGCCACTGCTGCATGAAAAAATTCTCTGTAAGAACCTGGGTGTCTTGCCTCATGCAGCGTTTCAATCTTTAAAGTGACAGCACACACTCTTTGTGCTGTATGAAGGGATGCAGCTAGGAGCTGCTGGAGCTTTGTCTGTTGGAGTAATAGAACTTGCCAATGTTTAGTGATTGTGTTCTCCGCCAGGGTATTTCATGGGAGAGGGCTCAGTTTGCTAACAAAGCAATCCCTCTTCTACAATGCTGCCTTCAGTGGTGGGAGGGGAAAGTCTGCTAAAGTTGCCCTTCAGAGAATGGGCTTTGAGAGCCTCCCCCACCAGCGGTGCATGTGGGGAGTTGTCTCCAGTATTGACAGAACAGCCCATTATCCGTCTCTGGGAGTAGTGGGCTATTTGCTCCCAGGCATAGTCTAGCAGCCTGCCCGTTCTCCTCCAGAACACAGGTGCGGCAAAGACAATTATGAATTGTAGGAAGCATTGTTTCAAGATGTTCGGTCTGGTGATCAGTGGCTTGTGTTAAGGAGAATGGCAGAGGTGGTTTACTGCTGGTGCTGTACATGAGCCCCCCATTTGTTGTCCCCTTGGATCACTCAACAAGCCCTACTTTCTGTAGCTTTTGAACGGGGTAAAAGGATGATGTGGGTACAAGTTGTGCTGGGTAAAAGCTTTTCGACAGCCTTGTTCTAAATTAATACTAACCTACAGGTGCTTCTTACCTTTTAGACCTTGCTCAGAAATGGGGTGTTTAGAATCCTAGAGTGATTTACTTCAAATTTTAACCCAAGTTAAAATTTTGCTGCAGGTAGGCACCAAACCCACTTCGCTTTCTGCTAAGCTAGTTGATCGCCTCCTGATTTGTGCTAGATATTTAATTTGGATCTAAACTTGAGTTGGTCTTCAGCGATTGTAACTCGTGTGATAAAAACCTCTTCTCTGCCGGAGCAATGACAGTCCCCGAGAAGGGTAGAGGGGGGTATTTCCAGACCAACGCTTAGTGGGGGCCAAGGTTCTGCCTGTCCGTGACATCCCTGGGGGGAAGGGGTGAGATCCAGGGGGGCTAGGGAGCCCCTGGAAGAGGACAAGGTGAGATGGGGGGGGGTGCGGAGAGATGGGGCAAGGGTCTGGCGGGGCAAGGTGCGATCCTGGAGAGGGGAGCCTCTGGGAGGGGGCAAGG
>QEPC01001667.1:242158-262297 GCA_003113815.1 Sphenodon punctatus | reverse complement strand
CCCCCCCCCCCCCATTCCTCAGGTTCATAGTTTGGGGGTGCTCCTCGATTCGCAGCTCCGCCTGGATGCCCGTGTCGCAGCTGTAGCAAGGAGTACCTTCTACCAGTTACATCTGGTATGACGGCTTCAGCCGTATATTTCAGACTCCGACCTGGCCACCATCATCCCTGCCTTCATCACCTCAAGACTGGACTATTTTAATGCACTCTACGTGGAGCTACCCTTGATGGTTCAGAGACTGCAGCTGGTGCAGAATGCAGCCGCCTTTCTCCTTATGGGGATATGTCGCCGCAAGCACATTACACCAGTGCTCCGGTCACTGCACTGGCTGCCTAGGGTCTTCCGGGCTCAATTCAAGGTGTTGGTTCGTGCCTATAAATCCCTACATGGTCTGGGCGCTACCTACCTACGGGACCACCTCATTCCCCAGATTCTGGATCGGCCCCTGCGGTCAGCCAGGGGCACCCTTCTTGAAGTCCCTCGTGTACGATGGGGAGCGACATCGGAGGGGAGCGACATCGGAGAGGGCATTCTCGGTGGTAGCACCGCGGCTGTGGAGCTCCCTGCCGGTAGGAGTCCGTTTGTCTCTGGATCTTCCCTCCTTCAGGCGCCAATGTAAGACCTGTCTCTTTCGCCAGGCTTTTGGTGGGGGAGATGGGAGGGGGGTCTGGGGTGGGGTTATTCCTTTGGACTCTGTGGCCTTTTGTATACTGTTTTTATATTTTATATTTATTGTTTATGTTGATTGTTTTTACTGTAAGCCGCCCCAAGCTGCCAGAGGCAGAAGGGGGCCAGATAGAAATTTTAGTATAAATAAATAAACTGAACGCTAAGATTGTTTCCACTGTCCTCTTAAATTCTCACTTCTCTTATTTCAAAATACACTGACTCATCCAAATGCTTTTGTGTTGTTAAAGTAGGATTAAGTTACCTCAAAGTAGAGTTTGAAATATTCCTGCATCCTTATTTGAGAAACAAAGTCGTCACTGGTGTGTTGTCCAGCCTTCCTTTGGGAGCAGGAATCACTTCTATAAACTTGTGTCCAGTGCCATCTGAGGGCAGGAAGTAGTTAACCTATTTCAAATTTGTGAGCCAATCCTTCTTCTCTGTAATGTTGGGTGTCTTTCCAACACACTGTATAACTTCATCTCTGGGTCTAGGCAGCCGCTGGCAGACAGTATGGACTTTCATAGCCCATTTTGTGCTGTTGCGCAGTCAAGCTGTCTTGTGTTGCCTTAGGTGATTTCCATGTTGTTCACAGAATGGGAACTGATTGCAAGTGGTGGAGTATTCCTTTGGGAAAGGTGACATGCCCTGGCATGCTGATGTAAATGCCACTCTTGGGTCCTCAAGGGGGTGTTTCAGTGCTTTTAAATAGCGTGTTTTCTAGAACTTTGGGCTGAAAAGCCATCATCCCCTTTCTCATGTCCGGTGTAACTGTACTCCAATACCAGTATCTTAGGAGCGTGTATGTGTGGCCAGGGGCAGGACATGGGTCTGCTGTGTCTCACTATCAGACATAATTCTGGGAGACTCTTTTGGCCTGTACCGTGCCTCTTTGTTGTGTAGGGAAAGCCAACCCTTGCAAACAGTGACTCCCAATGCGTACACTGTCAGGTTAGAAAGGCGGTTGTATTGCAGTAGTATGAGGTGTAACTGTAGCCCCTTTGTACCCGCCCCACCTTAGAGCCCTTAGTCTAAGCCTGTAGGTCCCTCCTGTCTCTAATAGACAAATGGGTGTCCAGTGAAACTGTGAGAAAGTACTGGTCAGAGTGACAGGTGTTCATCTCCAGAGCTAGGTCAGACTTCTGAGGCATCATTACACAGGAGGAATTGAATGAAGACCGTGAGGTAACCTCCCAGAAGCCTACATGGAGCATCAATCGTGCATGAGCGATGTCTTGGGAGAGAGCAGGAAAGCACTTATTTGATCGAGGAATGAAGTCTAGCCTTGGCAGAGAAGAGTGGATGCTTCAACATCTCAAACATCTGAGAGAGGATGGAGAGGTTGGGATAGGAATTGAAGAACCTTCAAAGACGAGATGAATAATTGGTGATGGTGGAGGGAGAGCAGTGATGTAGATAGGCTTCAAGTTAGGATTCAGGAATTTGGCAGGATTGTTCTTGAACTTTGCCATTATGTCTGTCTGGCTTTCCAAGTCACGTGTTGTTTTCAACATTATGCTCTTGTCTCCAGTTCCCATTCCATACAGAAATATAAGAAAATATCCTGATGCCACTTTATAATTCTATGCTTCAGGCTGAACCTGAACTGAATTCTGGTCACCACATCTAAAAAAAAACATAGTAGAACTAGAAAAGTACAGAGAAGGGCATAAAAAATGATAAGGGTATGAAATGTCTTCCATATAAGGAGAGGCTGGATAGGTTGGGGCTCTTCAGCTTGGAGAAGAGACAATTGAGAGCGGATAGGATAGAAGCTTATAAAACCATGAGTGGTGTGGAACAAGTTAATAGGGAACCGTTATTTACCCTCTCAAATACTACTAGAGCTAAGGCACACCCCATGAAACTGGCAGCAATTTAAAAAACGGAAGTACTTTTTTACTCAACCTATAATTAACTTGTGGAACTTGTTGCCAGAGGCTGTTTTAAAGACCAATAGCATAGCTAAGTTCTTGGAGGATAGATCCATAAATGGCTATTGGTCAGGTAGGTCGGGAGACGCTGTATCTGACTCGGGAGCTGAGCGTGAACAGCAGGGAATGGATCCCTCCATTATGGCCTGTTGAGCGTGTCTCCAAAGCAACCAAGAATGGTCAGTGTCGGAGACAGGATGCTGGGTCTGGCCTGGGCGGGCCTGGCCTGGGACCTTAGCTCTGCCAGAGTAGAAATAATCAATCTAGCAGGAGATCTCTGCAGTCTGATTGGCATTATTATCCTGTAATGTGCAGCCATGGGCAGAAAGGGGAGTCGCCAGGTTGCAGTGAATAGGGGGCTGCTCTTTCTCCCTAGCTGTGCCTTCCTGTGCCCCACCACCACCCTAATCGCACTTGTACGCTATCACAGTAGTAGCCCGTTAAACACTGACATCCAAATGTATTTAATTGTTCTGGGAGGAGCTCAGGATTCACACTCCTCCAAAGCAGTGTGGAATGCTAGTGTCCGCACTGTGGGGAATTGATACCTGTGTGTATGTAAAAATATTCCTGAATTTTTCTCTCCCTTTAGTTGGTCAGCATTGTATCTTCCTACAACTATGGAAATGAAGACCAGGCTGAGTTTTTGTGTGTCGTCTCCAAGGAACTGCACAATACCCCCTATGGCACAACCAGTGAGCCCAGTGAAAAAGCAAAGGTAGGTTATTGGTCAAGGGTGGAAGGGAATGAAAGAACCATGAAAACAACTTGGAAGTACAAAGCGTAGCATATTTTCTGCCTGTTGTCATCTTTCCATTGAAGATTGGCATGTTTGAGCTAAGCTCTTCTGCACTGAGATTATCCTACAATGGACTGCCTTTTATTCTGTCACTGATTCGGATGATGGATGTTTTGTTTAGCCTTATCCCAGCAGGGACATAGAATTCCTGCGACCAGGAATGTTGGTGTAGCATGCCCTTAAAATCTGGAACAAGTCATCTCCCCTTTTCTCAGATGAAGAGAGACAGATGCACGGTGCAACTAGTTTTCTCTCCAGATTTCCTGCTTCCCATGGTAGCTGCAATAGGCAGGAGAGACTGGTGGTGTCATCCATTGACTTTCAAGGGTAATTGTTGTGGGAAAGTGTTATGTTCCTAAATCATGGTCAAATCTGACCAAATGTAAGAGAGTTCTCCCATTAACTCTCTATACTGTGTGTTAGAGTGGGCGGATAAACTACTATAACACGGTTTCAGATAGCCATCTGCTTAGCAAAGCAAACCCCACACACACACAAAACCAGTTATTCTTTTATTGTGTTGGTAACATTATTGCTCCTAGGCTCGTACACTGCCAACAGGAGCTGTGACCATATAATATAGCTATAAATTCCAGTTGTCAGCTCTGTATGTTTTTTCAATTTGAAGTTCTATTATGCTGGTGTTTCAAGCAAAGACAGAAATTTACCTGGGTCTTTGGGTGGCAATTGTCTACTGAAAACTGCACAGCTTGTATCGCTGCCGGGGCTGGTTTCTTGTCCACACACAGTAGCAGCACCCCAGAGCACAAGTGTTTTGTGCTGCACATAGTGGGAAAGGAGGATCCCATTTCATTCAACCTTTCAAGTGTTTTACAGAGTCTTTTTATTGGAGAGCTAGCAGAGCATTTGGCTTCTGCCCAAATGTTGCATATTGCCACCCTTTAGGAAGTCGCACTACAAACCACCACTGTACCTTTTAAAATAAACCAGAAACAGTAGTCATGAAGAAATCCCACACATGGATCCCTCCTAAGCTGATCAATAAGGCCACTGCCTTCCTGTCTTGCCTGCAGAACCGTCTTTGCCACAGTCCTCTGGAGAAAATGAAAACTTGGTACCAAGCATTCAGCTTCATCCCATGTCTCCATCCTTCCTGCTGTGGATCTGATTGCTTGCCTGTTGTGGCAAGGCCTTGCCCCCATTTGCAGCAGAGTGCAGAGGTTGCATGAGTGCAGGGAATTGTAAGGAATTTAGTGACTCTTTTTGTGGAGGGTCCCACTAGAACATGTGAGAGATGGCAGGCCGTCCAGAGGTTATTCCAATCCAGCAGGGCGTGGGTCTCGAGCACAACATGGGCAGACCCTTGAGAGGGGCTGGGAGGCTACGCTAGAGGCAGGCAAGGGGGCTGCTGCAGATGCCATTGCTAATGAGAGGCCTTGATTCCCAGAAGGGAATCGGTGCTGGGGACAAGTAGGAGCTCAAACCAAGCACAGCTTAGGCTGGGTGAGTGGAAAGGAGGGTACTGTTGTTCTTGTGTTGGTGCATTAGTAATACGACAACTACTTAATCCTGTCTGTAGTGCTACTAGTCGTACGCAGCGCTGTACAGATACACATAACAGTATTAGTAATACGACTACGACTAATCCTGCCTCTAGTGCTACTAGTTGTATGTAGCGCTTGTACAAATACACATAACTCTACTAGTAATACTTTATAAGACCGTCCCTGCTCCAAGGAGCTTACAATCTAGATAAGGCATGGACACACAGTTAAAAACAAGGCAATAAATGAATCCTGGAGTACAGGGTGCAGTTTATTCAGTAATTGATTTATTCCAACTAAGATCATGATTGGAATGATGATTTAAAGGTGACCTCAAAGAGGTGGTCCTTTAGCGGGGACTTGAATATGGACAGGGAGGGGGCCAGGCGCACCGCAGACTCAGGAAGAATGTATGGAGCAGCAAGGTGAATGACATGGAGTGGGGAACTAGCAGTGGAGAAGAAGGGCATTGATGAATGGGGGTCACAAGACAGGATGTAGTGGGAGATAATGGAGGAGAGGTAGTGAGGGGCTGCAGAGTGCAGACGTTATAGGTGAGCAGGAGATGCTTGAACTGTATACAGAAGTGGACGGGCCGGTGTAGTGACTTTGGGGGGAAGGGGCAGTTACATGGTCGTACCGGCATGCAAGGCAGGTAAGTCAAGCAGCTGAATTTTAAATAGACTGGAGTGGAGATAGATGGTTCAGTGGGAGACCTGTGAGAAGCAGGTTAAAATAGTCTTAAGCGGGAGGTGATGAGAGCATGGATATTTTGGTTGTGTGTTCAGAAAGGAAGGGACGGATTTTAGTAATGTTCTAAAGAAAGATGTGATGAATTCTAGCAGTGTTTTGGATGTGAGCAGAGAAGGAGAGAGAGAGTGGGTGAAAGATGACCCCTTGTTTTCTGACACTGAGGAAAATTTTGCTGCTGGACAGACGAGAGAAATAATCCCCACATGCTGGCAGAGTTCTGTGTCTGTCTGCCCTGGACAACGCACACAGGGCTAAGAGAGCCTGTTCCTCGACTTTATCCAAACTTTTGCATTTTGGGTTTAGGCCAACAGGTTAATGAAGCCTTGAGCACAGGGAGGCCTGAATTAGTGCACCTGGTTGTGAGGAATAATTCCGACCCTGCAGAGTGGCCGGTGGGGACATTCCGGAAAGCCACATTTTAATGCACACTGGGTTTGTTTCTGGCTTGAGGGTAGGTTTGCATGAAATTTCCTGCTACATTTATGTTTCTGATAATCTTGATCAAATCCAACTACAACTGTACAAGATAGCAAGTGAAAAACCACAGCATAAATTACCCAAATTGGATTGTAATAATAACATTAAAAGTACAGTAGCCACAAAGGTCAAAGGATACAAAAGACAGACACTAAGGCAAAGTACAAAAAACCAAGGTCCCAAACCTGGAGGCCAGGTTACTAGGCACAAGATGAAAATGGATGCAGAAATTAGGTTCAAAGACTTCACTGAAGGTAAAAAGTCCAACGTTTCGCTTCCACAAGCTTCTTCAGGGATAAATAACAAAAATCTTGCAGTGCCTGGGAAAGGTGTGCGTAGCCTCAAAGAGATCTGCTTTCGCTTCAGTGGATTTCTATACACAAAATGCATAACCCATGCTTTACATGGTCACCCATTTATATATGAGAATCGGCTGCCACTGCAGTTCCTGCTAACGGGGATAGATAGGGAGGTGTCCTCACCCCTAAGGGGATGTTCCCAGCTTGGATACTCATAGTGAAAGGGGAAACTGGGCAATGGGGTTTACTGTGCATGAGTTTACAGAGAGATTGCTTACTCTGTTAGAGATAGTTTAAATATTCAGATAAGGAGGCGTTCCCACCCCTGTGGAGTGAGACTGGTGGAGTTTATTTTGTAAGGGATTGTTTGCCCCTGTTTAAATTGGGTTATGAATTTTGTGTATAATTAGAAACCCATTGGAGCGAAAGCAGATCTCTGAGGCTACGCACACCTTTCCCAGGCACTGCAAGATTTTTGTTGTTTATCCCTGAAGAAGCTTGTGGAAGCGAAACGTTGGACTTTTTACCTTCAGTGAAGTCTTTGAACCTGATTTCTGCATCCATTTGCATCTTGTGCCTAGTAACCTGGTCTCCAGGTTTGGGACCTTGGATTTTTGTACTTTGCCTTTGTGTCTGTCTTTTGTACCCTTTGACCTTTTTGGCTGCTGTACTTTTTATGCTGTTGTTACAATCCAATTTGGGTCATTTATGCGGTGGTTTTTCACTTGCTTTCTTGTACAGTTGTAGTCAGATTTGGTTTGTATCGGTACTGTACTTGTATACCTTTTGTGGTAGTTTGGTTTGATAATCTTGAGCCATAACTGTCCTTGGGACCTGTCTTAGGCCCAGCAGTGTTTATGAATGGGCTTTTGTGTCCAAGAGTTCTCCCATCCCAGGCACTCTTCCTTGAAGCTTTTCTGCATCCCTGGTGGGGTGGCTCATTACTCTTCCTGGGGTTGACAGGTCAGTCTGTCTGTAGTTCCAAGTGGTAGCAGCTCATGGGTATGTTGGGTCAGCTGTACAGCTCGCATGCTTGGGATACTGTCCACAGCACTCATGTAAAATGAATGCGGAACTGGGAGGCTCAGAAAAACGTGCGTTCCCACTATTAATAATGTCCTGGTTTTGAACTGCTGGCATCTTACTGATGTGGTCTGGTGTTGGCATGAGACAGAGTTGGTTCCTGGAGCATAAATGGTTTTTACTTTTGCCTTCGCTTTGACTCACTCGCAATCTTTTCTTTTCCCTCCTTTCTTTACGCTTGCTGCATGCTGCATGCCACTCAGAGTGAGGATGAACAGACGGATTACGATATGAATGACTCAGATTAAGTGTAAATGTCATGGTGAGCAGTAGCTGCCCTAGATTCACCCACATGCTTTCCTTTGCCCCATCAAACCCTAACCAAACCATCCTCTGGTCAGTCCTTGTGCTACTTTTGCCTTTATTCCTAGTCTCAGGTGGAAATACAATGGTAGAAATAGTATTGAATTGCATAATATCATCTGTTGCAAAGTTGGTAAAGATAGGACAAGAATACTAAAACAATTCCACATGTTACCTGGGATGGGGCCGGGGGGGAGTCAGAGTAATTGCGGCTCTTATGACAGGAAATTAGCACACACGAGGATGAGCTACTCCGCTTTTATGCCGCAAGAACACTTGCACATGTCACAGTCCCCAAATGGTATTTTTACAATGGTGGGTGTTTTTGCAGCATAAAAGCAGAATTCTGCGTTCACAATTGTTCTGACGGAAGTCTCTCCCCCCCCCCCCCCCCCAATAATGTGTGAAAGTGACCTATGAAACAAAAGGTGTTAAACAAGACGATAGCCCGCTGCAGTCCAGATTCGGTCTGTGCAGCCTCCGCTCACGTTTAGCATGTGCAGCCTAATAAACAAGTAGCCCCCATCATATATTTCATGCGCTTGCAGACAGCCCCCACTGGCAGTGCTAGTGAGAGCAAGAGTGGAGAGACAGGCAGGAAGCGGTTGCTCCTCAGACACTCTAGGATTTCCATCCACAACTCTGTGGTGCTGGCGGACCTGTATGTGCAAAGGTGCTGCACACAACCTAATTGACGAGACATGGGCGCTGATTAGCCCACATTCGCCCGCACAGCGGGCTCCATGTTCTCTTGAGACTCTGCTGTGAGTGGGGGCTGTCTCTCTTTTGGGTGGAGGCCACGTGGCTGGTGGCTAACAGGAAGGTGGACCCCCACCTTGTGAGGGCTAACGTCTCGTTGGTTAACACCCTAGATGGCAGCAGATTTTTTAAAATGTATTTATTTATTTATTTACATAGTTTATATCCCGCTCTATCCCGCCATAGGCGACCCAGGGTGGCTAACAACACAAAATAAATACAGTTTAAAACAGTTTTAAACATTAAAAAGCATAAAAAACACAAACGACTCCCCCTCCCTAGCCCTATCCCTCGTCAAATGCCTGATGGAACAGCCAGGTTTTGCAGTTCCTACAGAAGGCCGGGAGGTCCGGGGCCAGACAGGCCCCCACCGGGAGGGAATTCCAAAGGCGCGGTGCGGCCACCGAGAACGTCCTATCTTGCATGGCTGACCGGAGAACCCGGGGGACCTCCAGCAAGATGCCCCCGGATGACCGCAGGGGCCAATCTAGAACCCTGGGAGTGAGGCGATCTCGCAAAGAAGCAGGGCCCAGGCCGTATAAGGCTTTATAGATTAAACCCAACACTTTGAATCGGGCCTGGAAGACTATTGGCAGCCAGTGCAGAGATCAGAGCACTGGTGTAATGTGCTCCCAGCAGCCCAACCCCACCAGGAGCCGGGCCGCCACAATCTGCACCAGCTGCAGCTTCCGAGCCATCACCATAGGTAGCCCCACGTAGAGCGTGTTGCAGTAGCCTAACCAAGAGGTAATAAAAGCATGGATGATTAAAAGGGAAGTTTTTCCCCCCCACTCAACATACAGACAATTTGTGGAACTTGTTGTGAAGGTCAGTAGCATAAAGGGTTAGATAAGTTCTTGCAGGATAGGTTCATTAATGGCTGTTAGTCAACTAGGTCGGGGGATGTAACCTCTGACTCAGGGGAGCTGAGAGTGAAAAACAGGGAGTGGATCGTTGTGTTACCTGTTGGAGATGTCTCCCAAGCAACCCAAGGTGGCCTCTGTCGGAGACAGGATGCTGGACTGGATGGACCATTGGTCTCACCCAGTACATATGGTACTGACTGTTCTCAACGTGTTGCCCATTTTACCTCTCATCACAAGTAACACTGATGCTACTAGTTGTGCTGCCTATTTCTCTTTAAAACTCTTGAGAGGGACAATAGGGTTTGATGAAATTATTCATTGTGGGCTCCATTCTTTCTCTTGCCTGCATTTTACATGCATGATGGTTTCTAATGCAATCCTGGGGAACGAGCCTTCAGCAAATGGGCCCAGTGCTAATGCACTAGCAGACTTGTTCACCTGACATCGAATTTAATCAAGGATGCTTTTGTTAAAGCATGAAAGGAGTTTCCAGGCCTGTGAGCGTAGGCAACTTGCTCTCCTCTTGCCTTGCGTCTCGTGTGCCAGACAACTCTTGGGAAGGGGCTGCTTCTTAATTTCCTGTTGGAAGCAGCAATTTATTGCCAAAAAGTGACCCTGAAGTAGCAAAAGGAGGACACCTAATGCTTCTGTGGAGAATAATTTCTGTTCTGCTGTTCTTTCAGGTTCCAGTACAAGTTCTTAGTCCCTCACCAAATCATGCACTGGCTTTCACGTGCACATTATCTTGTTTGCTGTTGCCAACCCATGAAAAACCCACTTGCCAAGAGCAGTCTTTTTTGGAGCAGGTTGTTGAACTAAAGGTCCTTTAAGTTCCCTTCCAGAAGGACGACCTGCATTATCCCAGCAGCTCCGCAGGGAAGCTGAGCAGTGGTGAGGAAGAGGGAGGGTATAAACTGATACTTCGCACCTGCTACGTGGGGACAGGTATGGAAGTGAAGCCCTCAGGTGGGGATCCAGAGACAGGAATCCTAGCAAGAATCCCAGCAACTTGCCAACTTTGTGGCAAGGAACAGTGGCTTTCTCAAATGGAGATGATCAGCCAAGGCCACAAGCGCAGTCTTGGTGCCATGCCCAGGAAGAAAATCCGACTAGTGTGGTTCCAGGAATCCAATAGCATTGAGATGTACCTGGAGCTGTGAGGCGACCACTCATTCGATATCCCTACCTAAAAAGGGAAGGTTAAAGACAGGCCAGTAGTTGGCCAAGGAGTAAACATCAAGAGATGGTTTCTTGAGCAGGGGTCAGATGACTACAGTTTTGAGGTTGTCAGGCACCATGCCCTTTCTAAGGGAGGCATTGACACCTCCAGCCAGCCACAGCATCAGTCTCATGGCTAACTTGCACCAAACAATTCAGACTTGGATCCAGTTTACAACTGGACTCCCACACCACTCCAAACACGGCCTCCACATCAGTGGGCAAGACCAACTGAAGCCAATCCAAGTAAACCAGGCAAGACAGGGCCTCCCCAACCCCAAACTCTGATTCTACACTCAAATCTAGCAGTGCCCAAGTCGAACTCCTTTATCCGCAAAGTAGGTGGTAAACTTGTCACAGTGGGAAGATGATGACTTTAACTCCAGGTGGAAACAGCCAGTATTTAATAAGCTATTCATCTGTCAGATGGCACTTTGCAGACACTATGGCAGCAGTGAAAAAAGCTTTCTTCGCTGCCACTATAGCCATGGCATTGTCCTTCAAATAGCCCATGCCACAGTCGGTGGGCTTTGGCACGAGTCGAGCACCACCTGTACTTTAACCGTCTACCCTCGCACTTTAGCAGCCACAGATCCTCCGTGTACCAGGGGTACTTGCGCTGCCGCTGCAGGGGAAGTGGACACGTGGGTGCCACCGTGTCGATAGCCCAGGTCAACACAGCATACCACAAATCAACCATGGCATTGACAGAGAGACCGTCAAGATCAGCAGGTAAATCCCCCAGCAAGATCTGGAATCCTATTGAATCCATTAGTTGCTGAGGACGGACCATCCTAACTGGTTCACCACCCCGACGGGGGCAAAAGAGGGCTGGGATCTGGGCCTTCAGAAGGTAATGACCCAACCATGGTGAATAATTGGAACCCCTATTTTCAGACCGGTGCAGAACAAATGATCCAGCCTCGCGTTGGGCCAGATATTGTCTGGGATAGGCCCATGGTTGTCATGGTGGCCGTGAACTCCTGCTCCACTCTTGAAAGCCCAGCCTCGGCATGTATGTTGGAAACACCCAAGCCAATAAGTCTGGGCAATTCCAACACCACCTCTGAGACCAGCTTGGCTGGAGTAGTCAGGGAGTCTGTTGTGCAGCAGGGTAGTCAGTACGTTAGCAAAATCCCCAATCTATCCCAGTCCTGAAATACTCTGTGGACACACTCCATGCTGGATAAGTCAGACATCGGATACCTCTTATAGACCAGATTGGCTCTGCAGACTACGACCACTCCACTCATCCCGTTCTAAACTGATGCTGCAATGAGTACCTGGCCAGCACCATCTGAGCCAACGCAGGCCCAGAAGCCTCAGCCAGCCGGTCTCGGTCAGTGGGCCTCATCCTGAATGAGATCATGGATGATGGTTGTTTTAGTCACCACTGACCTTGTATTAAGCAGCACCAGCAACAGATCAGAGGCTCCACTGACCTCAACCCCCAAATATTATTACTATAAGCATTTATATAGCGCCAGCGATGTACCTGGCACTTTACAGAAAACAAGATAGACACGGTCCCTGCCCAAGAGCTTACAATCTAAAGATGGAGACGAGGACGACCGGGGAACAGACACCAAGTGCCTACTCCTGGTGGCATGCCCAGCCTGACCTCAGTCAATCCAACAGCCGACCCAGTGACCTCCTCCCGCAGCTCGACAAGAAGCTGGAGGACATTCCCCAAGCCCAACAGCTCCAGAGAGAAATTGGCCGGGGAGGCAGGCTTAGGAACAACTCCTCCCCCTCACACTCCCATCCCTCTAACAAGGAGATCATGGCATACCTCCCCACATCCCCAAACCAGTCCCACCCTCCCCAGGGAGAAATTCCTCCCATCTTCCCCCAACCCATCCCACCTGCATTTCCCCTCCTATAATAAAACCCTTACTCATACACCCCCCCACTCATGACGTCCCATGTCTGGACACCCCTCTCACCCCCCTTTCATCAGGGCCATGGCGCACACACACCCCAATACCTATCCTCCCTCCCGCCCCCAATAAAAAAATCCACTCCGCACCCCTCTAAAAAAAACAATGGAAACACACAACAAAGAAGGCTGATTTAGTCTATGGCTGCCAACCGGCAGGTAGCCTTTGGTTACAGAGGTTAAAGTTCTTTTTATGAAGCCCCAGGTGTCACCAGTTCAAGATCCCTTTCCAGGATCCCTGCAGATTATCGAGAGGGGTCTGCTTATGGTTCCATTACCTGTGTTACTGTGTTCTCCATCCACTGTTGTCCTGATTACTAGCTGGTTCTGTGACCCACAAAATGAATGAGAATTAGGGGTTTATTGTTGATACAGCAATTATGAGAGAATGGTATGAATCCTTTAATATTGGTCTTGTCATTCTATTAGCACTTTTCATTTAAAAATTACATGCCTCAAACAATGGGGTCTGAGACCCCAGATGAAATTTGCTACGGTTCTGTGTGTCCTGACTTGGGTCTGCTAGACCATGCGTATTATTCGTATATGGAGTGCCTTAGCATAGAAGGATGTTTTAGTAGGTAAATAAGTTTGAAGTGAAATTCATAAAAGAAAGTTAATTCTGAATGCATTTAAATTAAGTTGTGGGGGGGGGTCACTTAGACCCCAATGAAAAAGTAATACCATTTTTTGTTGTTATACTGAAGGGAGCATCACAGACAAAATGCTTGGGAGCCGGAGTTTTAGCAAATTGGTTTCTTTTGGCAAAGCAAGAGCTGTTTAAACACTGATTTTGTCTTGTTGGAAAATCCTATTGTGAGATCACTGGGGTTCAATTTGAATTTGAGATTAGTGTACTATCAGGCTGGATCCAGCTGGGTGACTGGCTTGATGATGAAATCTATGGGAGGGATCTGCATTGCTGACAAGGCCAGAGATATCCGCTCTTCACCAAGTGGAATTTGCTAACCAGACATTCTTCAAGCCTTCCCTGCTTGTCTCTGCCTTTCTACTTTGTTGTGCAAACTCTGCTAGTCATGGGCAGGATGGTTCCTGGAGAGCCAAGTCAAGCATCTTCTATGAAAGCTAGTTTGCAGGTGGCTGAATAGCACTGATCAAATTCCAAGTTGTTCTTGGCATAGCAGGGAACATGTCAGACTAGCTGTCTCCCCAACTGCCTGCATGTTTAAATGCTGCTGTGTAGTGGTGTTAGGCAGCAGGCCAGAGCAATTGCCCTGGCCCATGGGCTGTATGTGTGGCTTCTTTGTCATATCTTGAGCTTATTTCCTGGACACACCCCTGGTAAAGGCAGCAATGGACAGCAACAGGGGCTCCCTAACAAGATACTGTACCTAAGTACAACTTGAAGAAGGAAAAAAACCCAAGTCTAAAACCTCCAACTGCGCTCATCCAACATGGGTAGTGTCAGCAGCACGGACAAGGAATCTGGCCTCCTAGCGTGCCCTCCCTGTAGCTTCCTCCTTGTTTTGGTCTGTGCTGTGAGCTCTATTGTTGCCCTCCTGCATTTGTTGTGTTACAGTGCTATGATACTGTCTCCCCTCTCCATGGTGTGACCTTTAGCTCTTTAGTTTCAGTGATACTTACTGGTGGTGGTATACAAATCCTTCTGTTTCTGTATTACTGCAGCGGTTTTAGGGAAAGCCTCAAACAAGCCCCGTGAGACTGTATCGCTCACTGAAATGTGGTGCTAGTCTCTTTATTATCTCTCACCCTTTTGCTGATCTTTAATCTTGAACCATTTTTTTCAGATCTTACAAGAGCGTGGTTCCAGGATGTGAAGCCCCTCCTCCATTCCACGCTGAAGAGTTTTCCTTTATTCCAAGATGCAGTGATTGCCACGCTGAAGAGGCTTGGCTGGGAAAGGAAGAAATTTGCTTAAGACAATTTTTCTGTTGATCCGGATTGAACCATTTTTGCCTATAAGCTGGTATAGCCGGAACTGGCTGGCTGAAAGCCTGGCAGGATTGGTAAATGGGAGTAGCTGCCGCTGCTACCCCTTCTCATGGGCTGGTCGATAGTCACACAAAAAGAAACCATCATGCACTTGGGTTTGACTGAGGCTATGTAGCACTCACCCCTGCTGCTGGTCAGTCTGAAGTGATGATGATTTGGGTATTAATCATTGTACTTGGTGCTACTACATGTAGATTGCAGCCTATCAATGTAAGTGCTTGGGCCAGTCTTGCTGGCTCTGGGATCGATGGCAGCCCCCAGTTGACTGTCTTATACTGCACATTCCTTATGGCTCTGTGATGACACCTTCTGTTATGTACGAATAGCTTAGGAGATCAAGTGAGGCTAGCATGCTAAGAGCTACATCTAGACAAAGGGGAGGGAGGGGTGGTTTACTTTAATATACAAAGGGAAGACTAATGTCCTTCGTCTAAATCATTCCTGATGTTCCTACTCTCATAGGAACAGTATTGCAAAGGTTAAGCTCCTTGAATGGAAAACCAGATTTTCTTAAAAACAATTTTTTTTTGTCTTTTTACAAAACATATATTACTAACCAAATGTTGCTGTTTTTACTACTCAGAAATGCCCTTGGTGGATTGTGCAAGGTGTTTTTGAGAGAGCTGGGGGGGTTGGCAGGCAGGCGCACAGCTGCCAAGTGCTAGATTTTGATCTTTGCTAATGGGTGTGAAGTTGTCCTGAGTGTGAACACGAAATCAGCCAGTTAAAAGGTGAATTCTTTCATATTCTGGATGTTTAGAGTCATATCTACATCTTTAACTATGCAGTTCTTCTTGATGTTTCTGCAAATACTGTCTAAAGCATTTCATTAGAACAGGCTGGTTGGTGACTGTGAACACACAAGACTGGAGCTTTTTCTTAGTGCATCATGTTTTAATCAAACTTTAGCCCATTGTTGAAATCGAGCTAAATAGTGCAAACCTCTCTGCTCTTACAGTTTCTTCATGGGTTGACTAGCTTCTTGTGGAGCCGGGGCCTGGCAGAGGCTCTCTGGAATTCTGTTTCAACAACTTCCTGAAGGTCTGCATTATGCCGTCTCCTCCACCATTCAGATAGATTCCTCCACATTCTAAGCAATGTAGGATTGGCCTGTATTTTTTTGACTTCCTGTACATTACTTAAAGGTTTGAGCAAACCAGTTTGTAAAACCATTTCTACATGGCAGACTAAAGTGGGCTGCCTGCCTTGTCCTTGTGTCCTAACATCGAAAGGCTCTGTAATGCAGTCTGCGCGGGAAGCCGCTGCCCCTCCAGAGCACCAAGCAAACGTTTGTCTTTTTTAAAGGTATTAGAACTTAATGAAATTTACTGAAAGGTAATTATTCTTATGGGGGAAATGTTTCTACTTTTATACTTTTTTAGGCATCAACATTTTATCAACTTGAATTAATGCCTAAACTTCCCTTCACTAATGGCAGGTAATCCAGCGTAGCGGCTAGCTTGACACGCCTATTAAAGTATTCTGTCTGCTGCTACGAAAGTAATTGTGGGAGCAGCTTGACGGTCCCACTTTCTTCTGGATTAGTAGCTCCTGGAATTGCTGCTTTGGCTTCTCTCCTGCTCCCATTAACACTCTGCAGAGCAGAGTCTGCATTAGATTAAGTGAATTTTAATACCAATTAAAATGGATGGTGGTATCCTTCCAAAAACCTGCATTTGTGTGCATACCGCGGAGCAGATGATTTGAATTTCACAAACTGCAATCTTTGAAGGGTTACAGAAGCCAAAACTGAGTAATCAACAGAGCAAAGTGGCAGAACGTGGAAGGATGTAGAAAGAAGCAAGCTGCTTTTGGGGAGTTTTTTTCACTGGAAGGCTTTACCATTTAATAGGTTTGCTTTTCTTTGGTGGAATTGTCTGTACTCCTGTTCTTGCAGAGATTTTTAATTAATATCTGGAACTCGGTGTCTGATACCTCAGCTGTGTCTCGCTCTAGAAAACAAAATGTCAATAGGAAAATAATTTGGAAATGATTATTCTGGAAGCTGTCCTTGCAGTCACGTTTGGCTGATTTTCTGTTCTTGAAGCTGCTGCTGCAAATTTCATCGGGGCCTTTCATCCAGATGCAGGTACCAGCAGCAAACTCCTTCCCCCAGAACCAGGCATTTGGTTTCTTCCAGTATCTCAAGCCAAAAGATTGAGAATAATAACATGGGTTACACAACAAGAGAGTCACGTTGGGCGCTTTGATTTTTGTACAGCTAGACCAACACAGTATTACAATCTAGGATTTCAACTGAGGAGGAGTGTAGCTAGGCAAACTGCAGTGAAGTGATGCAGACAAACTCTCACGGTACAAGCCTCAATCCTGCCCAACTCTCAGTCCAGGCACTTTGCTGAATAGATTTGTGGGAGTCATTAGGAACTATATGTGGAACAAACGGGACTGAATGAAGAATTATGCTAATTTTCATTGGAATTATTTAAAGTTTTGCAAACCTTAAAAATAAAAAGTTTAAATTTGTAAAACTTGACATTCCCGTCCTCTCAGGCTGGAGCGGAGGACGAACTCCTCCTAGATTCTGAGAAGATTCTCTGCTGAAAATCAAATGCTGCTGCTTTGGTCTTGAGTTTAATCATAGTCCTCAAACAGTTTTATCCAAAATAAAAAAGTGTGTTGTGTTGGTAAGATAAATTTTGTTAAAATTTGACGTTGGATCCCATGTTTATTGTGACTCTCTCCAGCGTGTTTAGCTTGCGATGCGAAGGAGAGAATGCTGTCAGTGTGCCGTTCCGTCTACGAGTGCAGCTCCTTGGCAGTCTGTCTGCATGCATCTAGCTGCTCAGTCAGTAGAATCCAGCGCCGTTATGTGGCTGCATTTGGTTTTGCAGGGCTTGGAGCAAAAAAGTGTTACAAATTTCTTTTGCCACTAAGGTTGGTGGCCCTGGTCACCCCCAGAGAGGAGGTTTGGTGAGTGGCCTATCCTGTGCTGTTTGCTGGAATCTGAGCAGAGCTTTCTCATGTTGTTCAATCACTGAAGCTCCAAGCAAGCATGACAATCGGGTTGCAGTGAAGGGCCTACACTGCAGCATGGTCAGTCATTGGGCAGGTGTTGGTGGGAAGTTTCCTTGCTTCCATTTCACTCTCCTTTTTACCACAGGGCTAAAATGTTTGGCTACGAACTCTGTTAGTAGCACCGTCCCATGCTTATTTTGTACTTTAGACTGTCTGCAGCTTTAGGGACAAGCTCAGGATTCCAGTTGGATGAGTGTGTATAAAAGGAGATGTGGGAAGACCCTGGTAAGTTGGCTGCTAGCATCTTTTGGCAACTGTCTTTAAAGGCTTATCGCCGAACTGAGGCTTTTTAAAGGGCTACCATGCTTTATTGTTCAGTTTGCCTGAGGTAGTAACTTACCACGGAGAAAGAACTCTTCCTATTCTGAAGGCAGCAGAATTGTTAAGGGCCAATACATTTCCCAGGACAAGTTAGACATCACACACAAACAGTTTTAAAGAGCAGCTATTGCGTTTTTCTTGTAACATACATACTGAAAATGCTTATTGAAAACCTTACTGGGCAGCCGCACACTGGTAGCCTTTACGACGGGACTCTTGCCTTTGTGGCACTGGAAGCTGAGAAGACAGCACAACTGTCCATTCCTGGTTTGAAACGATTACAAGGTAGCTGAGCCCCTTCCTGTCAATAGGACTGGGTTAAGGAGGCTTCGGTGAGCTGATTTCCTCAGGGGGTGGTTGCTGCTGGCTGTGCCTCTCTGCCCGGCTGGTTACAGAGAGGCAGGCTGTTGAAAGGCTTAGCCAGCACGCACTTTTAGCAAATATCCAGGGTCCTTCCAGGGGACCGATAGTTAAAATTGACTTTCCTGGAGAGAGAGAGCTGTACATTTCCTTGTAGGAAGCTGGCTTTGTTCTTTTTGCATGGACAGAACTCTTGGAGAGGTTAAGAACTGCCGCATCTCCCAAGGCCTGACCTTCTGGAACTTGGTGGTTGGTGAACACACGCCTGGCTCATGCTTTATTTTGGAGATTTAACAAAAGTGTCCACATGACCCATGCACTGGAGGCCACCTAGTGCCAACCTGCCTAGGAGCTGAGCTGGGGCCAGCTGTTTTCCTTGGGCATACAATGGCAGCTCCGTTTAACTGCTGCCAGTCTGGATCGGATTTGAATATAAACCCTCATTTGCTGTGGTCTCCCCAGACCCCTCCTACAACCCGTTTTATTGTTGGCCTTGCAGTAAGTTGTACATCAGCTGCTTGTTAGTGCCCAGGAGGACATTCTTGCAAGGTTTTCTTTCCCAGAGAGTGGATTAGCAATAACAGTTTCCTTCCTTTTGTGCCAGTTCATTATCTCTTAAGTGTTCTTATTGCAGAAGAGTTTCAATTCTGACATGGCTTGAATTTTTCTGCATTAGCCAAGATGATTAGTTTGGACAAGGACAGAGCTGAACCCCAGGGGCTCCCTGGAGAAACCTCTCGTAGAGCTTCCCAACTTGTTTTAAGATGGATACAGTGAACCATCATTTTAAGAACAAATCTAAAACTAAAATGTGTGCGGGTGTTTTTTAACTTCCTTTTCATAACACTAGCATCTTGTAAACTGCATGAAATAAAACTTTTTCCCTTTTAAAAATGTCTGCTGTTTTGAACTCTTGATTTCCTAAATGCCTTAGAATAGAATGGAAACTGACCTCCGAGTTCCTCTGAGATGTAGTGCTTCATCTAATGTGCTAGCTTGGTCCCTCTGGTCTAAAGCGTTGAGCCTCCTCTTAGAAATAGATCTCGTCTACTTTGCCCTAAAGACTGGTCACTCGCTTCATCACAGACTAGCCACAAGGATGGGATGGGGGGTGGGGGGAACCATGAACCCATGGACATTGACTTATCTGTTAGTGTGGTCACCTCCACCCGAGGACCTGTCCTTCGCTAATGACAACGCAGAGCCTGACCTTTTGGCTGTCGGGGTAGAGCCCGGCTCTGCCTGACCCTGCTCAGCAGCCGAGGGGGGGAAAAACCAGCAGAGCGTTCAAACTTGGGGCTGGGAAGGCAAGCGGGGTCCCCCTCCCACACCGAGGCCGTTCCCGCTTCGTGGGTGTAATGCGCTCGACGTGGGGCTACCCATGGTGACGGTTCAGAGACGGCAGCTGGTGCAGAACACGGTGACCCATCTGCGGTCTCTGCACCGGCTGCCTATAATCGTCTAGGCCCGATTCAAGGTGTTGGTGCTGACCTGTAAAGCCCTAAACCGCCTAAGCCTGACCTATTTACAGGATCGCCTCAACCTCTGGAACCTGGATCAGCCCCTGTGGTCATGGGGGGGGTGCTTGAGGTGCCATGAGTCTGGCATGGGGGCCATGATGAGGGGGGCCTTCTGCGCGGCTGTGGAAGTCCATGGCGATGGAGGCCTATTTGACCCCCGATTTCCCCTTCCTCACAACGCTGGTGTAAGACGTGTCTGTTCTGCCTGGGCTTGGGGGAAGTGTTTGGTGCGGGGGGATTATGAGGATGGGTTTGGGGTGGGGGGGGGATGAGAAGATTGGGTTTGGTTGGATTGGGGTGGGGGGAGATGAGGGGTTCGGCAGGGGG
>QEPC01001667.1:205799-231236 GCA_003113815.1 Sphenodon punctatus | reverse complement strand
TCCCCCCCGCTCGCCTGTAGGGGGGAGACGCCCCTGTGTCTGTGTCAGGAGGAGTTAGCGCCCCCCCCCAAAGAGAGACCCAGACTCGGTTCCGCTAATCACTGTTGGGGAGGGCGGGGGCGAGGGACCCACCGGGACGGGACGGGGCTGATTCATTCCTTGGGCTGCGCATCCTTTTTTGCCTCCTGCCTTAGATTGTAATTCCCCGCTTTGGAACGTTCTGAAACGACGACGCCGGCCGCGCGGATCCGAGGCGGAACCGTCGTACTGAGCTGCCTGAGCCCCTCAACAACCAGGGTGTCGCTCACTTCCCTGGACGGCCTGGGCCTGTTTGCGCCGGCCGCTCGGTCCTCGCGTGAACTAGACACGCGCGGCGAAGCCACGGCCGGGCAAATCCCATAACGCTTGCCGGGTGGGGGTGCAGCCCGTGCGCGGGGAGCTCCCCGCTGGGGCATTTGGCCGCTGAACCCCAAGTCTATTCTCTTCGCGCCAGCCTCCTTGCGGGTCTGCGATCCGAAATTGACCCGTCACACAGTTCTATGCATTTGCTAACAGAACTCGGGGTTTTTGTGTGTTTTTCTGAGCCAGGGACTATTAATTTAGACCATAAGAGTTTCTCAGTTTCTCCACTGATATTAGCATAACCCAGTGGAATGCGATAGTGGGTCAGCAGGTACTTTATTACACTTCTGGGATGACTCTGCTGGCTCCTGAATAGGGTGAAAAGAAATGAATGATCTTTCTGCCTAGTTAAAACTTTCACTGACGCTGTGTCTGTAACGAGCTGCTGAACTGACGATGCTGGCAGCAGTTTCCTGACTCTTGCTTTGGGAGTGGCTCACGAGGCAGTCGTTCCTGCCTTCGTCCCCTCGAGGCTAGACCGCTGCAATGCGCTCTACGTGGAGCTGCCCTTGCAGAGTTGGTGCAGAATGCGGCCGTTCACCTTCTGTCGGGGCGGTGCCGATAGCTCTCCAGGCACAATTCAAGGGGCTGCTTTTAACCTATAAAGCCCTAAACGACTTGGGCCCCGAGTATCTGAAAGATCTGCCCTCTGAGGTTGGCCAAGGGCACCCCCTTGCCAGTGCCAACTCTCTGTGAAGTTGTTAAAACGAGGGCATGCAGGGGAGGCTTTCTCGGTGGCTGCCCTACAATAACAGAACTCCCTCTTCTTGGAGATCTGCCTAAGTCCGAGCCCGTTCATCTTCTGGAGGAAATGTAAGATCTTTGTGTTTAGCCGGTGGGAATAGGGTTGGGTGGGATTGGGTAGAGGGGTTTGGGAAGGTGTTTTAGTGGGTGGCAGGTGGGGTGAGTGGGCTTTTAAGAGATTTTAATGTATTTTATATCTTGATTAATTAATTTTGATGGTGTGAGCTGGTCAGAGAGCCACACAGGCCTCTAAAGCCACCATTTGCAGCATCTAGGGTCTTCCCTTGTTTCCACAAGTCTTGTCAATGAACTCTGCTTTAGTCTCCGTCAAGCAGAACAAATGTCTGCCGGCATCAATTTGATCCTAGCATTGCGAAGGTCTAATACACCTGCAGCTAGAGACTGTCAATGCATTGTGTATGGAAGCAACTTCGCTGGTTGAATTCCAGGGAAGATCAGACCTGTTACAGAATCTAGAAGTGAGGCTATCGTATACGTTTTGACATGATCCAGAGCTCAACGCAAAAAAATTGGTTTTGCATAGAATGTGACTTTATTGTTAGTTTTCAGTCTGTTTTCCTCACCAGAAATATTTTGTCACTTTATTAATCTCACCTGAGCAAAACTAACTTTGAAAATCAAGGAAGACTGGAATCTGCCATGTAGCTGCTTTGAAACCAAATTCAGTAATCTTATCAAAAGCCTTCTGTGATGCAGAAGAATTACCCTATTGAGACTCTTTTGTATCTTTCACATAGAAGGGATTAAAATTTGAAGATAGCAGATCTTATTTCTTGAGTTTGCACGTATGACAAAGGGCAAGAGCAACTGATGCAAGGTTTAAAATGTGGAAAGGTTTGTACCAACTGATTGAAAGCTGTGATGAGCTGTATCTTTTGTGAGACATATTTTGAAACATTAGCATAAACTAACAATCGGGCTGTTAAATCAAACAGTCATCACTTTTATGTATAGTTTAGCACTTGATTTTTTAAAGTTACTTGGAAACTCTTCTTTCCAGCCCAACCAAATAGCTATTGCAGGTGCTGCTTGTTTGCAGAGGAAGGGCTAACAGGCAGCGCTGCAGCACCTAGGAGGCATTAAAGGTCCTGGGGAGAAAAAGGAATGTTGGGAAATGGAGGAGGAGAAGGCTCCCGACTGATGAAACATTCCCCACAGGAATCGACCCGGTTGTTTTTGGGGGGGCAGGGGCAGGGTTCTGAAGTGCAGAGTCCAGGTGTGGCTCGCCTCGGACACAGGAAAAAGAGGTAGAACACGAGGGTAGAAGTGGCTTGGAATTCCCTGCAGCAGATGGGGAGCAGGTGAAGGTTGGGGGCGAGGTGAAGAGCTGGAGGAATTAGTCCTTTATTTATTTGACTTTGTGTGAAATCCTGCCTCTGTTGGGTAAGAACGTAGTCCGTGCCATGCTGGGTCAAACCAATGTTCCATCCAGCCCAGCATCCTGTCTCCGACAGTGTCAATCAGTGCCAGGCTGGGTCAAACCAATGCTCCATCCAGCCCAGCATCCTGTCTCCGACAGCGGCCAATCTCGGTCGCTTGGAAGAAGTCCCCGACAGGTTACAATGGGGCGATCCACTCCCAGCTCCCGACAGCCAGAGGTTATGTTCCCCTGACCTACCCGGCTAGCAGTTGCTAAGGGATTGATCCTCCAGAAACTTGTCCAATCCTTTCTTAAACCCAGCTATATGACTGGCCTTGACCACGTCTTCCAGCAACAAATTCCATAAGTTAATTGTGCGTTGAGTGAAAAAATACTTTTTGTTTTAAATCTGCAACTTGTCGGTTTCATGGGGTGTCCTCTGGTTCTAGTACTATTTGGGAACGTAAATAACCACTCCCTATTTACTTGTTCCACACCCCTCACAATTTTATAAACTTCTATCATAACCCCTCTGTTGTCGCTTCTCCAAGCTGAATAGCCCCAACCTACCTAGCCTCTCCTCGTAGGGGAGAATCATTTTTGCTGCCCTGCTCTGTACCTTTTCTATTTCTACTATATCTTTTGACATGGGGCGACCAGAACTGCACACAATATTCAAGTCGCAGTCGCACTGTAGTTTTATATAGAAGCATTGTGATATTTTCAGTTTTGTTCCCTTTATGAATAATTCCTAACACCCTCTTTGCTTTTTTGACCACAGCCACCACACACTGAGCTGAGAATTTCAGTGTATTTTTCCACAGTGACTCGAAGGTTCTTTTCCTGAGTGGTAACTCCTCATTTAGAACCCAGCTTTGTGTACATAAAGTTTGGATTATTTTCCCTATGTGTCTCAGTACGACCACATCACTAATGTGGACACTTTGTACTTGTCCATGTTATATTTCATCTGCCATTTGGATGCCCAGTCTTGCAAAATCCTCCTGCAATTCCTCACAGTCCACTTGTGTTTTAACTACCCTAAATAACTTTGTGTCATTTGCAAAATGGATCACTTCACTCTTTACTCCCTTTTCCAGATCATTATTGAATGCATTAAATAACACCGGTCCCAGTACAGATTCCTAGGGCGCTCCACTATTTACTTCTCTCCACTGTGAAAACTGACCCTTTAGTCCTATTCTGTTTCCTATCCTTTAACCAGTAACCGATCCACAATAGGACACTGCCTCCTATCCCATAACTTTTTATTTCCTCAATAGTCTTCCCTTTCTTAAATCCATGTTGACTTTTTCCCATTAAATCGTGTTTATTAATATGCTCCATAATTCTGTTCTTAATAATGGTTTCCACCGTTTTGCCTGGCACCGGTACGTCAGGCTCACTAGTCTGTAGTTTCCAGGATTGGCTCTGGATCCCTTTTTAAATATCGGTGTTACATTCACTACCCTCCAGTCCTCGGGTAGCGTGGCAGATTTCAGCGATAGGTTACAAATTGCCAATAGTAGGTCTGCAATTTCATATTTGAGTTTCTTTAGAACTCTGGAGTGTAAACCATCTGGTCCCGGCGATTTGTTACTGTTTAGTTTGTCAGTTTGGTTTAGAACTTCCTCCAGAGTCACGCTGATCTGTGACAGCTCTTCCGATTCATCACCTACAAACCAGTTTCGGCACGGGTATCTCCCCAACATCCTCTGCTGTGAAAATTGAAGCAAATAATTCATTCAGCTTCTCTGCACTGGCCTTATCCCCTGCTCATCTAACAGCCCAACTGACTCTCTAGCAGGCTTCTTGCTTCTGATGGGCTTTTAAAAGTTGTTAGACTTGCTAGAGAGGCAAAAAACTTTCTTCAAATTCTCTCTTGGCCGACCAGCCTTATTAAAGTTTTACCTGTACTTTGTCAATGCTTATGCTCTTCCTTATTTTCTTCATTTGGACCAGCTTTCCTTTTTTTTTTTTTTTTTTTTTTAAAGGTTGCCTTTTCAGCTTCACCTCCCTGTTTAACCGCACTGGGAGATGTTTCTTCCCCTTTCTACCTTTTTTTAGTTGTGGAAAGAATACATTTAATCTGTGCTTGCAAGAGAGGTGTTTAAATAGTCCCCGTGCCTCTGGCAGACATTTCACCCTTGCCGCTGCTCCTTTTAGTTTCCTTCTCTATAGCTTCCTTCTCTTTAGCATAAGTCTCCCTTTTTAAAGTGAAACGTTACTGCAGTAGTCTTGTTTACCATTCTCCTTCCAGCAATTATGTCAAATTTGATTCTATTATGATCACTATTGTCAAGCAGTTACACCACCATTACCCCTTGCACCAGGTCCTGTGCTCCACTTAGGACCAGGGCCAGCTGCTGCAAGAAGCAGTCATTTACAGCATCTAGAAACTTTACTTCCATACCGTGCCCAGAGGAGACATTCACCCAGTCAACATAAGGATAATTGATATGGCACATTATTATTGTGCTACCAATTTTTGAAAGCATGTCTAATCGGTTAGCATTTCATGGTCAGTCTCACTGGGCTTCATCCTATGCCCTGCGGATCGTGTGTGTGTTTGTGCGCATGCACAAACCGAGTGGATCTGCGTTAGTGCCCTGCAGGAAGTGCATGCACACGCACACATGATCCGCAGGGCATAGGATGAAGCCCGCTGTTCTGGTCAGGGGGGTCGATAGTACAGCTCCACTGCTATATACTTCCCCGAATTTCTCTCAGTAGTTATTCCAGAGTATAGTTCCCTTCCTGTGAAATTTTGATCCTGGTTGATTCACTGCTGTCTTTAACATATAGAGCCACCCCACCGCCAGCTCGATTGATTCTCTGTGTCCCATTGGTTCTCATTCCACCAGGTCTCTGAGATGCCTGTTACGTCTAGAGCTTCATTTAGTGCTAAACACTCAAATTCTCCCATCTTACCTTTTAGACTTCTAGCCTTCACGTATAGACACGTACATTTATTTTTTAAATTTTTAATCTGCTCATAAGTAACCGTTTCAGGTATTTTGGAATCATTTATATTTGTCTGTTTTGCGCTGATTTCCACCCGAGCTTCCTCAGCTTCTTTTAGAACCACTATTTTGGGAGACTCTTAATTTCCCTGAATTAACAGCATCCTTTGGAGATGTTTTGGTCGGAATCATGGGCTCCTCATTGTCTTTTGGCTTTCCCCCAGATTCTAGTTTAAAAGCTGCTCTTAACTCCTTTTTAATTGTTAGTGCCAGCAGCCAGGTTCCGTTCTGGTTATGGTGAAGCCCATCCCATCAGTATAGGCTCCCCCTTGCTCAAAAGGTTCCCCTTTTGTTAATTTTGTACTGTAATTATGTGGTGTTGGTCCATTTGGGACACAATTTTCTTTTCCATGTTACGATGTTTATTTGCTGTGAGGTGCTGTTTTGTATATTTCCACTTTCGTTATGAGTTGCCTTTGGCGTGAGAGTGCGGGATACAAATTAAAAGTGAAATGAAATGAAAAGTTTCTAATGAGTCAAAGCCTTCCTCCCTGCATGGTTCACCATTGTCTCATCCACACGTTGAGACTCCGGAGCTCATCCTGCCTCTGGGGTCCTGCACGTGGAACTGGGAGCAGTTCTGAGAACGCTGCCCTGGAGGTTCTGGACTTCAGTCTCCTACCTATAGAATCTTAAATTTAGCTTCCAGAACCTCCCTCCTACATCTTCCTATGTCATTGACACCCACATGTACCACCAGGGCATGGAATTTCAGATAGAACTATGGGAGCCAAAACACAAAATTTAGTTGCCAGATTTTATCCTGATATTAAATTGTTCTTGCCCCTACTACACCACTGTACCAGTTGCCAGCCTCTGTTTTATGGCTGCCAATGGCTCCTAAGCACCTGCAAATTTCGTGCCCTGTGTACCACGACAGCCTCCCCAGCGCACTCTAAAATTCTGTCCAGGTGACATTCTGGGGATGGACTGATTGTTCCCGGGGAGGGGACCCTTTTAAAGCACCTGATCTCTTTGGTCTGTAGTATGGCCAGGTCCTTGGGTAAGTCCTTGCAGGGATCAGACCCACAGCTAGCCATCTGAGGCCCAGTGAGTTGTTAAGCCCCCAGGAAGCCTGCTAAGGGTCAGGTGACCAATAAAAGTGCAGGGATTTTCTGGCTAGAAGAGCAGACGTTTCGGCTTGCAGGGAAGAGGCTGGGAACGTGCCCTGGTGAGCCAGGCCTGGGGACTTAATGAAATGGGAGGCAGATCAACTGGGCTTGGGCCTGCCCCATTACAGGTCGCCTACCTCCCACTGGAAGGGATGCCCCCCGCCCCCAATAATGCTGGCTCTTTAGGCTGAGAAGAACAACAAGCAGCAGAGCGATGGCTACAGCAGGTGGCTCAGGATGGTTGTATCGATCCAGCTACTGCTGTGGAAACTTGCTTCCTCCCACCAGGGTTTGGAAAACTGGCCCAGGCTCAACATATTAAGCATAGGAACTGTCTGTCTCCCAGCTAAGAGGAGTTTAGCTGTGCCCTGTGGCGACTCCTTGAGGTGCGGGCAATGTAACACGCTGGCCAAATCTTGCAAAAAGAGGAGAAATTCGGCTTCAACTTAGATCTCGCTGCAAGTGGCCAGCAAGAGCTCTCCGGAGAGCTTACTGGGGCAGGCAGTGGAGAAGTGCACTGGCATGTTCCCAGGTAGAGATTCCCCCTCCCCTGAGGGGGGAGGGCATCCTCTCGTTCTCTCGCTGCTCAGAGAAGGCCGGGGCAGGCAGTGGAGAATCACACTAGTGTGTTCCAGGTAGAGATCCCCAGTCTTTCTGGAGCCTGCTATGAATAGAGGTGTCCATAGCAAAGCAGGATCCTGCACCCTCCTGCCTCTGCCAGACACCATGCTACTTCCAGAGAGCCAGGTCGCCCTCCGCTACGTTGAACTGACATGACTCTTGTCTCTGTGTGCCTGTCTTGCTTTATCTGTACTGCTGCTCCTGCAGTCCTAGTGCGAGCTGTGGCCATAGCACAAGAGATGGCCTTGCTGTCTGTAGGAGACTGCCACACAGGTCTTGTGGGGATGCAGAATGGCTGCCAGTGCTGCCTGTGTTGTGTGGTGCATTGTATTATGCTGGCACAGGCTTCCTCGGGAGGTGTAATGCAAATAGGAATCACAAGGTGGGGATAGTAGTCGAGGATTAGGTCAAGTCTGGTAGCTTGGCATTGATTGACTTGATGGCTTTCTGCACCTAAAACCTCTTGCCTTTTGGGCTCTACCTTGAAAAAATGATACTTTCCCACTATGACAAACTTAGCAAAGTGACTAGGTCTGGCGTGTGCTCATTGCGTGACTAATTTTCATTGCAGAGGCACTTTGACTATGTCTGGGATAGCCCTCAGCAGACTTGCTCAGGAGAGGAAAGCTTGGAGAAAGGATCATCCATTTGTAAGTATAAGAAAACAAAGCACGGGTCTTGCATGGGATGGTGATAAACTCTCCTCAAGGAGCCCCTGGCCAGATTCCATGCTGCTGTCTGCCCCACTGCTGCTGCAGGCTGGGGTGACTGGGCTGTGTGCGCCACGCTGACAGGAGCAGGCCAAATGCTGGGTGGTAGTTGCTGGGGTGGCAGCCAGAAGCACCAGGGATTCCAGAGTAGAGGTTGCCCTCGCCAGAACAATCCGCTGTGGCCTTGGTGGGGAAGGAGCCAGTCCCCATTGTGCCCGCCCCCCGGAGCCTGGTTGCCCCTGCAGGGCACTGCTGCTGTGGGGAGGCAGGATGTGCGATTCTGTCTGCCCGAGGGGGCTGGGGGGAGGCGGTGGCGGCGACGCTGCCTTAGCACAGCCCCCTGCTCATGATACGGAAGGACTGCGCTAGGGAAGTGTGGATGCAAATATAACTTCTTGGTCTTTACGTTTAGGGATTTGTAGCAGTACCAACAAAAAACCCAGATGGCACAATGAACCTCATGAATTGGGAATGTGCTATTCCAGGAAAGAAAGGGGTAAGAGTCTTATTGTCAGTTTAGAAGTTGTCTGTCTGTATACGGTGAAACCTGCCTGATTCTAAACTACTTTGTACGTTGCTTTGCGTAACGGGGACATTTGGATGGATGATTGCGAAGTGGTCAGCAAACTGTTTCTCTTGAGAGCAGCACGGAGTCCCTCTCTTTACTTTAAAAGTGGTCGGCATGTTGAATGAAGAATCTAACCCTTTTTGTCGTGTTCTCAGACACCGTGGGAAGGAGGCTTGTTTAAACTACGGATGCTCTTCAAGGACGACTATCCCTCTTCACCCCCTAAATGTAAGTTGCGGGGGTAAAACGAAGGCTTCTAGGAAATGGTGTTAAATGCTAGCTTTTTGGACAGACTGAACTAAGTAGCTTGTGGCTGCAGCTTATGGATGGAGGAAGGAGATAGCACAATACTAATAGCTATCCTGCATACTTGGTAGCATCACAGCTAAACTGTTGGACATGGAACACCTTGCACGCTTTCAGAGATGTTCACAGTTCTAATGGGATTTCCCATTTGGAGAAAGTTTGGAAATCAATGTTCAGCTACACAAGTCTGGGGAAAAATATCCATTACTCTTCCAGATAGGGTTATAGTGGAAAGAGCTGATTTTTAAGTTTGATGTAATTCTCACTGAGAACTGGCGTTCAGAAGTTAAGCTACTAAAGTTACGGCTGTTCAAAGAGATAACTCTGTCCTGACACCTTGATCCATGAATGTCGTCGTGTCTTGATTTACCACCAGAGATGCAGGATTTATAGTGTTTCCCACTGAGGGATGGTTTGGTAATACTACCTTCGGACCTAAGCACCCAAGACTGCAATTTTAATGTTGCTTTAATGCTAGTAAAGTTATGGAAAAGGACTGATCGTTTTTAAAAGTCCTACTCCGGTTCAGGAGGAATGCTGCTCAGTGTTTGCTGTCGTGTATCATCCTGGTGAATGCAGTTTGGATTTAAACTGTTGGGGAGCAACCATAGCCTTAATTAAAGGAGCATTAGTTTGCGGGGGAGAGGGGGGAGGTGTCAAAAATTGGTTTTATTAAGAAGAGAGCACTCTAGTTACAGAACTCATTTGGGTTTGACTTATCTGCTGTTATTTCCTGACTGTGAGGATAAAGTGAAACAATCCCCTCTTGTGTCTTCTACCTGATGTGAAAATATGGGGGGAAAGAGGTGACAAGTGGAGTTCTTGACAGGGTGTCCTGAATGACTCCCCCTTGCTTGCATGGGGTGTTACATTGATATAGCACGGGAGGGTACTTTGCTTTGTAAAAGCTGCTTACTCGGTCTGCGGTAAATATACCCTTTTTCCCCAAGGATTCAGGGCAGCTAACAAAGAAAAATAAACCCTAAAACGCTATGTCAATATAAAAGACAAAAATGACTCGTGTGAAATTACAAGAATCCAATTAGAATTTACCAAAAAAAAAGTAAAACCCAATTAGTCAGGCCATAGCCCTCCCTCCCCCACTCATGTCTGTACTACCCTTCCCCAGTTCCTCAAACACACTCACCACCGACTTCACCCTTAACATAAAAAACATCCAAGCAGGTTTCCAATGCAGCTGCAGTCCAATGAAGCATGCAGATCACACTTAGATTGTCCCTGAACGGCCATCTACAGCCTCTGAAGTCTTCAGATATAATGGGAAGGCACCAATCGATGGTGAACGGCTCCCGTAGCTGGAATGATGCCTTCTGCAGTATCCCTGACTGAAGCATTGTCAGATCTTCCTCCCTGAGCAGGATAAAAGGCACATGATGCTTTCGGAACAAAACTGATTTGGACTGACAGTTTCAGCAATGGAACTGAATTTAAACAGGAAGGGGACGCCACAGCTCTGGTTTTGTGACGATGGTGACAGCACTAAAGTGTTTTGAAGGGAGTGCGGTAATAGGGGGAGGGGCTTGGCGCGCCAGAATTCTGCTTTTAAACTAGCATAGTTGTCTGAAATTGTAAAGGTGTTTAAAGAACTCTCTTTTCTCACCTTAGGTAAATTTGAGCCACCGTTATTCCATCCGAATGTCTACCCTTCAGGCACGGTTTGTCTCTCCATTCTAGAGGAGGATAAGGATTGGAGGCCTGCAATCACAATTAAACAGGTCACAGCGCTGGCTTTGCTGGCTTGCTTGGATGAGTCTCAGGGCAGTTTTAAAGAATTCTGAATCCTTCCACAGCATTTGCATAACCCATCCTGCTTTCCTTCCCCACTCTTACAGATCTTGTTAGGGATACAAGAACTTCTAAATGAACCAAATATTCAAGACCCAGCTCAAGCAGAGGCGTACACAATTTACTGGTTAGTATTTTTTTAACAGACGCTTGACTTCTAGCTCGTCGTAAGCCCTTGGTCAACAGGTAAAATGGGAAGCAATTCCTAAAGCCTTCCATTATTGAACTGTTCTGTTACCCAGAAATACATTTCTGTAGACTGTTGCACTTCATTCTTCAGTTTCTGAAAAACTGCCTTTCTGTTCGCTAGGGACCCCAGTTAGAGCTGGTACGAGGGTAGCAATCCCATTGTGCTCTGTCCTGTTCAGACAAGCCTTCTCCCAGCAAGCTTAATCTACTTGGCAGCAATGAGGAAGGGCTAGGGAGCGGGAGGTGTGAAGTCCTACAATTAACTCTGCACGGCTTTCGTGACATGGCTAATCCGGCAGAGTCAGAGTGGCTCTCCCCTTCCATACGGATTGTCGGTTTGTGGGTAGGAGCCTAGAATGTCCGAGTTAGACAGGAGCTTGAGAGTGGATGCAGCAAGCCTTGATGTCCTCTGGGGACTACCCATTTGCAACAACCTCTCCGCAACAGTGGGCCGTGTCTGTTGCTTGTTTTAAGAATGCTCTGGCTACATCGGAGGTTGGGATTCCACTACAGCTAGTGCAGAACTGTCCCTCCAAAAGAAAGGCAGAGCTTGTCAGTCCCTCAAGGCTTTTGACTTATAAAGTCCTGAACCGCTTGGGTCTTGCATACCAAAAATTCCCCTGCCTTCCAGTGTGATATCTAAGATCAGCCAGAAGTGCCTCTTGCAAGTTGCATTGCTGCACTGAGTCTGTGGGCAGGGATACGCAGAGGGGGTGTCGGGGGCTGCTCTTCCCTGAAGATTAGCAAGGCTCAGAGCATTTTCTGGAGGCAACGTAAGACCCATCTGTTCAGCCAGTTTGGCAGGTGGGAATGGGATTTTGGAATTGTTTTTAGGGAAACTATATATTTTAAAAAATATATTACCTTCTCAAAGTCTTTGGAATAATCAGGTTAAAAATCTGTTTCATTGACGGTGACTAAAGTTGCAGATGCTTCTTGCGTGTCATCACTTAGTAGTGGCGCCTGCCCTTGGATCCCTTTACTTAGCAGACTGTCTATTGTGCTGAATTCTGTCAACTAGACTAGGATGAGATTTCCAAACCATGAATCAGTTTGCAGAAATGAAAGGCTCATATTGAGATCTTTGAGGTACGGGAAGTCTCAAAACATCTCCTCACATGAATCGTGCTGACAGTAGTAGAGTTGTGAGCTCTGCTCCTTATTTGAGTAAATCTGCATTAATTCTGCAAGAAATCTCTGCTCTGAAGGCCAGAAATCAATAAGGGCTCTTTAAACCTTGGCTGTTCATTTGTTCAAAGAGCACATCAAAATGGGCCTGTTCTAACTTGGAGCATCCTTCATGCTACGTGTTTGTTTACAACCAGGTAGGAATTCTTGTTGTGGGAGGAAGCCACCATAAACCCCCTGCCATAAAGGGTCAGTGACATGCAATGTCATCCCAAATACCCTGGGACTGGTATGTCTATCTTGGGGATTTTCTCTTGTCCTCGGAAAACCGTTATTCACCTAGAAATCATTGTGACCTTTGAAAGTTTAACCTCTTTTCTGTCTGTCTTCAGCCAAAACAGAGTGGAATACGAAAAGAGGGTTCGAGCACAGGCCAAGAAGTTTGCCCCGTCATAAACCTGTCATGCAGCATCTTAACAAGGAAGGGATTGGTTTGGCAAGAACTTGTTTACAAAACTTTTGCAAAATCTAATGTTGCTCTGTACAATTAATCTTCACTTTAGGGGAGGGGGTTGTATGTGTGCCATTTTCCATATTCGCCACTTGGATACAGTCTAAATTTGCTGAATTGCCCCCAGTCTTTTCATACAGGGTCTCTTCCTTCAGTCTTTTGTATTTTTGATTGTTATGTAAAACTTGCTTTTATTTTAATATTGATGTCAGTATTTCAACTGCTGTAAAATTATAAACTTTTATACTTCTATGAATTCACTAGTATCTCTAGTTACTTTGCTATCTGATGCCGGCATGCTTTAAAATGTTTAGAAGTATATTTAGCCTCTAGCTGGCTGTATGAACAAATCAGACCCTTCACCCCCTTCCCTCCCCATAATTTTTTTCTCTATCTTTCAGAAACTAAGTTGTTATCGCTTAAACGCCTCTGAAATCCAAAGTCAGCCAGCATCTTGATTCTGCATCACTTCCTTTGTGTTTCTACGGCGTTTTGTCTGTGTTGCTGTTTAGAGTTAAATAAACTGTTTATATAAATGTTTTGGTTTCATTATCGTCATTAAAAAGTAGGGAAGGGTTCTAGTAAAAGAGCTGCAGGGGAATAACCTCACTGACTCTTCAGAGCAGTCTAAAATGACCTCTTATGGCTGTACCCTTCCCCCATTGTGGACCCCTGTATTTGCTCAGACATGGCTAATATCAATCCGTTTACCGAGCCCTGGGCTTGCAAGAGAATGGAGGCCATGCTTCCTCACACGGAGTGCCCACTGGACATTTTCATCCGCTCCGATGACATTTCAATAAAAGCCTGTAGCATGTTGAGGCAGTGAACCTTGATCTTGTGCTTTTCCCACAGGTGATGCAGCTTTGGGTGGTCAGGCCTGACACTTCAAGCTTTCATTGTGGGAGGTATTTTTGAGTGAGCCCACACACCTTCCCTGTGGGAGGGAGCATGGTTGGGCCTGCCGACACTAATTAGAAATCTAGATCAGGTAGGAATTCTTGGGTAGCAGTAATTTGAGAGGCCATGGAATGGGTGGGCTAACATGGACCCTGGCAGAGGAAATTTGAGCTATGGGTGTTGAGCCAGTAATTTGCCAGCACAAACACACACGGAGATAGAGCAGGAAACCCTGTTCTGTATCTCTGCGCGTGTTCGCTAGCAAAGCCGTGCAGGGGCGGCTTTCAGACCGGCCGAACCCCACGCATAACCTGGTTGTGCATTCCCTCCTGCAGCCAGAATATGGGCCGGGCGGGAGGTGTGAAAGTGGCCTAAATCGAATTCCAAGAAGCACAATAGTCTTCGTGTTGGGGTTCTGAAATTAGGGAATTGATGAACCAGTCATTCTCCCTGTGGCCCCCTGCTTGGAGCTCCTAATCTGGGTGTGTCCCTCTCCAGTGAATCAGAAAGCAGACCTCAAACTTGAATTTGTGGGTGGGCCAGTCCAAGAACCTCTTCTGTATCTTCAGTTTGAGTTCTGCCTTCAGACCCTGTTCAACCCTGTGGAGTTTCTACCTTGTTTTTTACAAAAAAAGTTTACCTTATTTGTATGGATATTTACTTTGTCCATTCATGGACACGGCAAGGGGCTTATGATTCGCTCTCCCGTTGCAGCTAGGAGCAGCCTGGGCTGTCTCAGCCCTGCCTGCCCCCCTCCTTTTCCCCAGGAAACCTCAATGGACCCTATCCTGCTGGGACGAGGGAGAGCCTTCACTGGCAACCGAGCGGAAATCCTGAAGCAGAGGCTTAGGGAGACTAGCCTCCCTTCCTCTCCATGGAAAGAGGTCTTTCTCCTTCTACATGACTGGATCAGAGACCCTTGGCCCAGCCCTAGTTCTAGGGGACTAAACGCCTGGGACACTCTTGGTGTCGCAGGGAGGCTTATCTGTCTGGGGGCTTTCAAGGATGGGGAGGCCGACTGCCTGGGGTCAGGTCTCCATCTGCAGCATTCCTGCGGGGAATGAATGATTAAGGTGCAGCCTGAGAGGTTGCCACCTCCTGCCCCTCCAACCAGGGTCAGAGCAGGATGGCTGTTACGGACTCTGATCCTCAGGCTGCAGCGGTGACTCCCCTGCTGCTCGCAGAAATAGCTTGGGGAAAGAAAAAGTGTTCCAGCATCCCGCTGGCGGCAGCGGCCTAGCGGACGGACAAGAGTCGGGTCATCCAGCCCATTTTAGTTGCTGCAACCTGGGTGAGCCCATCCCCCACCAGCAGGTGCTATGGAGCCTTACCCTCAGGCCTTGGGCTGATTGTACAGGCTGAGTTGGCAGCTGCTACTCACTTCCACTACACGTGGATGTGACCTGGGTGAACAAAGTAGAGCGCCCCAGTTCCTGCTGGTGGTAGCAGAGGGCCAGGAACCAGGTTCCCCAGGATCTAGGGGAGCCCCTCTGCCATTGATAGGTCAGAGGGCTCCCAAGGGCTGAACAACTCCCACTGGGAACAGAACAAAGGCCAGGCGGGCGGGTTCTCGTGTGCACAGGTAGGTTGTCATCTGGATGCATGAGTTCTGCCATCTTGGGCACATGCACAGACCTAACAGATCTCCAAATCACAAGGGTGACATGGTACGGCTTCTGGTCCAACGCCCACCCCCTGGTGGGTGTTTTCAAAAAAACAACAGTCTGAGCTGCTTCAGACCCACCACAGCAACTGGTCCTCTGCAGGCTTCCTCAGACAAGGGCCGGCACACACAGTTAATGGAGTCGAAACAGGGACTGAAAAGACAGTGCCTACAAAAATCAGTGGTGTGAAGGGGTCCTGAATCCGAGGGGCATGGGCCAGCCAGATAATGCAGCAGGTCACAGGAGCACTTCTTTTCCCCTGTCCTGTTTCCAGTCTCTAGAGCCCGGGGTGGCTAGCTGAAGGGCATCCTCCAGTGCCAGCAGAGCAGAGTGATGACCCCAGAGCTTCATGCAGGATGGGGTGAGGCAGTCGAGCACCGAGTTGCATGTGCCCCCCTTTTTGGTCTCTAGGAATATAATCAAATCCCATGGGGGGGGGGGGAGTGAAATTGTGTGTATGAAAAAGTATTCATTTGCAAGGGTGAGGGAGTGGGGGGGGGGGGGGGGGGGGTGTTTATTTAATATGGGGTTAATTTTGTGTGTGTTAAAATGTTAGCCACCCCAAGCTGCTTGTGTAGGCAGAGGCAATGTATAAATGCAAAAATAAATAACACTGGGAGACTATTGAAGTCCCTTCCAGCTGTGACAACAGCCCTGTAGTCCCCCTTCACATCTGATTCAGAGCCTGACGATAGATTCTCTCTACTAACAGCCTTTGCCCCCTACCATCCAACTTGGTACCAGGCCTACATGGCTGTCAGTACCCTGCAAGCCAGCTTGGAGATCATGGTGGGGGAGAATTCCACTAAGCCATTTCTGACCTCAGGCAGCAGGGGCTCATCATAGTCATTACCTCAGCAAGGTGAGTTTCTGAGCTGGGGGTGTTATCCATGGACCCCGCCCTCTGTATATTCAAGAGAGTCAGTTACTCTTCACCCTGATCCTTCTTTCATGCCCAAAGTTAGTTCTCGTTTCCACCTTGCACAGGAGCTGGTGCTCCCCTCCTTTTGCCCCAAGCCTCATCATCCTCTCGAAAGGACATGGCACACCCTTGATGTTCGCAGGGCTCTTAAGATCTACCTCCACAGGACTGAGCCCTTCAGGTGATCCTCAGCCCTTTTCATTCACTACTCCCCTAGATATAGGGGGAAGAAGTTGTCTAAGACTAATATCTCCAACTGTGTGGCGGGGTGTATCCGAGAGGCATACAACGCTTCCAACCTTCCGCCTCCCTTGGGGGTAGCGGCTCACTCTACTCATGGGATGGCTTCTTCCTGGGCCTTTAGGTCTAGGGCTCCCTACTCAGAGATATGCAAAGCAGCAACATAGAGGTCAGTCCATACCTTAATGCGCCACCAGAGGGTGACTCGTTGGGAGGCCCGCCTTTTTTTGATTGGCAGATCCTCCCCCTTTTTCAGTCATATGCTCTTTAAGAGTGGATCCTTTTGCTATAGGCCTATTAGGGGTGCACCTTATATGTTATAGGCCCTGTAGGGGCAGACCTTACATGTTATTGGCCCATAGGGGCGGAGCCTAGTTCCCTAGGTTACGGAGGCTGTACACAAGCTAATTCCTGTTTCTGTTATGTAAGTTTGTGTTCATATAGTTCCTGGAGTATTCAGATTGTTACAACTGAGGAGTTACGGCAGGAAAGGCTCAAGCAAGCACTTTGGAAGCTTTCTAACACCTCCTAGTGGTGATGCGGCAGAAATACCTGTGTTCTGACCATCCTCCCATATAAACCACAGAAAAACAATTCCCAGGTAAGAGACACAATTGTTCCATCTATTCAAGCTCACCTCACCAGCTGTCTCTCTGACATCTCTACCTGGATATCTCAACATCAACTCAAACCCAACATGGCTAAAACTGAACTCCTTATCTCCCCCGCCCCACTTTCCTCTCCCTCCTCCCTATTGATGGGGTCACCATCCTTCCCGTCCCCCAAGCCCATAGCTTAGGCTTCATCTTTGACTCACCCCTTTCTTTTAAACCCTACACTGACTGTTGCCAAATCCTGCCACTTCTCCCTCCATAACATTGCTAAGATTCACCTTTTTCTCTCTGTCTCCTCTGCCCAAACCCTTGTTCACGTCCTGGTTATCTCTTGCCTTGATTACTGTAACCTCCTTCTCACTGGCCTCCCTCACTCTCCCTTTTCTCCCCTTCTCTCCATCCAAAACTCTGCTGCCAGGGTCATCCACCTCGCCCATCGCTTCGATCATGTGCAGCCCCTCCTCTCCTCTCTCCACTGGCTCCTCCTTCCTGAACGAATCCTGCACAAGCTCCTCGTCTTCACCTATAAAGCTCTTCACAACCTTGCTCCCCCCTACCTCTCTGTGCTAATTTCCCTCCATACTCCAGTCCGTGAATTCCGCTCCTCCTGTCCCCTCTCTTGCCCACCCACGCCTCCCCTGCTGAACCTGTCTCTTATACACATCTAGATGTGTATAAGAGACAGCCCCAGAGCGCCTTCGTTCCTTCTCCCTAGCTGCCCCCTCCCTGCCCACATCCGCCTCGCCCCCTCCCTTCGTACCTTCAGATCCCTCCTCAAGACCCACCTCTTCCGCTTTGCCCTCATCGACACACCACACAGACCAGCCAGCCATCATTCTTGATGTAATCAAGCCAAGCGCGTGCACCTGGGACCTCGCATCTTCGTGAATGTTACACTCCTTGTCTCTCAGTTTGTAAGCCCTCGGGCAGGGACCATGTCCATTCCATTACTTTGTAAAGCATCAGGTACATTGCTTGCGCTATATAAATGCTTGCTAATAATATTAATCCAGTTGCCAACAGCAGGACCAGGTGTAGAATGGAAGACACTGTGCTTGGGAAAACATACACAGACTTTCTTTCTGATTTATGTTTCTTTATACAAGTTTTAAACTATTACTTACAACCTCTAATCTCAGTCTTTTATTCCTTTCTGAATAACTAGTTCACTGGCGGTTTGCGCTGCAAGCTCTTCCTGGTGTTGATCTTCTGTGCTAATGTCACTTTCTCTGCTACTCTCACTTTCATCCTCCTCCTCCTCTTCAGATTCCTCTTCATCACTCTGAGTTAATCTGGATGGGGTGGGGAAGGGAGGAATGTTTTATGTTAAAAAAGCCAAACACTTCTGGAAGGAAAATTGTGAGACTGTAAAGTAAGTACCCTGTGGAGCTGGCTGGTCTGTTAAGATTCAAGCACTCTTTGCCTGAGTCAACATCGAATGGATCTGAAAAACATAGAAGTCAGTCTGGTTAATATCAAAGGTAAGGTGCACTGACAGATGCTGCCACCTACACTGAAAGGTGGGAGTGGAAACTGGAAGCGATATTAATTCCCAACAAGATGCGACTTCTCTAGAAACTAGCGACAGAGCCAGGAAACAGCAGCTTGCTCAAAGGCAAACTAAACAAGAAGTCATTCAAGGACGGTTCGTCACTTTTGCTTCTCAGAAGTTATACACTGAATCCTAGGGAGCCCCAGCACAGATAAATGTCATTTGTTTCTACAGGAACTAAGGTTGTGCATTTGACCAGTCATATAATATTTTATCAGCTGACAGGCCAAATATTGTCAAATAAAGGGACAAGCATTTTTACAGAATTTATTAGAACAGATTTTAATTTTCAGTAAATTAAATATTTGTTAGTCGCAAAAAAATTAGTTAACCGTTCTCCTGAAACAATGAAATGATAATGAATTATGACGACTCCTAACAACGTTAGGTTAGTACAAATGTGAATGATTTTCAAAACTGAACAGTTCTTTTCCTTGGCTTTTTTCATCTTACTTTGTGCTTGCTGTTTGGGGGCTTGTTTTGGGGTGGGATTGTTGGTGTTTTTGCTTAGGGGTATGGCCTGTGCTGATAGGATGGGGCATGGTCTGCTGGTCCACTATGTGCTAGAAAGCAAACTTGTGTATGTAAATGTATCATTGGTTCTACTTGCAGTGAACTTGCAGGATTTGTCTTTGCTAGTTGCAGAATCTAGATTCAGTGTGCAGTAAAAATGGCTCTGTGACCATGATGCAATTAAAAAAGGCCGTTCCTGGCTTCATGGAATACTGGGCAATATTTGACCAGTCAAACAGACAGTCAATTGATGATATCCGACCCGTTTACCAACCCAAACAGGAAAACTGGCCAAGAATGTCATAAGTGACTAAGACTAGTTAGTTACTAAAGTCGATGTCTTTAAAACCTAGGACTCCTCAAGAATATGGCTTTCCAAGCCAGAAAATCTTAGCCTTTAGCTTCACCTCCTCAACAGCTCATAACTACACCTTTAACAATCTCACATGTCACTTTCTAAAGCTAGCTTTAGTTTTGCCTCAGAAAAATCGATTCTGTAAAATGGATTCCCTAACATGACAACAAAGTAGGATTTCAAGAGACATGAGGCTGTTTACAGTCTGGAGAAGGGAGTCTCATAATGGGACTGCCTGCAACATTAACTTGTGTGTCCGTTTACATGCAAATGCCACTACAAACAACAATTAGTTCTAGATAGGAGTGTTGGATTCTCCATCAGAGGCAGGTGAGCAAGTCTAAGCTGAGCCTGACCTCAGAGGAGCCAGAAACACCTCATTTCTACCTCCAGAAATAAACCAATGCCAGCCAAACTCCACCTTGTAGATTTGCATGGCTTTAAAAGTCAGTTTTGACAGAATTCCAGAAAAGCAGGTGCAAAGTAGGGCCTCCTGCACTAGCTTTCATGAACTTCAATAATCACAAACTCAGTGTTAGCCTCTTTCATGCTAAGTTTTCAAGTAGACTTTATTCTGTTCCATACTGAAAGCTGTAGAGGCGATCAAAGTATTTTTTTGAACCTAGATTAGACTGGCCAGAAGGGGCTGGGGAGAACTTAGCAATTTGAAGGAAAAGACAAGGACCACCAACCAAAGAAAAGCCTTCAGAATTTATTCAAATGCCACCAAGCAAGTTAAGCAAAACCAGAGCTAGAAGACATGAATGCTGTTGAACTGTTTTGCTGCAGCTAAGTTAACACAACAGCCACTTCCACCTTTACTAGATAGTGCACACAGCTCTAGAAACTGCCATTTAATACATATCGCTTGCCTGATATTTAAGTGTGAGTTTTCCCACTCACACTAGCTTTATTTTATCTGAAGCTATTTCTAATTTACCATTTTTTCTTCTCAAATACCCTTTTTGCTTCAGTCCTCTGGAGTGAGTCAGCATCTCACCTTAGAACTTCTAATGTAACAAATGCTTATTCCTCAATTCTCCAGAAACGTCCTTTACAACTAGAACAGCAGCTACACTCATCCAATGTCTTCCTGAATCTCTTCTCCCTTTGTTTGAGTGTCAAAGAAACTTCATAAATATAAACATAAGGCATCATTCATTACTACTGTAGTTACAGGCTTACTTCATAGATTCAGCAGAACCTCACAATATGTCGTTGCACTTCTACGGCAATTTATCAACACGCAATAGGACAGAGAGATAATCAGTAATCATGTGAAGTAGACACTTTCACAAGCTGCCTTCATTACCTTGATGCTGTCACTGAAGACTGTTTGGGAGCTGCAGCTCATGCAGAACACAGTGGCCGTCTCCAGACAGGGATGGGTTGCCAGGAGCACATGAAACGGGTGCTTCAGAGTCGTGCTGCCTGCCAACACCTCTCTGGGCACAATTCAAAGCACCTACAAAGCGCTCAACATGCCGTTGAGCGCTTTGTAGGTGCCTTGAATTGTGCCCAGAGAGGTGTTGGCAGGCAGCACAACTCTGGGTCCTACCTATCTAAAGAACTGCCTTTCTCCTTATGTCCCTCCACGGCCTCTAAGATCAACCCAAAGTGTCCTCTTGCAAGTTCCCCTCTTGCAAGGCCCAGCAGGTCTGTAGCAGCAGTAGCCTTGCTGTAGCAGCAAGGCCCAGCAGGTAGAGAGGCACTACTGCTGGCTACTCACTCCCTCCCCTTGGAAGTTCACCTGAGCATCCTCCAGAAGCAGAGCAAGACCTATTTATTTGGCCAGACATTTAGCAGGCAGAGTTAGATGGTGGGGGGTGGGGATGTTATAAGTATTGTACAGGTTTGTATGAGTATCTTGTATTTTATGTTTTGATGATGATGATGATAGCTGCCTTGAGCCTTCGGGAATAGAGACTGAAATAAATAAACTGGAAAACCTTACCAATTTCTTCAGTTTTTCTTTCTTGGGCATCAGCTAGAAACTCCTTTTCAGCTCTCAGCACTTCTTCCGGGCCATGGCAAGATGCATAGCTCTTGAGGAGATCTTTGTTCAATTCAAGGAACACTTTTCCCCATTTAAATTTTCTGAGGAGAATGGTAGCTAGATCAGAAAATCCTAAAATGAAACACAGGTATGACCAGTTAGTTCCTCATTAAGCAAGCCCCTTGAATCTCTCTCCAATGCTACTGTAGGGTGCTCCTTCATCCTTCCCCCAGTCTCTTCCATAGTAAGGCAGTAGGCAGACAGCATGATCACCTCCACATCTAGCACTCTGAAGACTCATACCCAGGCCAAGCGTTATCTGCTGCTCAGAAGATCACACTGGCAATTCCCATATCACTTGGTTTATTTCAAACAAGCTAGCTTTCAGTCTCTCAATACATTCACAGAAATAAGCCTATAAGTATTTCGCACTGAGCTTGCTTCAAGCCTCCTCCTATGGCTTTTCATCGTCCAGTGGCTGCATTCAATTCATTAGATGCCACTGGAGCAGGTATGATGACCCTTTAAAAGCCTCTATCCTACCTAATGCAAGTTCAGTAGCTACCCCCAGTTACTAGACTAGTCCTTACTTATCCTAGATTCCTGTTCTGGTGTGGGAACCCCTCCCCCCACCACCACCCCGCAAAGAACTGTCATTTCCAGCTGAATCCAGGATAGGTCTATTAATTAGTCCCCAATGTGTTAAAATCTAAAATACTATAAAGCAGAATACTGTGTAATCAAAATAGGTCTCTGTGCTTTTTAACCCCCAAAACAAAGTAGGTCATCAACCTACTTGCAAGCTCTCAGCAGAATGGACCTAATTTTTTGGTCTCACCAGTTGTACTTATCCCTGACACGCAATGCTGCCTGCTAGAGTTTAGCGGTGGGGTGGGGGAGGAAGGCTAAGAGGGCTCGGACTGAGTTAGCACTTGATTATTACTTGTTTACATACGGACAGCAATGAACCTAGCGCTGTACAATCAGTAGTTAGAGACAGGACTTGGCTCTCACTCTAGCAAAGGCATCTACCTTCTGTTTGCAAGACGCAACTCCACTTGGCGAGGCGGACGCAGCTCTTTCTTTCTGATTCCCACCTGGCCATCATCACGCGGCTAGACTATTTGCAATGTTTTCTATGCTGGGCAGCCCTTGATGACTGTTTAGAGGTTGTTGCTGGTGCAGAATGTGCTGGCCCAGATCCTGTTAAAGCTGGGACACTGAGAGCACTTTACGCAGGTGCTCCAGAGTCTGCACTGGTGCTGGTTTTGACCCATAAAGCCCTAAACTGCCCGGGCCCCATATATCGTAAAGGCTGCCTCCTCCCCTTTGCTCCACTGTAGCTAGCCCCTATGGTCAGCTGAGAGTGCCTGCCTCTTGTAGGGACCATCTGCATGTCAGGTTCCAAGGGCACCTAGAGAGACATGTCTTCTTGGTGGATGCCTTCCCCCGACGAGTTCCTCAAAGCCCAAGCATCTGCTAGAAGCAATTCAAGACCTCTGTTTGGCCAAGCATTTCCCAGGCAGGGATAGGGGCTGGGAAAGCATGCTTTAATGTATTACCATTGTTTTATTTAGGTTTGTGTTTATGTTGTTTGGAGAAGGGCAGGATATAGAGGTAAATAAACTCCAGTATCTAATTGTTTTCAGGGAACACTGAAAAGCCAACGTCCCTAAACCAAGGAATTAGGAATTGAGAAGGGAGGACACAGTGTGCAACGCTTGGGAATGACTGTGGACTGCACTGTGCTGTGCTGTGCTAATCATGGTTAGTCAGTGCTTGGAATAGCAGTGGTTGATGCCAAACACTTTACACTAGACGTAAAGAACAGAAACAGGCCTTGATCAAAACAAGCTTGGTTTTCCAGCCCATTAAGCTAATGTTCTGATCAAAATCAATTTAAATATGAGAGGCATTCCTACAAAAAACAAACAAAGCATTGCGGTAGAAAACCCATATGCTATCCTTACCTACAATGCAGAAGGCAGCAGCAAAAGCTTCCACGCAGGAGAGCTTGCACGGACGGCCATAGTTCACAGGATTGGCAGCCACTAAGTAAGGCAGCAGTCGGAGATGGTTCCCCCTCATTTTGCTAAATGGAGTCTCTTCGAGCTTGGCCCATGAGCAATCGATCACGGCAACACCATTCTGAGCAACAAGTGGTCTGAAAAGGAAAATGGATTGAAGTCAGAAGTGTTTCCTTCTGTGCAAAAGCTAAGCCAGAAATAGCCACCGCAAATAGTCACTGCGCCAGGCAACTGACTTCAGTACAAGACTGTCCCTTTATGCTAACAATGGTCCTCTCAGTCTACACGCAAACGTCACCACCACAATGGCAGTTCATGGAAATTAGTATTTGAGACAAGGGATTCTCAACTTTGGGGGGCAGGGAGTGTCTATAACCAGCCTTTCATTTTTTCTAAAGTTATTTTATTATTATTATTATTATTATTATTATTATTAGCAAGCATTTCTATAGCGCCAGCAATGTACCTGGCGCTTTACAAAGGAATGGAATAGATATGGTCCCTGTGCTAGAGCTTACAATCTGAGAGATTGGGGAGGGAGACGAAGGAAGGGGAACCGAGGGAGAGACAAGGAGTGTAACATTCACGAGGATGCGAGGTCCCAGGTGCACGTGCTTGGCTACATCGAGAATCATGGCTGGTTGGCCCGTGTGGTGAGGATAGGAGTACACAGACTTCAGGTAACAGATTGTACTGGATGGAGGGGATCAGCAGGAGTTAGGGGAGGGGAGCGAGAAGTCGGGGAGGGCAGAGCCAAAGAGGTGGTTTTAGCCCTTATGGTTTTGAGATAAACATCATAGCGTGAACCAAATGTAAACTGATGCAATTGTGCCTGCCTAAATCTGCAGGTGACCTGAAATCACAGTTCTGGGAGGTGTGAACTGCTTTCACAGTCCTGTACACATTCTGTAGCCATGGAACTGCATTGGTCCATGGTAATGCACCACAAAATAGGCCGTTCCCAAGCTGTGAACTCAGGGGAGGTCGTGGCCACATTTTGCTAACTACAAGGAGGATCTCGGAGCAGAAAGAAGTCCCAGTATGGACACGGTCCCAGAGAAGAAAAGGCTGAAACCTGCTGCTGAAGGCATAAGGAATTTAATGTTTATACAGCCCATCCCTTGAATAAGGCGGAGTCAATGTCTTCCTTATGCACTTAGCATTGTGGATGCAGTTACAAAGAAACCTAGGATGCTGTTATCTCCTCTCTCATGGATCCAATGGATTTAGATTCTTCATCCAATATCAAAACCAGCAGCTCTCACCAGAGACCTCCAAACTGGATAGAGTTTCACAATTACAGGTTTTTAAAAATTAATTGCACATCTGACGGAAAGGTAGTTTAAACAAACCCTTCTATCAAAAAATTTATAATTAAACTAGGAACTTGCAGTCCTGAAAGAAGAAAAACCGTTTAATGGCACTTTTCACAATTTTAGGGGTTAAAGCCCAAACCCAAGACACTCTGTTTTTGTCAAGCCCAGCTGGGTGTTGGCAGGTCAGAGGGCAAGAAAATTAACCTTTTGGGAAGTTTTAAAACACAGCAGCCTCTGTTCTGTCTTCAACAAGGCTGCAACCAGGAAATGGCTCCCAGCGGCATGGGGAGGTCAGGCTGGCCCATTCCCAACTCCAGGCAGGCAGGACCTCACCTGTCTGCTGGGGAAACATACTGGGTGGCCATGGGGCTGAGAACGAGCCCATGGAAACGCTGCCCAAGTCTCAGGATGCGGAGAAGGCCTTTGCGAGCCAGACGTCTCCCGGTGCACCTCCGGGGATCGCAGTGCCCCAGCTCCCACATGGCCAGAGGACAGGGCAGTTGTACAACGGGAGAGTCCCCCTTCGCTCCCCCATCCTGCTGGAGACAGGCTGCAAGAAAGACAGTGTCAGCATGAGGGGGGGGCCTGCTTCAGACAGAGCATGGAGTGGGGTCCCGTCTGTCAGCACGGGGGGGGGGCTGCTAGACAGAAAGACAGAGCATGGAGTGGGGTCCCCTGTCAGCACGTGGGGGGGCTGCTAGACAGACAGAGCATGGAGTGGGGTCCCCTCTGTCAGCATGAGGGGGGGGCCTGCTAGACAGACAGAGCATGGAGTGGGGTCCCCTCTGTCAGCACGGGGGGCCTGCTAGACAGACAGAGCATGGAGTGGGGTCCCCT
>QEPC01001667.1:170410-193236 GCA_003113815.1 Sphenodon punctatus | reverse complement strand
CCCTTTCTTTTAAACCCTACATTGACTCTGTTGCTAAATCCTGTCGCTTCTCCCTCCATAACATCGCTAAGATTCGCCCTTTTCTCTCTGTCTCCTCTGCCAAAACCCTTGTTCATGCTCTGGGCATCACTCACCTCGATTACTTTAACCTCCTTCTCACTGGCCTCCCCCGGTCTCACCTTTCTCCCCTTATCTCCGTCCAAAACTCTGCTGCCAGGGTCATCCACCTCGCCCGTCGTTTCGACACTGTGCAGCCCCTCCTCTCTTCGCTTCACTGGCTTCCCCTTCCTGAACGAATCCTGCACACGCTCCTAGTCTTCACCTATAAAGCTCTTCACAACCTTGCTCCCCACTACCTCTCTGCACTTATCGTACTATTGGAGAGGATTAAAAACTGCTCCCTATTTACTGTTCCCGCCCGATTCATAATTGTATAAACTTCTCTCCTGTCCCTTCTCAGTCGTCTCTTCTCCAGGCTGAAGAGCCTCAACCCATCCAGCCTCACCTCATACAGACCAGTGAGCCTGACATCAGTGCCAGGAAATGTTTCTTAAGAACAGAATTACTGGGCATATTGATAAACACAAGTATTAGGGATCGCCGCCCCAAATATCACAACTTTTCAATAAGCCACACCAGGCAATCTCATGTAATGATCTAAAATAATTGATTGCCCTGTCACCTTGATTCGAACTCTGATAAAGCACACAAAAGAGTTCTCTCCATCCAGGGTACAGACGGGATTCAGTCAGTTGATCAGGCTGTAGAATTCTGCTGGGAAAGATTTGTGTTCCACTCTGCGCTGGGTCAAGGGAATTTCTCCAAATTGACTTTACTTTCTACTCATTTTTATAGTTTTAACCAAGTTGGTCTATGACTAACCCAGTTGCCAACACATGCTTGGGGGGGAGGGGGGAGCTTAACCCATGAGGATAATAAAATAATAAGTGTTTTACTTTTGTAGTGCCCCATGCCCACATGGCACTCTGAGCACTTTACATTTTACATAAAAGAACATAAGAAGTGCCGTACTGAGTCAGACCAATCAGCATCCTGTCTCCGACAGCGGCCAATCTCGATTGCATGGGAGAAGAACCAACAGTCCCAATGGGGGATCCATTCCCCGTTGCTCACTCCCAGCTCCCGACAGTAAGAAGTTCATCCCGTAAGCTACTTGGCTTAATATCCATTAATGGAGCTACTCTCCAAGAACATATCCAGTCAGTTTTTAAACCCAGCTCTACTACTGGCCTTGACAACATCCTCTGGCAACAAATTCCATAAGTTAATTATGCGTTGAGTGAAAAAGTACTTCCTTTAAAAAAAGCACAATAAACAACTTAAAACAAGTAATTAAAAGAATATTTTAAAATGGTAAGATAGGGGAAGGAAAAAGGAAGGAGAAAATACATGAAGGGTACCAGCAGTGGATTCCAAAAGCACCTAGAAAACAAATACATTTTCAGGTGCTTTTTAAAGGTATGGAAGGCGGAACTGAGACGAACCTCTGGGTGGGAGCGAGTTCCACACTGGAGTCTGAGTTGCCACTTTTGACATCTGCTGATCTTGAGGGTCTCAGTCACGGACTGCGAATGCTTGCTTAAGCAGTTTCATGGTAGGGGGTTTCACAAACAACTCGGCTCCTTGACCCGTACTTTATTTTGAATCCTTCTTCCGTGAGGGCCTGCTTATGCAAAGTGCCGATCAAGCAGCTATTTGCTTCAACTCCCCAGGCTGGTCTGCACGCAACTCTTCTTTTAACTCCATTTATGCCAGGGCCAAACCTCAGAAGGTACTTTACGCACCACAGATCCTCAAAGTGCTCTGCTGGCATGAGCCCCGTTCCCCTCACAAGCCTTGCATCATCGGAGCTTTCGGAGAAATCTGTCCTGGCTGTTCAAAAAGCAGAATGCCGGGATCATAGCTGGTATTGCAGGAGAGACTGCAAGTGATTAATAGTCACACCTTAAACAGTGTATTAAAAGGTCAATGTGATTTACAAGCATAAAAACACAACTGAGGAGCTATGACTAAAAAGCTGGGTCAAATGATACATGGGAAGAGATTGTTCATTGTTTTAATGTTTCTTGGGTGCTAATTTCTTTATCCAGTAAAACGTGACCTTGTCAGCATGGTCATGAAAGCTTTGTTGTTCTTCCTGTGAGTCAAATCATTTCATTTCCCAACAGGTCCTGCACACCTCTTGAGATTGGCTGGGAAGTGTTTCAGCCTGGTGGAATCTATGTGAGTAATTGGACGCAGTGACTGATTGAGAGTAAAATAGTGTTTTGCTTTGCTTTGCTTTGCTTCTAAAATGTTTTTTGGGTTTTTTTTAGGTATAAATATGAATTCTGTCCTTTCCATAACGTCACTCAGCATGAACAAACCTTCCGATGGAACGCCTACAGTGGAATTCTAGGGTAAGACAATACAGACTGTCTTCTCCCTTTTAGCTTATGAGATGAGGCCTTTATGGATCTCTGGAAGAAATGAACACTCCTGAAATTAGCTGCAGCTGAGTTATTAGGAAATCAGCTAAGCTTGGTATTCAGTCCAAACACTGCTCTCTGTCTGTCATAGATCTTGGATGATGGTGGACTTGCAAGGGTGTTGCTTTTGACAGTATATTTCTGAATAGATTGTGATGGACTTGTTTCAGTAATTAAGAACATAAGAAGTGCCAGAGTGGATCAGACCAGTGGCCAATCCAGCCCAGTATCCTGTCTCCAACAGTGTCAGTCAGTGCCAGACTGGGTCAGAGCAGTGCTCCATCCAGCCCAGCTAGCCTACTGGTCTTGACCACTTCCTGTTAACAAGTTCCACAAGTTAATTGTGCATTGAGTGAAAAAATACTTTCTTTTATTTGCTTTAAATCTGCTACCGATTAGCTTCATGGGGTGTCCACTTGTTCTAGTACTATTTGAGAGGGTAAATAACTGCTCCCTAAATATTCGTTCCACCCCACTCATGGTTTTATAAACTTCTCTCCTATCCCCTCTGTCATCTCTTCTCCAGGCTGAAGAGCCCCAACCTATCCAGCCTCTCTCCTCATACGGGAGCCGTTCCAAACCCTTGATAGTTTTTGTTGCCCTTCTCTGTACCTTTTCCAGTTCCACTATTACCTTTTTTTTAAATGGAGCAACCAGAACTGCACCCGGTGTTGAAGGCGTGACTGCCCCATACATTCATATAGCATTATTAGGATATTTTGTGTGCTGGTCTCTAACCCTTCCCCAATAATTCCTAGCATTCACACACGGAGTAGAAGTTGTCTGTAGCCCGGCTCCATCAACCCGCACACAATCCTTGTACAAATCTCATTCTTATTCCTTCCTCTCCTAGGTCTTGTTTGTTTTATTGAATCAGAGTCATTGGGGGGGGAGTGGGGGCTGTGAGCCCGGTGCCTTTGTTCCTCTACACAACGCTGATCTCAAGCTGGATCACCTATTCCCAGGCCTACAACTTAGTGTCTTTGGGATACAAGATGTGTTTATTTAGGATTAGATTTCTATGAAACTCTTTTCCCAAGGGACTCAGGGTGGATTACAGTGTCTTTTTATTTAAAAACAAACGCCAAATTACAGCACATAGAAACTAAAACTCCCATAAAAGTGCCCCCCGTTCCTCTGTGTCTCACTCGAAGGAGCCCCCACTCACACATTGCAGTCCCATTTAAAGGGCACTCTAAATGGGAAAGTCCATTTGTATCTTGTCTTGTTATTTTTAATAACTGCGTTCACCTGGGGCATTTCCCTTAGCTTTCCAATGGTGACAAGGTCTATGGCTTGGTTAAGAATCCTTAGTAGCCAGGATCGCTCCCGTTATCCTTCTATTGATAATAATAATAATAACTTTATTGCTTAGCCGATTAGGCCATTGCAAACAATACATAAACCAACACCACGGGAATACAAATCAAAATAGTTAAAAGAAAATAATAGAAAATAAAAATAAAAAGTACAAAAAGTTGGCAAACCACAAGCAAATAGAGAAATCTCTCCCCTGATCCAGCAAGGGTAAAACTCAAATACAAATAAATACTAAGTTCCTTTACCATTTTCTGCTTTATATTATTAACTATGGTCAAATAATGGCCCACTTTCCCTGTAGTTAGGAAAGAGCGATTGTCCAATAGGAAGCTAACATAAAAATCAGGAGGTCTGCCCGGAAAAGGGGCAATCAAAGGGGCTATATATTTCCCACATACCCCTAGGAACAGAGGACACTCCCAATAAAATATGTTTCAAAGAGTCAACATGCTTTAAAGTGCACTGTCAAAGCCGCTCCGCTAACGGGATTCCTCTGTATCTACCCTCCATCTGTGCGGAGGGAAAGGAATTTAATCTGGCCAAAAAGAAAAGCCTTCTAGTCCTTTGTGACTGGCTGCCAGCCAGATAGGACATGGGAGAACAGGAATTATTAGCAATCAATGGATATAACCCCAGAGCCCTACTATCTCCAATTTCAGATCTTAACTCCTGTCACATGATACTGGACAGCCTTTCCGCCAGCAATTTCCTGGCCCCTTTGAACCCCAACGGGACCAAAGTTACTGGACTAAACCCCAGGCAATTTATTTTATCAACCACTACAGCAGCCCAAGCGTTCGGGGTCTTATCCTCCAGGGCCAACTGCGACCACGGAGCAGCCTTTTTAAAGAAAAAACCAATAAGATATAGCCCCCAACCAAATCCTCTCATAGAGCAGTAAGAGGCTGCACTCTAAGCAAAGGGCTAGGTTATTTAACCCAGCAGGGGCAGATAGTAAAGCCCTGATAAAACCCAATTGCAGTCTTTCCAAGCCTTTGATTTTACCTAGTGCCCACAAATGGGCTCCATATAACATTTGGGGGATAGATTTATGTGAAGAGATTTTAATCGCCGGGGTAACCAATTGTCCTCCCCTTGATGTAAAGAAGGCCAGTAATGCTTTATGTAACTGTTCGGCCTTGTCCTGGACTGCCTGATATTGCAATGTCCAGGCCCCGTTAGCTTGGAAAAGAAGTTCCAAATATTTGTAAACATGGACTTGTGTGATTACATTATTATCCAACAACCATTTATGATTAAGTTTCTTACAGGAAAATATCAAAACCTTTGTCTTCTCATAATTTATTTTGAGAAGATTCTTCCTGCAATAACTCCCAAATGACTCTGAGACGCCTCAGACCTACCTGGGAGCGAGACAACAACAACGCATCATCCGTGTATGAAAGGCATGGAATGCTTGTATCTCCTAGCTGAGGGGCATGGAAAGCGAATGCAGCAAACGCATCCATCATGTCGTTCAGATAAATATTGAACAAGGTTGGGGCTATTGTGCAGCCTCGTTTAACATCCCTTCTAGTGACTATCCTGTCAGACAATATTCCTTGGCTGTTAAGCCTTACCTTCGCTGAAGTGTCCCTATACAGACTCTATATTAAGTAGAGCAATCTACGAACCATATTCAACGCAGCTAACTTTCCCCAAAGGCGCTCCCTAGAGACTGTGTCAAAAGCTGCCTTAAGGTCGATAAAGGCAGCGTACAACGCGTTGGAGGAACCGGCATACTTCTGTACTAGATGCAAGAGCAAAAAACAATGATTGTTAGTAGATCTCCCTTCCCTGAAGCCAATCTGTGCATCTTTCAAGATACTCTTTACTTTCATCCATTTGTTTAATCTCATTCTATTGATAATGATGTAAAGGGATAAGCCTAATGGGACCTGGAGAACATGATCATCATGGTATGTGTTAGAAAATAGCATCCAGCAGATCTTTCTCTTTGGTTTCCTCTGGAATACATAAGAACATAAGCATTGCCAGACTGGGACAGAGCAGTGGTCCCTCCAGCCCAACATCCTGTCTCTGATAGTGTCACAGTCAGTGCCAGACTGGGACAGAGCAAGGGTCCTTCCAGCCCAGCGTCCTGTCTCCGACGGCATCACAATCAGTGGTAGGCTGGGTCAGAGCAATGGTCCATCCAGCCCAGCATCCTGTCTCTGACAGTGGCCAGGCTCAATTGCTTGGGAGAAATCCCCAACAGGTCACAATGGGGGGATCCATTCCTTCCTGTCGTTTGTACATTCTGCCTCCTGCCCATGCCTCCGTACTTGGGGTCATTGACTCCAAGAGGACATCGGATTGGTTGAACTCAGCTAAGTGGCAGCACAGGTCAGGTGACAGTTGGAGCTCCAGGCCCAGTAGGCTGTTCCCTAGGCCATTCAGACCCTCCCTAACCTCCCTTATTGGCTGAATGTCAGGTGACTTGTGCTTCCTCTGCCCCAAGGGTTTGGTGATTGGAGGAGGAGCAGTGTCTGTGTCAGGAAAGAGAGATCTTGTTGCTTTCCCTTTCTCACCTGTTGGGCTGCTGTCAGGACGGTGCCCCAGCAAATCCAGACCCTTTGAAGAGAGCTTCCTCTGCACTTTTGTGTTTGTCTGATACTTCCAAGATGGTGCATTTCTCCCACAGCCCCCGTTGTAGAGATTTAAATGTTTTTAGTATCTAAGGGGGGGGGGGGGGGATAATGGGGAACTGGTTGATATAGTGTATCTGGATTTTCAGAAACCATTTGATAATGTCCCTCATGAGAGACTCTTGAGGGAATTAAAAAGTCATGGGATCGAGTCAGTGTCCTATTGTGGATCGGTCACTGGCTGAAGGATAAGGAAGCAAAGAGTAGGACTAAGTGGTCAGTTTTCCCAATGGAAAGAAGTAACTAGTGGAGCGCCCCAGGGATCTGTACTGGGACCGGTGGTGCTTAATGTATTCATTAATGATCTGGAAAGAGGAGTAAGGAGTGAGGTGATCAGATTTGCAGACGATACCAAGGTAGTTAAAACACGAGCGGACTGTGAAGAATTGTGACTGGGCATCTAAATGGCAGATGAAATTTAATGTGGACAAGTGCAAAGTGGATGCACACAGGGGAAAGCAATCCAGGCTTTATGTACACAATGATGGGCTCTAAATTAGGAATAACCACTTGGGAAAAGGACCTTGGAGTCATTGTGGACAATACATTGAAATCCTCAGCTCAGTGTGCGGCAGCTGCCAAAAAAGCAAACAGAATGATAGGAATTATTTGTAAAGGGATAGTGAATAAAACTGAGACTATCATAATGCCTTTATATAGATCTATGGTGCACCTCAAATATTGTGTGCAGTTCTGGTTGCCCCATCTCAAAAAAGATAAAGTAGAAATAGAAAAGGTGCAGAGAAGGGCAACAAAAGTGATCAAGGGTCTGGAACGGCTCCCGTACGAGGGGAGGCTGGATGGGTCAGGGCTCTTCAGCTTGGAGAAGAGACAACTGAGAAGGGATAGGATAGATGTTTATAAAATCATGAGGGTGTGGAACACGTTAATAGGGAGCAGTTATTTACCCTCTCAAATAGTACTGGAACTAGGGAACACTCAATGAAACTAATGGGTAAACTAACTTTAAAACAAATAACAGAAAATATTTTTTCACTCAATGCACAATTAACTTGTGGAATTTGTTGCCAGAAGGTGTGTCAAGGTCAGTCGTATAACTGGGTTTAAGAAAGGGTTGGACAAGTTTCTGGAGGATTGGTCCATTTGCAGCTATTAGCCTGGTAAGTTTCAGGAATGTAACGTCTGACTGTCGGGAGCTGGGAGTGAACTACAGGGAATCCATCCCCCCGTAGTGACCTCTTGGGTACTTCTCCAGGCAACTGAGGTTGGCCACTGTCGGGGATAGGTGCTGGGCTCAATGGACCGCTGATGGCACTTCTTATGTTCTTAGTATCTGTGTCAGGCGGCGCCCCGCCCATGTAGCAGCAGCCAGCGCGGCCAACGCCGCCCCGCAATAAGCGGGTGAATGCAGGAGCTGGCAATAGGATGGTCGCTACAACCAAGGAGCGGAGTTACGCCCCGTCTGGAGACCAAGGGGGAATCCCATCCTGACGGAGGACGCAAGAGCTGACGCATCCAATTAGAGGAGGGTGGGGACCCCGCCCTGCACGCAACAGTGCAACTCAGGGCAGGGACCTATAAAGGTAACCGGCGGAGCCTGTAGCCCTCTCTGGTAATCGCTCTAGAGAGACTGGCCCCTTGAGATTTTGGAGATATATAGCTGTCCTTGTTCCAGAGTGAGAGCGTCTGGATTGGAGTGACTGAGACCCATATGTTTTCCCCCCTCCCTTCCCTGAAGCTAACCTGTGGTGAGTGAGTGCGAGTGATCCTTCCCTGAAGCTAACCTGTGGTGAGTAAGAGCGAGTGATTGATCTTTGTGTTGTACGTCTTGGTCAGTGAGAACGTAACCCTGAGACCCCCTGGAAAGTCCTTATCCGTTTACCTTTTACCTGTCTACTAGTTTGGTCCTAGCAGTAGCCTCACCTTACACTCTCCGTGCAAGATTGGAAGCCCCATCCCTCACTCCCCTTTTCCCCGTTCCCCCGTGCTCCTCCCCCGCCCCGGGGTTTTGTCCCTTCCCTTTTTCCTCCCCTCACCTGGTTCCATGGTTCCCTGGGTCCTGCGTATTTCCCCGAGTGTTTGGGGACTGGTTGGATTGTCTTCCCCTGTCCCTTGGGGCAATTGGCTTGCTCTCAGAGGCCCGATGATGAATCAGGTTGCCTTTTAACCACAAAGGAAAGCCTACCTAACACCCTGAGGGACCGTTTTCCACCAGAGAGAGACTTGATCGAATGAGGCAGCCGCCCCTCCCTCTGTGTTAGTGGACGCTTGTGGGCTCCCTCCCTGACTACCCCTGTTCTCCCCGTTTGTGTTAACCTTCCCCCCCGCCATTCCTGACAATCTGGTGCTCTGACCTGTTGTGTCTCATAAAGATAATGGAGTTCCAGTTGCATTCCAGAATTGCAGTGCCATGCTTGATATCTCTTGCAGGCTGACGTCACTGGATTCTGTTGCTGGTTGTGTGTTCATGACTGTGTTCTGTTGCTTGGGATCTGCCAGTTTGCTTTAAAGTTGGCTTGGCTGGCAATTACTCATATTTAGGGTCCAGATCTAAGGATTCCAGGTGCTTCTTGGTCTTTTAACATTCTTAAATTGTTTTGATTTATTCTCCCATCCTTCCCAAAAGTTCTTACCAGGGTAGGAGTAGGGTGGGAAACGTTTTGGATTAGTCATGTATCCTGTATATAGGCATATATTTTTTGACCATCTGTGTTTCAATATATTGGAGATCAGAATTGGCCTCTCTACATGGTGAATTCCTAAAGAGCTGTCCTATAGTCAGTGACCTTTCTACTGAATTCTTGACCAGATACTGGAATAGGAGATGTAATCAGCCTGTCTGTCTCTTAAAGAAATCAACATCACTGTTGACCAGTCTCAAGAATACGTGTCTTTCTACACAAGGCGAAGGGGTCTTGTTTACCTGACCTCTTGACCATTGTTAAAGCTTATCTTATTTACAGCTCACTTTGAGAAGCCTCACTGTCAGCAGTTTTGACCTGATGTCATTTTTAGCTGACTTCCAGAAACTCCCTCCATAAGAAGGGAGAGGAGAGATGGATTTTTCAGAAAGCTCTTTTATTCTTAGAGCTCTCTTACTTCTTTCATATGGCAGATTGGACAACAAAGGACTGGGTGAATGTAAATGTATATTCTTAGATGCATTGCGCCAACAACCATAAGCAATAATACTTAGAGCATGTTATATCTTAAAGATGTTAAGATCTTTGAACTTAATAGAGCTGTTCCTTGAACAGAAATGTCCTTTTAAAGGCATGTATTTTTAACTGACACTGTTTCTCTTGTACTATGTCTTTATTTGAACTTAAGTAAACTATTGCTTTATATTTATAATATTCTTAAGTCTCATAACTTCATTTATAAATAAATTGTCTTTACAATACTCTGCTGAGCTGGCTGGCTTATTAGCAAAGTGTAAACTGAGTTTCCACATATTGGAAAAGAACGCCCTATATCCAGACCAGATCATGTCAGGCCTGGACCACTAAGCACATTTTCCCTTTGAGGAAACTGAGGCACAAACGCGACACATGGCCCCTGTGTGACTGGGGCGGTTTTCACATGGATGCCCGGGGGCACCCATGCGAACGCCGCAGCTGGTGCAGGGGGAATCGGGGGCGCCCGTGGGAACGCTGCGGGCGGTGGGTGGGGATACGTGCGCGTTTCTGCGCATCACCCAAGCACGGAGCAATGGGCGCCAATGCTCCGTGCGTGGAGGTGGGTGGAGATCTGTGGGAATGCACCCCCATGTACTGCTCACCCACCGTGCCACTAACCCACCCCCGTTAGAAAATGGCCTGGGTGGGGATGATTCCGAGTAAGAGCGGGTGGAGTGGGAAGGGAGGGTTGGATCCTTTTTATAAATATGCATTTTAATTGATTTTTTGTTTGTTTTTCTGTTGTAAGTTGCCTTGAGCCCCAAAGGGGATAGGGTGGGGAATAAACCAGTCTACCTTCCTCAAAACAGAAAATAAGACTCTTGTGCTGTTCTTTTTTTTCCAGAATCTGGCATGAATGGGAAATTGAAAATAACACTTTTGTTGGCATTTGGATGCGGGACGGGGATTCGTGTGAAGCTAAAAGCAGACAGACAAAGGTACAGCAGTCAAATATAATAGAGTCAACAGAGCTGTATTTTTGTATTGGTTTCAAGGTATTGAAATTACTTCTGCAGCTCAGTGTGAGATGGATTCCCAACCAAGCGCGAGAAAGAGAGAAGATGAATGCTGCTGAGGTGTCACGTTCACTTACACCAGCATAGAAACCTGAACGCTGTTTGTCCACGATCTGGTGCTACTACCCTACCTGGAGTCAGATGCTGTTTAACGTCTGCAGGAAACGGAAGAAACATGAGCTTCTTGTGGGACCCGAGTGCCTGAGTAGAGAGGAAGAGAGCTGGGTAGTTAAAATGCTAGTTTGAGGGGGTGAAGAAGCCAAGTAGCAGAGGAACTTCTCTAGAAAAAGCTGAAGACTGTTCACTGTCTTGTTAGTCCCTTGGAGGAGGGAGAACAGGGCCAATGCAGCTGCTCCATGAGGCAGCTAACTCTGCAAAAGACTCTCGGTTTTACTTTACCGTTGGCGGGGGAGGGGCACAGGAAGAGGGGAGACTTCATACATGCTTAAAGACTCTGCAAAGGACGCCTGTTTATTTTCCCTTAGTATCTGCGCCCCTTTTCATCTCCACTTGGTAACACTTTGGAGGCGTTCTGAGCCTGTGGTGTGTGAGTGTGCACTTATGATAAAATATGTAGATTCTGTCCAGCCTGACACTAGTGAGGATGCTGAGAGTTCAGCTATTTCCTAAGACCCTTCTTTCTCTGCTTTTCAGGTTCTTCTCGTTTGTGGAAAGAGCAACAAATTGGCCGAGGTGTCTGAACCGAGCACTTGTCTGTATTCTCTGATGTTTGAGACTCCCCTGGTTTGCCATCCCCACTCTCTCTTAGGTAGGGCAAAGTGGTCTGAGGCGCACCTGCGTTGCACCCAGAATCTCTCACTTTAAACTTTGATTTCTATCAAGGTTTCAGTGCAAACCGAGAGTGATCGATGTTGCATTGTTTTGAATTCAGGCATAACAGGAGTATTGTGCCACTGCCTTGCTCGCTCTTTCTCACCCTTCCGTGCAGACAGCCAGTGAATTCACACTGTGGGAAAGAAACATGGGCCTCTAGAGCTGCTTCTAGCCAGCTGGAGACATCAGAGCTGCTGCCTTGTGCTCAGTCCCGGCAAGACTGAGATGATTATGATGGTAGAGTGGGTTCAGCCAATATGGGGTTGCCTCCTCTCTCCCTTGCGCCCGTGTGTTGACGGGATGAGTGGATGTAGCACGCCAGGTAAACAAGCTGGCTGTCCTTACTTTTTGTCCAGGAAAGGTCAGGTATTGGACCTGGTTTGAAGATGCTTTTTTTCCAGTGTGCTGCGGCCAGATCCCTCCGTGCCGTAGCGACCCATGCCCTGGTGACCACAAGCCGCGATCTCTGTAACTCCTTCTTGTGTGGGTTTTCAGCGGTGCTTCTCTGTCGCTTGCAACATGCTCAGAATGTGGCAGCCAGTGCAGCTACTGACTGCCTTAGGCATCCATGATCATACTGAGCCCACCCTGCATTCTCTACCTAGGCTGCTGCCTATGGAATGGCAGATTGAATTTAATATTGCGTTACTGGTTTTTAAAGCCCTGTCTATATTTGAGACCTCCACTCTTTGTGCTCAAATCCACCCATTGTTGGAGATCCGGCCACGGTGCTGGAAGTTGGCAGACAATTGGACTTTGTTCACTCCATATATTCATCTCGGCTTTTCCCTCCTCGCTTTTAAAAAGCACTTGAAGACTTGTTTGTTCTCCAGGGGTGTTTAGAGGATCCGTGGCTGGATTTTTCCTTTTGAAGTTGTTTTCTAGGAATCTAATCTTGTTGTGGTTTTATTGTACTGTGTTAAAGTTATTTTTGTGAGGTGCCCAATTGCAGTTCTCTATAAATAAATAACCCTATTGTTATTGCATTTGGCCCTGAGGATAGTAAGACTTGGACTTAGCCCTAAGAGGAGGGAGCTGAAGGGCTTTGTAATGGAGACCTGCCTCTTGCATTGGGTCCCTTTTGAATAGAGAGTCAGCCGGCTGAGACGGCTATCAAGGCTCTGTTTCACTCAGAAGGTGCCCATTTTACAAGAGGGCTTGGGCAGGGGCTGTTTAAACATGGTGCCTGGTGCTCAGCAAGCAGAGAAGGACACAGTTGGACGCATACCCCCGGCACTAGCTGGGGGCAGACAGGCTGCCCCAGCAACACAACCATAGAGCTGCGGGTAGCAGCCTAGAGCAGCTGGCAATCCGCCCACACCTCTATGGTATGGGGGAGGGGGGAACTGTGCAGGCGGCCTCCAGCTAAACCCGCCACAGCCATAGCAGACCCAGGGGTAACCGCCCTTTGGTGGCTGCTGGTGCCCAGGAGCGTTAGGCATGTAGAGCTAGACACCCTTGTTTTCAAGGGGAAGGATGATAGGTGCCAGGCAGTCAGTTTGGGTGATATTCCATGTTGCCCCCACACCAACCCAGTGGTATAAGTCATGCTAATGTCGCTTAACGAGACAATGTTCACCTGTTACAGTGTATCCAACGCTGACTGAAGTGCTTCGAAGAAAGTGGGATGAAGCCGAGCAGTCTCTGTATGATGAGCTAATAACTGGACAGGTTTGGGGATGCTTTTTGAATCTATTTGTTCAAGGATTAACGATTTCAAGTTGGTTCCAGGGGGTCAAATTGTGTTTGCTAATTGTAGCACTTTTTAGATGATAGTGGAATTCACATCAGTCAAACTTTGATAACTAAAACGATTTCCTTTAAACTCAAACTGCTCATTTCCTCTCCACCGCCACTCATTTAAAAGTGCATCATTTTGCAAGGAATCATTATCAGCCCTGTATCTGCGAGCTGCTGCTATTAAGGGTTACAAGTCTATTTGGCGGCAGTTCATCAAGCATACCTCAAATCCAATCTTCATTCCTAAATTAACTGTACTAGAGCTGGAGTTGGCTGAGAAGGGTTTCTCTTCCCCCCGACTCAGTACGCTTCTCATTTAAAACTGAAGGATGGATTTGAGCCATAAAGCCATGGTCTGTAGGATGACGAGGGCTTGCAGAGTGGGGGGAATCCTGCTTTTCAGGTCCCTGCCTTGCAAAATCACAGTACCTATCCATGTCAGATTTAGTCTCTTGTAATTGAATGCTAACAATGAAAAATGAATGCTAGCTTGTTGTTAACACTGGACAGCACAGAACCCCAAGGCATGAGATTTAATGTGGACAAGTGCAAAGTGATGCACGTAGGGAATGTGTTCGCAATGCTGGGTACTAAGCTAGGAATTACCGCTCAGGAAAAGGGTCTGGGGGTGGTTGTGGACAATACAATGAAATCCACAGCGCCGTGCGCAGCAGCAGTAAAAAAAAACCAAACAGAATGTTAGGAATTATTCGGAAGGGGATAGAGAATAAAACTGAGGTTGTCATAATGCCTCTATCCAAATCAGTGGAGCGACCGCACCTCAAATATTGTGTGCAGTTCTGGTCACCCCGTCTCAAAAAAGACACAGCTGAACTAGAAAAGGTGCAGAGAAGGGCAACAAAAACGATCCAGGGCATGGAAGGGCTCCTGTATGAGAAGAGGCTTGGTAGGTTGGGGCTCTTCAGTTTGGAGAAGAGATGACTGAGAGGAGATAGGATAGAGGTCTATAAAATCATGAGTGGTGTGAAACTAATAAATGAGCAGTTATTTACCGTCTCAGCTAGTACTAGAACTAGGGGACATGCCATGAAACTCATGGGGGGGCAAGTTTAAAACAAATAAAATAAAATATTTTTTCACTCAGCGTATAATTGGGTTGTGGAATCTCCTGCCAGAGGCTGTGGTAAGGGCCAGTACTAGAGCTGAGTTTAAACGAGGTTTGGACAAGTTTCTGGAAGATCGGTCCATTAGCAGCTCTTAGCCAGACAGGATCAGGGAACATGACGGGAGCTGGGGGAAAACAACAAGGAATCGATCCCCCATTGTGACCTGTTGGGTGCTTCTCCCAAGCCACCGTGATTGGCTGCTGTCGGAGACAGGATGCTGGGCTCGATGGACCATTGGTCTGACCCCGTCTGGCACTTCTTATGTTCTTATAGCTCCATGTCTGTAAGGTCTGCTTAAGCTGAAATTCTTATAACTCAAATTATTTTAGATCCTTCACTAAGTTTACCTTTGCTGTAATTGTTCAATTACACTGTATCACCAATTAAAATGGCTTTATTTGGTTTCTGTATTTTTCCAGGGATACAAAAAAATGTTGCAGGAAATTTTTGAGGAAGCAGGACTTCTAAGAGCAACCGAAGAAAAAGAGACTGAAAAACAAAGTAAAAAACGACAAAGTTTGGAATTTGAATCAGTTGAAAAATGCAGTAAGGTAAAGAAAATAACACTACTGCTCTTTTGTGAATTAATGTTACCGGTGTGGACTGAGTAAAGGGGCGATCTGCAGATCTGCCTTTCCACGAGGAGTCGCGTACCTGTACAGTGTTCTCAAGGGTCTCTTCTGTGATTTGAAGATCCGTCTATTTAATAATCAATAGAAACTGAATTTTTTTTTTAGCTTCCCATTGTAAATGAGTGCTTCTCCAGGAACTTGGAGAGTTAGGCTGCGTTCCTACCTGCGGCAGCAGGAGGGGCAAGGGAAGACGCGGCAGCGCGGAGGAGCTGGCCGATGGCCGCGGTAGCTCCCCGTTCGCACCGGCTCTTTTCCTGTTGGCCGGCTTCTCCGCACTGCCGCATCTTCTGTGCTGCCACCGGCACTGCAAGTGGGAACACAGCCTTCGTTCCATGGGGAATAGATAGGATAACGAGGTGATAAATCAGGACTGGACTGAGAATAAGGAGCAGGATGGAGTCGTTAGTGATGACAGGGGGCAGGTACGTTCTCTGATTAGCAAGTGTGACCAGGCTGGAAGCAAGTCATTTAGGATGGAAATTAGAAGAAGCAGTGAAATGATGTAATATAATTTCCCAGGAACAGTTGTGGGAGCAAAGTTGGATCAGTTTATAATGGTACACAATCTGTAAGGAGTTTTCTGTTTGATGCTACAGGAAGAAATCTTCTTTACCCCGGGTCCCTGTCTGCAGCTGGAGGTGGGGCCGATGGGGAATTCTCGTGCCTGGGTGCTTGAATTCTGTCATGGGTGCCTAGCTGACGGAATCTGCACTAGGGGGGCCAGATACACACATTTTGGAGGACATGAGAAATACAGGTTACAGGGTTGCCTTGGCTCCGATGCAGCCCTGCAACCTGTATTTATCATGTGTCCTCTAAAATTTGCATCTCTTGCCCCCCCCTAAATTCTGCACGCATGCTCATGGTCTCACTGATAACCATAGCAGGGAGCAGGAAGGAATTTTTCCTCGGGTCAGTTGACTGAGGTTTTTTTTGCTTTCCCTGCAGCCTGGAATTTTTCTGTTCTAGGATGTTTCACTGTTATTTCAGGCTTCGGGGTGCTCTGGCTAGTCCTGATCACTACTTGTGGCAGATTTTTTTCAGAGACTGTTTCTTGGGTAGTTTGGGTATGGCAAATCCTGCATCTAGCTGACCCTTGGGGTTCCTTCTAGCTCCATAACTCGAGTCTCCAGGCTGTTTCAAAGAAAAAGCTCAAGGCACATTCCTGGCTCGTCTTCTGAGCAGGGGAAGCCGACCTAGAGGGAGGAGACTGATCATCATCACACCCTAGGCTTCCCTTGAGTGGGAGCCAGGGCTGCTGTGGGGAGGAGCTGGGGATGTGCCTCAGCAATGCGTGCCATAGGTCCTTTACAGTGGGGGGAGGAGGGTGTACTGCACATGGGGGGCGGGGGATTAGGGACGAACCAACACAATAAGTTTCTGCAACAGAAATGAGAATTTTGGCTAAATGGAAGTAGAAGATGCATTCAGCCTGAAAGACTGCGTGCCGTGGTCGAGAGATCATCTAATTGCCTGTCTTCCTGATTCCTGCAGCAAGCTGAATAACTTTGGTTGAACTAGAGCGCAGCTTCTCTTAACGGTCTGGGACAGAATCTAGATCATTCACCATCCTCTCCTTTACGAAAGACTATGAATAACCAGGCTTTGGCCCTTGGTATTTGATGCAAATTGAGTTTTTCAATAATGTATTTATGGGGAATCAGTCTGTTAAATCCCTTTTCTTTCTAGGAATACCAGCAACTTTCAAAAGAAGTTGAGAAGCTTAAAGATTTATTAGCTCATCATGGTATTGCTTATGAAAAAAAACTGGGTAAGTCTTGTAAACTTCTCCTTTTTCACTCCTGACTGTCTGTTATGAGAGACAGGCAGGCAACGAAGGGTGAAAACAGACATGACACTACCACCCTTTAACCACCCTTGGTGGTTATTTATGCATGTTGCAGGGCTGTATTGGTGTCCTATGCAGCCCTGCAACATGCATAAATAACCACCAAGGGTGGTTAAAGGGTGGTTAGCACCATGTCTGTTTTCACCCATAGGCACCTGCCTAGGACAACAGATGTTTGGGGTGTTGGGGACATCTGTTCTCAGCCTGCGCCCCTGCCGCTGAAACCGCACTGCCTGGAGGGCAGTCCCTTCCCACCAGGAGAAGCCCGATCCCGCCCCTGCTGCCTCCCACAAACACACTCTGCGGTGGTACCTGCCAAGCACAGAGGAAGAGACTCTGCTTCTGTGCTGGGCGTCGCCATTGTGTCCCTCAGACAGCAGCCCACGCACGCACCGGAGCTCTAGGGCCGTAGGAGGCAGCCTAAATTGCCTAGAAGTGCTAAAATCCTAAGTCCGACCCTGAGGACCCTTGCAGTCCTTTTAATGTGACTTCTGCCAGTGGCGGGCTTTGAGACTTGGGCTGTCAACATTGGTGCATTAGAAGAAAAGCATAAGGTTCCACCAGCAGAGGTCAAACTTTGGGCCAACTTTAATCATTAATGGACTCATTCTCTAAACACTCTCTCTTCTTTTGAGAGAGCAGATTCCAGACTGGGGGCACTTTCAGACTGCCCCCCCTCCTCCCCCCCCCCAATATTCTGACTGCGGGGGGAATGCGCAGCCAGGATATGTGCAGGGATCGGCTGGTCTGAAAGCCGCCCCTGTACGTCTCTGCCGGAAAAGTCACACTGGGGGGGCCTTTCAGACCAGCTAGTCCCTGCACGTATCCTGGCTGCGCATTTCCCCCCACAGCCAGAATATGCCCAGGGGGCGGGGGGTGGGGCATGTCTGAAAGTGACCCAAGTTAACTTCACATTCTTGGTGTCAGGCCTTACTTACAATAGATCGTTGTAGCCACCAGCTGAAGTTCCAGCTTTCATGTCTAGGCTGCAGAGGAGGAATTGCTCCTGCCTCCCCCCGTGTTCAACCTCTCTGATTATTTGAAACCTGTTGAAAAAAATCCTGCTTTTTACTGGCTTCCCCTTTTTATGGCCAACGTCTCTTCTTCCCTGGCTTTGCAGTAGAGCAGCAGCACAATAACGTGTGCCTGGTACTTCCCCCTGTGAAGTCAGCAGCTCATGACAGAAGGGCGAGATCAGTAATTACTAAGAATGATGATGACTGTGGAGAAGCTGAGCTAGTTTGATTTGCTCCAGCCCATGCCCTGGCCTCACCCTCTTGGTTTTCCCATTTTAGAGCTTATCTGTATTAATAAAACCATGTGTTCTTCTCCTCTTACTGTTAGCTAAATGGAGCTAGCTATTGCGGGGTCAAATTCTACTGGAAACATGGCATGGGGAGCATTTAACATGTGGCATGCAAAGCTAAACCCTCTAATGGCCTTTGGGGTGCACATAGCTCTCACGTCTGCCTTCTCTCCACTATGGTTTTAGCTCACAATCACTTACTTTCTTGCTTAATGTAGAAAAATCCTTAGTGTGTCTCCTGGTCTTGTTAGCCTCCCAGTCCCTTGATATTCAGGCTTTCTGGAGGTGGGAGTTTTAGAGCACCTCTTTTTTTGGAGAATCCCATCTCAGTGAAATATCAGGCAGTTGCCTGGTAAATTTTAGAGCTGCTCAAGTGAAGTATTTGTAATTGGTGTAGTTTTCTCTGTGAAACTCCTCTTATTTGGCTTCAGTATTTGAAATTAGTGTTGGGGGGGTGGGGAGTGAATTCCTTGGTGTTGCTGCAGATATTATAATTGACTTTCCAATTAAGATGCAGTATTAATGTTCATTAATTCCATGATTTATGTACACACTACCACGTGGGATTTGTATTGTATGATCAGTAACAAAATGCACAGCTTGGACTGTGTTAGTTTAGTAACCAACGGTCCCAGTACAGCATTGATCGATATGAACGTTTGTGGCAAGTGGTGCAGTTCTCCGGCAGATAGATACTGCACATGTTATTGGCCTTGGGGGGGAGGTGTGGTAAGGAAAACCATGTACATTGTGACAGAGCTGACACTACATCTCAATATTCCAGCTGAAAATGCAAGTGCTGAACCCATCGCTCATAAACTGATTACTGAAAAGCAAACTCTTCTGACTGACTCCAAGGATAATCAGCGCCTGCGTGGAGACACGAGAGTGTGGACTGACTCGCTGTGAAGAAACTGATCTGGATGGTGAAGTTCAAACAGGCTACATATTGAGCAAGTTGGGTAGATACTATGGCACAAAGGTAGTTTTAAAACATTGGGTGGTTTTCTTTTTTTCTTGACATTTTTCTTCTGCCTTAAGGTAAGGGAAGTAGAGTGTTTGACTTTAAACCTGGGCTACTGCTGCTAATTCCTGCATATGTAAAAAAAATCTCTGTGCTGAAACTAGCACCTGCACTGGCTGGCAGACTTGGCTCTGGGCTATCAGCATTAATCCCCCACAGTAACACGGGGAGTTAAAAGTGAATGCTGAAAGCTGATGGACGTTGAAAGAGTTTCTGCCTGATGGGGCCCCAGACTAATGAACCTTTCAGCCCTGGACTAGGGGAATATTGTTTAATCTTGCATGAATAGATGATATTTTTACATGTAACTGAGCCAAGGCAGTGGTGAATCTATGAGGCTGAAGTGATGGAGAGCCTGTAGCCAGAGATTGGCCATATAAAGATGGGTTTAAATCTGTGAGGTTCAACTACTGACTGAGACTGCTGTTCTGATGCTATTTGTGAGCTCATAAGTCCCATTGAAGTTTCAGGATTGCAGCCTTATTTAACACCTATGTATCTATACCAGCTTCAAAAGTTGTTGCTTACCTCTGGATCTTCTAGCAACCACAATGCTGCCGTTGCCTAACGTGGTCCGTTTGGCTGAAGTTGTAACTAAAAATGACTGACCCATTCTTCCCCTGCCCTCTTTCCTGCCTGAGGCATCCATGGCTGTTTCTCCAAAGCTCTCTTTCTCTTTAGTTCAGCTCAGCTCCTGGGTCAGAACTTTTGCTCCTCAGGAGTACCCTTCCAAGGCTTGTTCTTAGCCCTTCTAGTTGCTGGTTATGAATGGTGACAAACACTACCATTAGGGGGTAAATTTTGTATTTAGTACTACAAGCTCACAAAATAAGTGTGCAAATCAAGGACATTTTAGTGAACTTACCTGGTGCGTGGTGATGGGGCAGTGTATGATCCCCCTGCTCTTCAGGTGAGAATTTGGAGACTAAAAGTACGAATGATCATGAAGCTCTTGGGCACTTGTGTTGGTCCTTTACACAATGTGAGTCCCACTGAAGTGAATGGGACTGGAATCAGCTCAAAGGGTTTGCACCAATGCCAGATCGGTCCAGGATCCTGCTGTAGCATGATGCCTGCTCTAAATGGGCTTTAAGATCCCTTTGCCACTTTACAGAAGAACGGACGTTTTCCCCACTGGAATTAGGAACAATTTTCCTAACCTCTGTGATGAGCAATGCACTCTCTGTTGCCCCACATCCAAGGTACCTGCATTTTGATTGTGCTGCTTGGGTACAGTGAAACCACTTGAGATTGTAAGGTGCTAGGAGATGTAAGTAGAACAAGTTCTGTTAAATGAGGACACAGGTCTTTTCTGTGTATTTTGATGATGCATTGTATTGATTTTTCTAATAAAGGTATGAAGATACTAGTGCATCAATTCAATTCAGTTTTATTTACGGCATACACCAAATGACTGACGTAACAGCCATAAATCAATAGAAATATACAATAACATTCAGACTAGCATATCATATTACAACAGAAAAAAACCCATAAAACAGACTAGATCTAGACCAAATATTAAAACTTTTAAAAGTCTAGGCCTCTCACTTTCCTTTCTTTCTAATCACATGGAAGGTTGCAGTATGTGTGTTAAAGATGGATCTCATTAGAAAGGAACTTGTAGAATCAAACCAATAGGTAATTATTTCATTGGCTCAGACAAGTTATCAGGAGGACAGAACTACTCTAGTTGTACCATCTAGATTATCAAAGAGGACACATAGCGAAAGGGGCTATTTATCTTACTCTGAACTTTGTGCCTTTGGGCCCATAGATATGTTTCTGCTGCAGAATTAAGGGCTGGTCTGGGTTAAGCGGGAGGATGATTATGTGACTGCTAGAGCAAATTGTGTACTTTTGGTTTCACTAAACATTTGTAATACTGCACTTTATATCAGAATGTATCCTATGTATTTATTAATTTAAAGTTTTGAATTAGACTGCTGGGAGCATATTAAACTAAACTAAACTGCCTAAGACCGCTGGTCCATCTTAGCCCAGTATTGTCACAACCTGACACGGCAGCAGGGGTTTCAAATTTGGGTCCAAATCCAGCTCTTCCAGGGTCTCCAGCAGAGGCCATCCTGGCATGCTACCTGAGACCCCCTCCAAGCCCCCAGCGGGGGCCTCCCCCAGGTGTGCTACCAGGGATCCTGAAGTGGAGATGGTGGGGATTGAACCTGGGACCTTATACATGCAATGTGCGCGTTCTTTATCACTTGAGCTATGCCCCCCCCAAGTACAGCCTTTTCTCTCCTACTCAAGGACAGCAGCTGCCCGGGATTAGAACCAATGACCTTTGGCTTCGTGATCAAGGAGTCTTACGGCTAGTCCACCAAACCCTGCTTATATTTATTCAAGACTTCTAGTTTTAGTATGTATACTTATTTTATAGATTTGGTGTTAACTTTAAATTGTTATAACCTATGGTTTTAAACAATAAATAAATGTATTGTGTATCCTTTCTTTGTTCATTAACAATTAAAATTTCCCCAATGCTTTCAGAGTTTCCATTGCATCGTTTTGGAGTAACCACAAGGTCTTAAACCGCGTTGTAAAACCCTTCAACTGTATTACCACGGGATCACGTACCCGTCTCCGTTCATCCTTATCAAAGGGGCGAGCAGCGCCAAAGATGATGCTCAGCATCTTCCGCAAAGTGCAGCAGTGCTACCCGGGAATTACTATCCGTGTTAACAAACAATAGACTCGTGTGCTGGAGTCTGGGTTTGGTCTGTGCAGCCCCCCTCGCAGGATGGGAGTGTAAACCCTAATAGACAGGCAGCTCCCTGTGTGTTTGGCAGGCCCCGCTCACAGGCTTAGCATGACAAACCCAATACACGGGCAGGTGTTCTTCCCGGCTGTGCTACACGCGCACACACTCTCCCCTTCCTATCCCATCCCGTCCTGACTCTCAGCTGCGCTGATCCAGGGAAAGAAGCCCCTCCTACCCCTGCTATCCCCGCCTCCCCATGGACGGTTATACCTGTCAGGACTTGCCAGATGGAAATAACCTTTCGCTGTACACAGAACTCTGATTTTATTGAGCAAATCACATACTTTTATTGAGCACCTATATAGTGAAAATTGAAAGAAAAAGCAATCAGCCTCAGCCTGGTTTCTTGAATCTACGTTGGGGTCTCGCCCACCGTGGGGTTGGAAATCCCTCCTGGTTCACATAAAACCCCCAGTTAAACATCCGCCTTGTAGCAGGGGCAGGGTAACTAAGGGGCCTGGCCCTTTAAGGAAGGTAGCACTGATCTGGGAGATGTAGGCATTGAGGCAGGACAGGACAGGGCCCTAATAGGCCTCAGCCAGGGCCTGCCTTAGGATTTGTGGGGGCCCTGGTGGCCTCCCCCGTGGGGGCAACAACCTCTGAGGTACCCTGAAATGGGGGCTGTGTTTGGGCCCCCCACAACCTGCCCTGGTGAAAATAGAGGTCCCTGTGGGGCCTGCAGAAAGAGCAGGCTCTGGGGCAGCCACCCCTGGTCGCACTGGGATCCCCAACTGAACTAGCCTTAGAGCTGGGCAACCAAGTGGCTAATGCAGGCGGGCTGGGCGTGGCTTGGCCAGACCTCTGGCTTCCTTCCTCTACTTCTTTCCTCCCTGCTCCTTCCTCCCACCCCCCAGTCCATCACTTCTCTCCAACCTCATCACACTTCCTCCTCCTCCTCCTTGGCTACCTTCCCCCCTGCTCC
>QEPC01001667.1:150389-161628 GCA_003113815.1 Sphenodon punctatus | reverse complement strand
CCCAGCAGTAAATCATTACCTTTTGCAGATCCCGATCCCTGCCCTCTTGTGCCCCTGTTAGGGTGGTGGACGAGTTAGATTGGTCGATCCCCAGAGACTAATGGAACCAATTGCTTTCCATCACTGTTTGGGGGATATAGCCACTGCTCTGTTGATGGCTTGGTTGCACTGTGGAATGGGATGTTGACCCAAGGCCATTGACACAGCTGCACCCAGGCATCTGTGTCCACTGCGGTGTCAGCTCAGGTCTTCCTGGTATAGGGGTGATCTGAGGCAGATGAAACAGGGAGCAAGGTGGTTATTTTATTTAATGAAGTAATTTAAATTTGTATCTTGCATATAAACATATATAAAAACATATAAAAGCAATTTTATAGCACTTTAAGCCCCACCCACCAACCCTCTCCCTAATCCTTCCACCCCATCCCATGCAACTCTATCTCAGTACCCTGCTCATACCTCCACTGACCAGGGGGACCATGGCACCAATCCCCACTACCAATCTCCCATGCTCATACTCCCTCTCACCTTGAGGGGCGATGACATTACCCATGTTTCCCCAACCAGCCCCTATCCCCACCTGCCATATGTTTTCTCAAATAGAAACCTTTTACACAGCCTCTGGAAGATGCTTAGTCTCGGACTCAAGCCTAGGTTTGAGCTCAGGTGTTGGTTGATTTGTGCTGAAGCCAACTGACTGCATTATAAGCTGACTTCAAAGGAGTATGGTGTGGGAAGGAAAGTTCTCCTCTCCACTACCATACCATCTGCAAAGTGTCATCCAGCTGAGCTGTTACGGCCTGTGAACTTACTAGCAAATCTTGGCTGTAATCACTTGTATTCACCACGACTCGAGGGCCGCTAGTTTGATGGTAGAGTTGGGATTTGAGACTGTAGAGGCTCAGCCTTGTCCTGTTTGTTTGGATCAGTTTTCTGTCTGGGGTTGTCAGCTCTTCCCTACAGGAAGGCAGGGTACTGGACACCCTTAAAATGGCTGTCACCTGGATCCTGCTTAAAAGTCATTGCTTGTGTGCTGACTCCCCAGACAGCTATCACCCCATCTCGAACCTCCCTTTTTAGGGAGAGTTATTGAACAGGAGGTTGCCCGGCAGCTTTAGGGGCATCTCGATGCTATCCAATTCCTGGACCCATGTCAGTCTGGCTTTCGTCCTGGGTATAGTACTTAGTCTGTGCTTGTGGCCTTGGTCAATGATGTACGCCAAGAGATTGACCGGGGAAATAGTACCATGCTGATATTGTTAGACCTTTTGGCAGCCTTTGATACAGCTGATCATGAGATGTTAATATGACATGACTGAGGGGCCTGGCAGAAGTTTCTGGGATGGCTCTTGAGTGGTTACATCTCATTCCTGTTGAGGAGGTTTCAGCAGCTGGTGATGGGCAATTCTCGTCCTGCCCCCTCTGCTCTTGAGTTGTGCAGGTTTCATCTTGTCTCCCCTGCTGTTCAATGTGTGCCAAGCTCATATGGGGGTCTGGAGTGAGTAGTTGCAGAATCTAGGTCCAACTGGGTGAGTTATTGCAGGATTAAGAACATAAGTAGTGCTGTACTGGGTCAGACCAATGTGCCATCCTATCTCCGACAGTGACCTATCTCTGTCGCTCAGTAGAAGTGCCCGACAGGTTACAATGGACAATCCATTCCCTGTTCCAGCCACCAACAGTAGGAGGTTACATTCCCAGAACCTACTTGGCTAATAGTCATAATGGACCTATCCTCCAAGAACTTATCCAATTCCTTTTTAAAACTAGCTACGCTACCGGCCTTGACCACTTCCTCTGGCAGTAAATTCCACAATTCAAGAGAGCTTTGGCTAAGACTCATGGTGGGGGAGTGGCTGGGTGATAGGCAGGCTGAGGTGGTGCTGGGCTGGCCACCACTCCAGAAATCCTGAGGGCAGAGGTTCAAGGCCAGGGCCTGACATAGGGATTGGATTCAGCTAGCTAGAACCACTAAAACTCTCTTCTCCCAAGCCCCTCCTTCTCCATTAGCCGAGAGCCCCAAAGCCCCATCCTCTTCTCCTCCTCCCCTCAGCTAGCCAGCAGTGCCAAAGCCTCACCCTCTTCCCCTCCTGCTCCTCTGCTCAGCTAGCCAGCAGCCTCAAAGCCCCATCCTCTTCCCCTCCTGCTCCTCCCCAGCTAGCCAGCAGCCCCAAAGCCCCATCCTCTTCCCCTCCTTCTCCTCAGCTAGCCAGCCACGCCAGAGTCTTGTCCTCTTCCCCCTCCTACTCCTCCCTTCAGCTAGCCAGCAGCCCAAAGCCCCGTCCTCTTCTCCCTCAAGCTGCCACCTCCTTGGCCTCCTCTCCTAGCTAGCCACCAGCCCTCAAGGCCCCTTCCTCCCCTGCAGCTAGCCAGTACCCCCAAATCCCCTCCAGCTTCCTTCTCCCTCTCCAAGCTAGCCATTACTTCAAAGGCCATTCTTCTTCCCCTCAAGCCCCCTCTCCAACCCCCAGCTAGCCAGAGCCCTTAAGCTCCCCTCTTACCTGGAGAGTGAGGGGGCAGACAACTCTGAAAATAAGTCAGTTTGCAGTATAAAACTGGCATTTGTGCGAAACAAAAGAGGATGGTTTCTGCTGTCTAATACCTGTTAACTGTTTCTTTGAAGCCATTCATCCTCATAAGGAGGTGAGAGTTCTTCTTTGAACCACTTTGCTTCCCAAAGCCAGGCCTTCCTTCATCCAGAAAGCCTCGTGATTGAACCCTCATGGGCTCCAGCAGAGGTTTACAAATAAATCTCAGGGACTTGTGCTTCCCCAAAGCACCATTCAGATCCCTTCCTCACAGACCCCTAGCTACTGCAAGGGGCTGGGAGAGCAAACCCATCGACAGTGCACAGCAGCGGGGAGATTTCTTTTGTCCTGTGGAAGTGTTTAGTGGGAAGCTTTCCAACCCGATAAACCTGTGCCTCCCTGGGTTTACGGCCCCAGGTTGCAAGTGCACTGCTCCGGGCTTGAATATGTGAATGTTTCTGCCTTGCTTTTGCATTGAAAGAATGAGGTGACCAGATGCTTGCATTCAACTATAGACTCTTTTAAAGCATGGCTTATTTTTGAATAGTATTTGTACAATAAATAAAGGAAAAGAGCATAAGATTTTGCATTTCAAAGCCATACTTTTAAATGCGGAACAATTGCTTTCTTAGAACAGCTTCCCTCTGAAGATATGTTATAAGTAACATAAGAAGTAAGGTGTATAAGAGTGTTTAGTAGGCAAAGCGCAATCCCTCCTTAAGCTTTATAGTGACACTTCCCCTATTTTCTGTCTGTTATATAGCTGTCCTTATCTGCATCGAACCACAGGGGATACAGAAAGGAAGTACCATCTCCGATACTACAAGACGGGAACTTGTATCCATGAGACGGATGCTCGGGGTCACTGTGTGAAGAACGGACTCCACTGTGCCTTTGCTCATGGCCCTCATGACCTTAGACCACCAGTGTATGATATTAGGTATTGTTTGATTTTGAATTTTGCCCTAATTAGGTCCTGTAACATTCTGGTCCTTAGATATTCAGTGATCACACCTCAAAATTCAGCACTCTTCGCCATCAAATTTATAAGAAACTTTCTAAAAAACATGGAGGTTACAAATGCGAACATGCAAGTCCAGGAAATTAAAATGTTCAGATTGTCAGATCAATTCAGACACTTGCATATGTGAAGTGTCGTTTGTGTAGTGCAGTTAACACTATGTAAAGGGACCCATCTTATTACCTTTTTGCCACGATGGCACAGAAATCTTAAGTGCCGCTTAAATTCACAAAAGGACTTTCTTACGACCTTGCTACGACTTCCATTGCCTGAAGCTACAAGTGCCTTTAAGCTAGGTCAGAGGTTCCCAAACTTTGGATCAGGATCCCAGTGGGGTCACCCATCTGCAATGCTTGACTGGGAAGACGTGCGCTCTGTATCCTACTTCCCTACTACTACAGAGTCCACTCTATTGAATTCTGAGAAGGGGAAAGGAATCGGGAGGATCTCTACTCCTGATATCATACCTAGAGTGAGATCTGTGCTAGTTTCTATGGGCAGAGTTTTCTAGAGGGCTTCAGGCTTGAGGTGGAGGGTTCTTTCACATCAATAGATTGTAAGTGTTCCAATAACTTAATTAAATTCCATTTCCAAATAACCTTTTTCTTACATACACACTTCAAATCTATCAATTCTGTCAATCTTTTCCTTAAACATGCATGCAAATGACCTCTGAATTCACAGTATTTAAATTGGCTCCTTCTCTACCTTTTAGCCATGCTTATTGCTGTGCTATAGATTTGTACCAAACGTGCAATAGTGAAAAAGAGGGTGTTAACAAATGAAGCGATCGCCCGCTGGAATCCTGGTTCAGTTTGTGCAACCCCCCCCCACCCCCCGATGGTTAGCATGTCAAGCCTAATAAGCTCCCGGCATGTATTTCATGCATTTGTGGGCAGCCCCCGCTGGCAGTGCCAGCGAGAGTGGAGAGGCAGGAAGCAGTTGTTCCTCAGATGCCATAGGATTTTCCAACCTGCATTAGGTGTCCTGTTTGCCTCCTTTTACCTCTCATCTCTTCTCCTAACCTCTTTGTCTTGCCACTTGCCTTCCTCCATTTCCCCTTTCTTCTTTGCCAGACTCTCCAACATCCTCTCAGTCCTCCCTTGGAGCCCACCCAGCCTCTCTGTCCACACACTACCTGTAAAGCCTCCTTTTCTCTCTCCACCTCCGCTTCAGGAGACCTTTCCATATCCAGTTTCCTAGGCCTGCCTCTGCTCCCTCTCCCCTAACCTCATTCCCATCTCCTGCCTCTTCCCCTTCCACCTTCTGTTCTCTTGCTTTCTCTATGGGTCCTAGACAGTCTGCTCATTCATCACTCATGGGGAAGGTCTGCATATTGTGGCCAACAGGAGTCAGCACTGATCTTCTGTCTGGATAGAGCTGGCGTGGGATGACCACCCCCAGCACTCCAGTTTGTCGGCTGCCTCCGACCAAGCAGGAGCACGGCAAGCAGGGCAACTGCCTTTTTAGGCCCAGAGCCTGCCAAGCCTTGTGAGGAGCCCAAGCAGGGCATTTTCTCACCTGAGACACACCACGGAACTGCTCGAGTGCCTGAACCCTCCAGACTGGCTCTGCCTCCTACCTCCCATCCTAGCAGCGCGGGAACAGAGAAGAGCGGCCCCGCGGCAGACTGGTTCTCAGACCCAGGGTCCGCCTAGGCCGCTACCACCCCAGTCGGGGGACACTCCACAAATGCCGCAGAATGGCACCAACTGGGAGCAAGCTGGGAACAAAGAAGAAGCGCTGGTAAGCCCCCACGCTCCTGCCAGGGAATCTGTCCAGGAGGCAAAAACCCCTGGGCCAGCCTCACAAGAGCCCCAGGCTGCAGCACTAATATCCATGCTCAACAACAGGCCCCTCTCGCTGAGGAAACCTAACAGCAGCCTCTCCCTAGAGGAGCGAGACAAAACAAGGGGAGAGCAAAGGGGAAGTGAAACGGAAAGCGTTCACCCTCCCTCCTCGTAGCGGGGCTTATGAGGCAGGCCCAAAGAAGCGGGAAAAGTAAAGCCCTGCCCAAAGGGCAGATTCCTATTGTTGGGGTCCGAGAGAGAAGCCTCACCCCAGAGAAATCATCCGATCTGGCTAAGGGCATAGAGGCCCTGAGGAGCCGCTCCCCGCAGGGTGAGCTGCATAAAGGGGAGGAACATGTAGTCACTCCCAAGCTGGCAGAGCTGACAGTGATCAGGCAGGAGAACCCCTAAGGTAGGCCAGCTCCCTAATAGCCCGCAAGGGAAAATACAAAGAGGACGATAAGAAAATTGCCATCTTCTTCAGGAACCCTCATTCAGATTAATCAAACAGCACAAATCACACAGATCAGACAAGGGGTTCCCCTTAGATAAATCTTTGGAAGGCTGCTCGGGGCAGAATGGACACACCATTCCAAGTCAGCCAGGCTATCCAGATTTCAGGAAGCGATAAGCCCAAGGCAGACCGGTTCAGAGCCCCTGAAGTGGACGCCACCACAGCCTCCCTGGCAAGGCAATCTGTCTCCCCCTGTTAGAAGGGGACCTTTAGCCAACAGTCCCTGAAGACAGGGGATGGAGGCTTGTCTTAGGCAGGACTACGAGGTGTCTGCTGCTTTCCCAAGAATGACTAACATCTCATACAATGCCAGGGCACTACTGGAATGGATGTGATTAGCACAGGACCCAAACCTAACTAACAGGCTTCTGCTGGGCACCTCCTTCTAAACAATTCAAGCTAAGAATCTCCTCATGTCAGGGGCCTTCCAGAGACCCAAACTATTTGGGGTATACCTGGACAAGCTGCTGTAGGAAGCAGCAGATAAATCCAAAAGCCTTCCTCCAGCAATTTAATACTCCAAGGCAAAGTTCTCATCCCTATAGTAGACCATCTGCCTCATAGGGAGATTTTCTTAGAAGAAAGGGTTTTCCCCTACACCCCAAACGGGGGTGGGTGGTGGGTGTCTTCTCGACTTTGCCCATAAATGAGGGAGCTAAGTTCATACGTCTGGGTTTTAAACACAATAACTTACGGCCCCTCCATAGAGCACTTTCAAGAAACGTTCAGCTACGTTGACAAAAATTTGATGACCACTCAGCACAGGAACATAGATTCCATACCAGAGTCAGAAAGTCCCCATGATCTCTACTTTATTATTTTCCTGGTGTCCAAAGTATGCAGCGGCTGGAGAGCCATGTTGGGTCTCAAGCCGCTGAAGGGATCCGTGAGCATGACCCCTTTCCGAACGGAAACACGAAGGCCTATATGCAGGACATCTCCCAAGGGGATTGACTGACACCGATAGATCCCAGGCAGGCATTTCTCTACATTCCTATATGCCCAAACCACAGGCAATGGCTCAGGTTGTCATATAATCGCCAGCTCTGGCACTATCGAGCCTTGCCGTTTGCACTGGAATCAGCACCTCCAATGCTCTCCAGAATGCTCATTATACTAATTGCCAAACTCAGAATGGAAGGGGTCAACACCTATCATCATTTTACTGTTGATAGGATCCCCATCATATAACCTGATACCACAGGACCTCCATAATACAATGTCCTTCCTAACACCATACAACCTTTTTGTCATAGAAAAAAGTTGCCTTAACCCACGCAGTCCTTAGAACGTCTGGATGCCCTAATAAATACCAAAATAAAGTGTTGTGTCTTTGAAACAGTCACAAGACAAACTGGTAACGATTCTTCAACAGGTGATCTCCTGCCCACAATTGAACCTCCTGACACGGACAGCCCTCATAAGGATGATGATGTTGTGCATTCATCTAATCTTGTTGATGAGGTTCCAGGTGCGAATTCAGGTTTCTTTGTCAATTTCAAGCCCAGATACACACGGTCCAGGTCTTACTAGAGGTAATGACAGCCCGGGAGTGGGGGTGCAAGCCCCACCGATTAACTCAGGGGACTCCATTGTCGGTTCCAGACAGGATAATGTTGATCACAGATGTAAGCCTCTTAGATTGGTGGTGGGGGCACTTTTAAGAGGGAACTCCGCTCAGAGGACTGGATCCCACACAGAAGGGGCACACAACAGGAAAGTAGTTAGAGCTGAAGGTGATACCATTAGCCCTATCCCACTTCACAGCTGCCCTCAGGGACTACATGTCCTGGTCCTATGGACAATATACTGCCAAAGCGTAGGTGAATATCCAAGGGGCATCCAGATCCCACTTCTCGTTTGAAGAGGTATCATTCCTTGCCATGTGGGCAGAAGGTACTATCCTACCCTTACAGGCAGTTCACATAAAGGGTGTCTCCAGTATGCACACTGACTGACTAGGCAGGCGGGAGATGGAAGCAGGAGAAGGGATAGCTTTCTGGGGAAGCGTTTAGAAGACTGATAGTCAACAGATCTAGATGGCCGAAGGTTGACCTACTCGCCTCCACCGAAACAACAACGTTCCAAGGTCATGTCTTGCTTCTGACACCCAAAGCATTTTTGTGTGATGCTTTGCTCTCAGCCACAAGCGGTCCCTGGGCTTCCTATTTGCATTTCCACCCATGCTTCTGCTAGCCAGAGCAGTAACCAAGGTGCAATGGGAGAGAGCTGCTCAACTGTTTCTAGTTGCACCACAACGTCCTCACAAACCTTGGTGTTCAGACCTAGTTAATCTACAAATCCCCCCCCCCCTTTCATTCTGCCAGAAAATTGAGATCTAACGCAGGGGCTGGTTTGACATCCAATTCCTTAGACATCTATTCTCTCAGGGAGATGGAGTGGGGATCTCTAATTCAGCTGGGATACTCAAGGGCAGTCTCAGACACCTTAATGCAGAGGTTCTCAACCTTTTTCCAGTCATGAGCACTGGAGTGATGTAAGTGACTACTTGGGTGCGCTGCATAATTGCATGAATGATTTGCACAAATATTCATTGATTGTCTCCCCTCTGCATTTCAAGTTGATACAATTCAATGGAAATTGAGATCATTAATCAATAAATCCCAGATCGCATTTACTTGAATGGGTGAAGGAGCACGTTGGAACAGTTCGAGCACTACTGACAGCTGCTTGGGGAGCGCTTTCACTCATTGCCTGAGCATGGTGGTGCTCCCGAGCACTAGGTTGAGAATCTCTGCCTTAACGGCAGACCTACGTGAACGCAATAGGTGTGTAGATCAACATACGTGGAAGATGTTTGCCATCTGGTGGGCCCTTCGCCCGATTGATCCTTGCTCTCCAGGAATCCAAAACATTTAGTGTTCTTATAGGTAGGTCAGAGGAGTTTGTGCCCCAATACCTTGGCCAGGCTAGTGGTGGTTTTGGACCATACTTTGCAATCCATGACTCAGACCAGGATGTCAGTACATCCTCGCATTAGGAAGTTTCTGAGACCGGCCCACCTGCATTCACTACTGGCGATTCTCCGGTTCCCATCCCATCCTAGTTCCCCCCAAAGGCCTGGGCGAACAGCCAGGTTTTATAGGCTCGGCGGAAAGCCAGTAGACTTGGGGCCAGAGATCCAGAGTCGTGGCCCGACTACCGAGAACGTCCTCTCCATTGTGGCCCCCCGCTTTACCTGGGGGACCTCCAAAAAGGCACCGCCGGCGGACCGAAGGAGTCGCTCTGAGATGCGGAGGGCGAGGCGGTCCCTGAGATATGAGGGACCAAGACCGTGTAGGGCTTTATAGGCCAAAACCAACGCCTTGAATCTGGCCCGGTATGCAATAGGCAGCCAGTGCGGAACACGGAGCACTGGAGTTGCATGTTCCCGTCCCCATCAGGAGACGGGCTGCCACATTCTGCACTAACTGAAGCCTCCGGACCAGCGTCACGGGAAGCCACACGTAGAGCATGTTGCAGTAGTCTAGCCTCGAGGTGATGAAGGCATGAATGAGGGTGGCCAGGTCGGGTCTGGAAATGAATGGACACAGCCTCCGCACCAAATACAGCTGGCAGAAGGCGGCTTTAGCCACCTCCTCCACCTGTCGATCCAGGCGGAGGTCTGAGTCCAACAACACTCCCAGACTCCGAACCTGCTGGGCTACGGGTGGGCAGACCCCCTCTATGAGGAGAGCTAACACCTCCCTCGCCCTACCCACCACCATTACTTCTGTCTTATCGGGATTGAGCTTCAGTCTGCTTTGCCGCATCCAATCCACCACGGCCTCCAAACATGGACAGCACTGAGTCGGCAGGACCTGGGTCAGTTGAAAACGAGAGGTACAGCTGAGTATCATCGGCATATTGGTGACAATGCACCCTGAACGCTCTCACGATCTCCCCCAAGGGCTGCATATACACGTTAAACAATAATGGAGACGAGATCGAACCTTGCGGAACACCACAGGTTGAGGCCTGGGGGCTAGATGTTTCTGCCCCCAGTACCACCTGCTGACTTCTTCCCAAGAGGAATGAGTGGAACGATCCAAGGACAGTCCCGCCCAGACCCCCCAGGATTCACAATAGTCTCAAAGCAGCCCATGGTCCGCTATATCAAAAGCGACCGAGAGATCTAGCAGGATAAGAAATATTGAACGTCCTGCATCCATCTCCTGGCGGAGATCGTCCACCAAGACCACCAACGCCGTCTCTGTGCCATAGCTGGGGTAGAACCCAGACTGAAAAGGGTCAAGGAAACTGACATGTCCAGATGTGCCTGAAGCTGCAGGCCATTGCCCGTTCAATAACCTTCCCTAAAAAGGGAAGACTAGAGACTGGTCGGTAACTGGCGAGTGCATCCACCTCCAAAGATGGTTTCTTCAGCAGGGGGCGCACCACGACCTCCTTGAGATGGGGGGCAACCTCCCCTGCCGAAGGGACGCATTGATTACCCTCGCCAGCACTGCCCCCAAGGTCTCCCTGGAGGCTTTCACCAACCAGGATGGGCATGGATGTAGTTCGCAACTAGTGGCTCTAACAGACCCCAGGACATTCACAGCATCGGCTGGCATCACTTCCTGAAACTCATCCCAGAAAGATGGACCAGATGGAACCTCCATAACGTTGCGCTCCTCCCCTACTGACCCTAATCCGGTGTCAAAGTTACTCTGGGTTCGAGTGATCTTGTCTGCAAAGTAGATGGCAAACTCCTCGCAGCGGGCATGGGACAAGTCCCCATCCAGGCGGAGGAAAACTGAACTGACCAGCCCCTGCACCACCCAGAACAGCTCCACTGGATGCGACTTTGCAGATGCTATGAGGGCAGCAAAGAACTCTTTCTTTGCTGTCCTCACAGCCTCAACATAAGACCGCAAATGAGCCCTTGAAGTCGGTTGGATTCAGAGTGAGTCCGACGCCAGCATCGCTCTAGTCACCTGCCTACCTGTTTCATACACTGCAGCCCCTCAGTAAACCAAGGGGTCCTGCGGTGACAGAAAGGAGGCAGGGAACATCTCTGAGCCACTCTGAATGACCTTTTTTAATAGGTATCCTGTCAGCCAGACTGGTGTCAGCATGTGGGACTTTATCAATAGATCCTTTATGAATTTTAACTGTACGTCGCCGTGGGATGCCATAGGCATATGGGGCAACTCATAAATGTAAGAAAACAAATAAATAATAAATAAATAGGTACATTTTTCACCAGAATCCTGTTTTCTTCAGCCCAGATGAAGCATTTATTCCCAAGGTGCATACTTATTTCCATGGAGCTCAGTTTTCCTTGCCCCCATTTTGCCCACATCCTAAACAGACACAAGACAGACTCTGACACCTCTTGGATGTCAGGAGAATGGGTAAGTTCATATTAAACAAGCGGCCCCAT
>QEPC01001667.1:96317-150289 GCA_003113815.1 Sphenodon punctatus | reverse complement strand
AATAGGTATCCTGTCAGCCAGACTGGTGTCAGCATGTGGGACTTTATCAATAGATCCTTTATGAATTTTAACTGTACGTCGCCGTGGGATGCCATAGGCATATGGGGCAACTCATAAATGTAAGAAAACAAATAAATAATAAATAAATAGGTACATTTTCCACCAGAATCCTGTTTTCTTCAGCCCAGATGAAGCATTTATTCCCAAGGTGCATACTTATTTCCATGGAGCTCAGTTTTCCTTGCCCCCATTTTGCCCACATCCTAAACAGACACAAGACAGACTCTGACACCTCTTGGATGTCAGGAGAATGGGTAAGTTCATATTAAACAAGCGGCCCCATCTCGAAACATTCACTGCATGGTTTATTCACTGCAAGTCCTTTAAATCAGGGCATGGGGCATCTAAACCTAAATTTTCTAAGAGGCTTACTGTGGTATCACAGAAGCCAATGCAGGACAACTTCCCCCTCAGCAGGTCCTGGTACGTTCACGTAGGAAAGCAGCCTGTGCTGTGGCCTTCCATGCCAGAGCTTCATATGAGAGGGGTATAGGGCAAATACTTGGCTTTTGCTACATCCCTTCACTAGATGCTATAAAATTAGTGCATCCGAGCCTGCTGAGGCTACATTTGGTAGGAGGGTCCTGCTAAGGGGGCTCCCATGATTTCAGTCATCAGGAGAGGCTCTTGTTCTGCTTCCTCCCCGTTGCTCATTCAAGGACACTGCTTTTGTACGTCCCCATGAGTGATGAATGAGCAGAGTGACTGTCCAGGACCCAAAGAGAATAGAAAATTGGGCCCTTACCTTGTGAATTTTCTTTCTATATGGGTCCTGGACAGTCACTCGACCCACCCAGTCTGTGACTTGATATATACAAATAGCTGCCTGGTTTTCCCTCATTCGCTATTCTTAGTTGAAGGTATTTTTTATAGTTTGTGTTCCAGTTTATTCTCGTTAAAGCTAGCTGTGATTGGCGTGCTGGGAGCAGTCCCACACCAGGTATATCCAGACAGAAGTTAAGTGCTGCCTCCTGCTGGCCACGACGTGGACCTTCCCCATGAGTGATGAATGAGCAGAGTGAACTGTCCAGGACCCAGAGAGAAAGAAGACTCTCCGGTAAGGGCCCAATTTTCTATTCTCTGGAACTGCCACTGCTACACTAAGAAAGCTGCCTTTGCCCATTCTTCTCTCATTCCTCCTAGCTCTTACTGAAACCTGGATTATCCTCTGCGATACTACTACTCTATCTGCCCTTTTCCTTTGTTACATTACCTCCCCTGCTTGCGTCGCCCTGAAGGCCATTGCAATGGTATTGATCTTTTTGCCAAACACAGCCAATTCTAATCCCTTACCTCTCCTCCCTCTCACTACTTTTCTACCTTCCTGTCCTCCTCTACTCCCCCTCACCCTCCAGGTAGCTTTCACTTCCCTGACCACCTCTGCTCTCGCTTGGACCCTCTCACTTCTGCTTAGCATTCTGTTGCTGACTGCTTCAATCATGTTCAACCTCTCTTCTGCTCCCTGAATCTCACTCCCTCTTCGCATCCAGCATTCTTTATGGGGTGGCCTGTGGGTCAGGTGGGAGAGCGCGTGCTTTGCATAAGGTCCCAAGTTCAATCCCCGGCATCTCCAATTCAGGATCTCTGGTAGCACACCTGGGCGAGGCCACTGCAGGGGATCCTGGAGGGTCTCGGGTAGCACGCCTGGGTGAGGCCTCTGTGGAGACCCTGGAGAGCCGGATTTGAAACCCTACTGCCATGTCAGGTTGTGGCAATACAGGGCTAAGATGGACCATTGGTCTGACTCAGGCAGCTCCTTATCTCCTTAAGCTCCTCTGGGCCGGGACCTGTTTGTAATGATTGTTACGTGCTAGGCCCATTGCTGGGGCTATAGGAATAATAATAATTACTGTATACTTTCTGAGCTGACACGCGGCCTTTCACTACTCTGGGCCCCATCTGCCACTCGTCCTAGTCTGGCCAGTGGTCTTAGTTATATATATTTTACTGTCCTGGTTAGGTATCAAAGCAAGCTCATTTGAATTTTGTAGATATGACTTTTTGAGACGCCATATGTATGTGCAATGCTGTCAACTTAATTCTCTTCTTCTCCATTTCAGGGAGCTCCAGGCCCAGGAAGCCTTACAGAACGGGCAGCTAGGAAGTGGAGAAGGCATCTCTGAACTACAACCAGGAATTCTAGCTAGCCAAGCCATGATTGAGAAAATCCTCAGTGAAGATCCAAGGTGGCAGGGTAATGTGTCCTAGTTCTGTCTTCTCTTCTAAATTCTTCTAGGATATATTTTGCTATAATTATGTATTTTGGAAGAGAAAGTTCAGAAGTATTGCTGGATAAAGTAGTGATTGAATGTGTGTAAAATACTTTGTGAGAGTACCTATTATGAATACACATAATGTAATTTTAAAGAAATTAATCAAACTTTAAATGCTTGAAGAAGAAAAAGACCTACAGTCAAGTCCACTCACTTTCTTGGAATTGGTCAAATATTGAAAGAACTTGTGTACAAAACCTTTTTTCTGAGAGTATAAATAATACTATGATAGTTATGACAGGCAATAAACGTTTCCTTCTCTAGGGCCAGTACTAAAACTCTGTCTTGTATCAGACAGTACTGATGTGATTTGAGTGGCTTCTTATTTCACTTGGCTAGTTAAGAGGAAAGGAAAGAGAGAGATGATCTTTTCAGGTTTTGAACGTTTAGGGAATCTGAAATATTACTAAATGAGATGCCAGACATTTCAGTACAACTGCTCTGCTTTTCTTTGAACGTTTAGTTTGTGAATTTTCTTTTTACACTTGTAGGAGACAATAAATATTAATATCTGTGTAACATTAGCTTTATGGTTGAAATGTTATTTTGTAGCAGAGGAGTCCTGTACTGTTGCAGTGCCTCTAATCTTCAAAATGAAGAATTTGTTTCTGGGTTTTATATGATGTACAAAAGTGCATCCAGTATTAAATTACTTCTCAGCTTAACTTCTGAATTTTCTGATAGGTTCTTAGATAACCCAGTTTAGAGGAGAAATGTTATGAGGAGACCTGTCTGTTTAATGAAGGATACAACACTCTACTCTCCCCCCATCCTCCCTTTATTCGTTATAGTATTCAAGACAAGGGAGTATTGGATACTTCTTGCATCGTAACTTGACCCTTTGGTAAACAGTGAAGCATTTCCCTTTTTATTTTTGAACTTTAGTTCAACAAAGTTGTTTTGAATTCATTTTTGTACAGTTGAAGAGGAAAATAAATGATTGTACTGTCAAATATACTTCCTTTATTGCATGAAGTGAGACTGGTACAGTTACATTTATATTTGAATATGAAAATCAGTGGGTACAAGGCAGAATTTGCTGACTTTGGGATTATGAAGTCTAGATGTCTATTTGCACACAAAACATATAACTTTGGGTGAGGAAAGTTTAGTTACAAAAATTCTTGGTATTGGAAATGTTTGTGCATGAGTGACAGGCAGTTGCCAAGTTAATGCGCACACACTCTCTCTCTCTCTCTCTCTCTCTCTCTCTCTCTGATTAGCTACTCTGGGTCTGAAGATTTTGGATGGTTCATTTTCCATTGGCACCCCTTTCTGCCTCAGAGTCAAGAAGCAGTCTGGCTTTGGCTCTCTGCTTGTCCTGAATAACCAAAAGAGAAACCCAGCCAATGGAGAAAGTGCACACGCTGTGGGGGGTGGGGGTGTCTCTCGACTCTACATCGTGGGTGCTGTGTACTGTCAGTGGTGCAAATAGCCTCTGCCCCAGGCAGCATGGCTTAATGGTAGATTTCCAGATGATGCCAGACTGAGTAACGGTAGTTTGGGTTATTGTTGTTTATTATTTATGTAGCATCAACAATGTACCTGGTTCTATGCAGTCATAAATCAGACACAGGTCCCTACCCCAAAGGGTTTACGATCAAGTAGACTGTCCCATCCACTCTCATGGAGAAGGCTAATTTAGAGAGGAGGACCTGGGTCTCCGAGAAAGGTAGTTTCTCCGGTGGGACCACTTCCATCTTTGTCCAAGGGAAAGCACTGATCCCCGCTGCCACCATATGGGTTACCCAGGTGTTTCTGCCATACAAGAATCCCATCTTCTTCCTAAGAAGGTTCCCAAGTCTCTCTTCTGGCTTCCTGTGTCCTATAGTATGTGCACACAAATCCTTTCTATCTTATTCCAAAGTTGACTGATAGCCATTGAGCTTGGGTCTCAGGATACATCCTCTCTTGCCCTGCAGACTATTTGGAGGGATCCTTTTGAAGATGGGATTTATTTAGTCTCCTATATGGTTAAGCCTCTCCATATTAATTGTATGGAAGAGTCTGTCATTGGAGGACTTCATCTCTGGATGGCATCCTTCAGACACACAGTTTGATAGGGCTTCAAGTAAGAAGCTAGATGAGTATGTGGCATGGGGGTGGATTTCACAAAGAGCCGTTTTCATCCTTTTGTTTTTCTGTGCTGAATACTCAGTGGGTTTAATGAGCTGCAGAAAGGAGGCCTAAATGGAATGACCATAAAGTGGATAATAAGCTGCTGGTTAAGTGATTGCAAGAAGTGAATAGCAATTCATGGGTCAGTGTCCGATTGAGAAGCTGTCTCCAGGGGATTTCCACAGGAGTTGGTTCTGGAACCGGTGCTGTTCAACATTTTAATTAATGACTTGGTGCTGACGGAGTAGAATGGGGTGGGAAACCTCAGACCCAGGGGCCAAATGTGGCCTGCGGCTAGTTTTTACTTGACCACTTTCTGGTTCCCGGATCTGGCCCTGGATCCAGGCACTGAAAGACCGATCTGGACTTGCCTTTTCCAGAGCACATCCCATAAGCACTCTCACCACCAACTTAGGTGTGGCCCTCAGAGCTTGTACTAGTTTTCAAAGTGGCCCCATGAGGGAATAGGTTTCTTATCCTTGTAGTAGAGAGTATATTTTGAAATTTGCTGATGACACAGCATTTTCAAAGTGGCACCTGGGAGGGGAAAATTTTCCCACTCTCAAAACCCCAGCGGGCTGGTGTCCAGTTGGCAGTCTCCAGCTTGCTCTCTTCCCCCCCCCCCCCCCCAATGCCCTCTGGCCCTTGCAGCTCCCCCAGAGCACCAGACTGGTGTCCTTTCCTTTGGACCTCACTCCCCCATGCCAGTTCCTGCCTGGTGGCCTTTTCCTGTGCATTCCCTAGTGACATTTGTGGAGTAGCCAGCTGCAGGCCTGAACCTCTGTGTTTCCTATTGGCATTTGCAAGCTAGCCAGGTCTGGAAATGGTAATAGGAAGTGCAGAGGCACAGGCATGCAGTCAGCTGCTCTGCAACTGGCCAGCACCCAGCCTTTGCCTGTGGCTTTCCTACAGTAGTTCCCTTTGAACCTGGACCTTTCCCCATTGGGCTACTATGCCTCCCCACTCAAGTGTAAGTACTCGGCCAGTAGCATCCGCACTCCTCTTTCCTTTCCCTTCCCTTCCCTTTAGAGCCCCAGCCCACAAAGCAAAGTGATGTATTGCCGTGCCGTACCACCATTCTCCATGCCCCCCTCCCCAAACTTTCTTCCTTTCCCAGAAGAAGCACAGAAACCATGGATTAGACCAAATATTAGACATTTATTATTATTTATTATTTTTAAAAAGCTCCCTTGGAGCCTCTGCCTGTTTACTAGGACCGTGTGCTCCATATGCAATCTCATGGTTGCGAGTGTTCTCAGGGAATGTTTATATCCCTCCCTCTCCCTCTCATTATAAAGATTCAGTGTGGACTGATCGGAATGATCTGCTTTCAGGATTGGGCGATAGTTTTCCAGCTATGAGGCTTATTGTTCTTGGGGACTTTTAAACTTGTTTGGGGGATTCAAGGGGTGACCCTATGCTGGAACTTGTGGAGGTTATTGATGTTTGCCCTCTGACTCTTAGATCCTCTAAGGATAAATACTCTAATGCCCAGACTTCCTGGTTTAGGAATTTGGTTGATTCCCTAAATCTTTCCATTTTGAATGGTACCATGTCAGATGACAGTGAGGTGGGAGTTTACTTTTCTTTCACCTATTGGATCAAGTATAGTTACTTGCATATTAATTTCGGAGCTGGTATCAACCTTGGTCTTAGATTTTGCTGTCTTATTAGCCAGTGAAATGGAACACCAACTGCTGGCTCCAGTTATCTCCCTACCCTCGTCTGGGGTGGATTCTGCTGGTATCCCTGATTTTCTTGGGGATTCCTTGGAGCCTTCGGGTGTTAGGAGAGTTGAATGGTTGGCAAAGGTTGAAAGTTTCTTCCAACAACTTTTTGATTCGGACCAATTTTTAGCCTTTAAGGCCCAAATTATAGAATGGAGTGATAAGATCCTGTATGTTTTCGTTCAGGTTACTTAAACCTTGTTACCCCATCTGGTTTCCTCCTGAGCTTTGCCATCAAAGACCCAACATTCCCCAGTGGGCTGGTTTGATAAAGAATGTCGCCTAGGTAAGTCTAAGTTAAGAAGGCAGGCGTGGGCAGTTAGAAATAACCAACTTGATGTTGGGGCCCTTGTCATTGCAAGAAGAGATCATAGATTGCTCCTGAAGGCTAAAAAAATGAATTCACAAAGGAAAGCTTGGGCTTGCTTAGAAGCGGCTGTAACTGGGAAGGACGCGAGTGTATTCTGGAAATTAATTAGACAAGCCTAGTCCTTCGGTAAATCACCCTCTCAGTCAGTAATTTAAACTGAGGTTTGGGTTGATCATTTTTGGCATTTGTTTACTAGTCAAATTATTGGTTTAGATTTGCCCCTCTATGGGCTGGATAATTTTCCTCAATGGCTGCCAGTCAAGACAGAGGAAGTGGTGTCACTAATAACCCAATTGATATCTAATAAGGCCCCAGGGAGTGATTTTATCACGGCCAAACTTCTTAAATCTAATCTGGCCTGGTGGGGTGGGTGTGGGTGTTAGAGCCTCTTTTTACCTGCATCAACAACACAGGATTGTACTGGCTGCAGAGCACAGTGGTTCCTGTATTTAAGAGTGGAGATCCCAATAAGTCTATTAAGTATTGTTGGTAAACTGTACTCTGAGCTCCTCCACAGACTCCAGATATGGGTCAAGTCAGAGGGTATTTTGGGTCTCGAACAGGCAGGGTTTTGTGAAGGTGTCTCTACAGTTGATCACATCTTCACTTTAAGCCAACTAATGATCAAGTATGTCCGCCAGAGACTGGGCGCTTCCATGTTTTTATGTTTTGTGGACTTTAGGACCGCCTTCGACTCCAGTCATAGAGAGCGGCTTTGGTTGAAGTTACGGGCATTGGATATTGACCCAAGACTCTTATTTTTGATAGTTTCCATCCATCAGGGTTCTATGTTGAGAGTTAGGGTAAATAACCAGGGCCTCTTGTCTGATCCAGTGCCTCTAGAGAGGGAAGTAGGGCAGGGGTGCATGCTTGTGCCGCTCCTCTTTAACATCTATATTAATGGAACTGTCGAGGCCCTGAAAGACCCTAACCTGCCAAGTCTAGGAAGGTATCCAGTTTCCTTATTATTGTATGCTGATGATACCATCCTTTTGTCCCAGTGGGTCCTATAGGTTTTGTTGCTCTGAATCTCTATTAGTCAATTTTTCAAAAACTGGTGGTGGGGCCCTCTCATGTCCATCACCGTTGGATGATGGATTCACATGTCACTGAACAGACTACTTGGTACACATATTTGGGACTGATTTTTTTTTTCCAGAACCACCACCTGGAGGATGCACTTTAAGGCCTCGTTAGCCCAAGCTAGAGCCACCTCCAGAGGTATAATTGGTTTCTATCTCTCTAAGGGTGGTAAACTAGCGATCCCTGCAATTAGATTATTTAGAACTAAAGTGGTCTCCCAGTTCTTATATTATGTGGCAGTGTGGGGAGTCGGGGACCCCAACTTTTGGATAATTTTGAGTTGCTCCAAAATGGGTTTCTTCGATCTGTCTTGCATACGCCCAGGTATATGCCATCTATTTTTCTGAGAACTGAAACTGGGTCGTGAGCTCTGGCCTGTATGACCAAAGTCGCAATTCTTAAATTCTGGCTGAGGCTAAAATTAAGGACGCCAGGGTCCTTTTCTGTGATGACATTATCTGCTGATATAAAAGGCCCCTGGGAACGTGGAGTGGAAACCCTCCTTTTTTCATTAGGTTTTTTAAGTGAATTTTTTGCGAACTTAGAGTATCCTCAGGCATTACATATTATTAAGGCTAGGATCAGTGACCAGGAGCTCCAGTTATCCGATGCAGCTATTGGTATTCAGAGAATTTCTACACTCTCTCTCTCTTTGGCAGTGCTCCATATTTATCCTCGCTTTCGAACTGGCAATATAGATTTGCTTTTTCCCTTGCCAGAATAGATCTACTCCCATCAGTGGTATTTGAGGACTGATTCAAGAAAGTGCCATATGGGGTCATAGAATCCCTAAACCATGTTTTATTTGACTGCGTTTTATATGTGGCTGAGTGAAAACATTTGTTGAGTCCAATTATTAGCTCCTTGCCACCAGGGAGAAGCCTTAAGTTGGCTGCTAGTCGATAAGGATAACCTGGGTGGTTGCAAAATTCTGTGACGCTGCTTCAGAATTAGGAATGCTGCTTTACCTACCATAGTTTGCCCGGCTTTGGAGTCGTGACTCTTTATTGTGTTTTGCTTTTGTTTGTTGTGTCTGATTTTGTTTATTTGTCTGACTTGTTTTTGTGATGGCTATGCAAACACAATAAATTTGAATTGGATTGGATTTTTAAAAAGGACTATTTTTTCTTTTGCCTGCTCCTTTTGGGGGCAGTTTGGCATGCTCACTTGTGTGGCGGACGGGTGGGGGAACATTTTCCCATTCCTCCTCCTGCAGATCCAGCTATGTTGAAGTGTTTGCGTGAGGTGTGTGGGAATGACTGGCAGGGTGGTGGTGGTAGGGAGGCATGCCTGGCCCAGGCAGTGTTCCCAGAGGTGGGCACAGTGTGGAGAGGGCTCAGGTGCTTTCCCTGGGTGGGGGAGTACAGAGGGAATCGGGGCCTGCAGATTCCACGTAGGGAGGCGTGAACAGCAGATGGGGGTTAGGAAATGGCTCCTGCCGGCGGGGTCCAGGTGGGCCTTGGTAGCAAAAGCCTTGCAATCTGCAGTGTTCTGCTACACCAGCTGCCTATGCTTCCTGGCCATGCTGTTAATGGCATCGCGGATCTCGTCTGCCTACTGCATGGTCTGCCCAAGCAGCTCCCTTGCCAGATCCTCCCTGCGCTGCTGGTTGTGGACCAGCAAGTCCTGGTTCCGCTGTGTGCTTGTGGCAGGGGGTTCTGTTCGCACCCGTTGCACTGACAGACCTGTAGCATAGCAACAAAGAAATTAATTAGTTCAGACTGCCCCAGTGTTTCAGGTCCCAGGCCACCACCCATCTGAAGGGAAGCAGGAATGACTATCTGGCCTATGCGGATGCCGCAGCAGAATCCCAGCACCGCGTAGTTCTCCTGCATCACTGTCGAAAAACATACAGAAATCAACCACTGCCATTTGCGTCATCCCCCCCCCCCCCCAGCTGCCATTTTGGCTTCCACCCCACACTGGTTTGCCGTCCTGCGATGGTGCTTTCCCACCCACTCCTGTGTATACCGTTCCCATACTGTGGAGCTGTTTCCTGGTGATTTTCTTGCTGCTGCTCCTCGTTCTGACAACACAGTAAACAATAAAAAAACATAATTAGATAATAAATGGAAGTCTATCATGCAGCTGTGTAAAAGCAAACCCCAGCCTCCCAGGTGCATTCACGTACCATTCTCCTACACCTCCACTACAAAGGTGGCATCTGGGTCCTCCATGCCCTCCACGAGAACCTGAGGTGGTTCCTCGAACAAGAGCTGGCTCTCAAGCTGGAGAGGGATGGTACCTGCAGAGCATGAAATTTCAGATGAAACTCAGGGAGCCAAAAAAAAATAATAGATCAGTCTCCAGACTTTATCCTGATATTAAACTGTTCTTGCCCCACTACATCCCTGAACCAGTCACCAGCCTCCGTTTTCTGGGCACCAGTGGCTCCCAGGTGCCTGCACATTTTGTTCCCTGGTGTCTGTGTTGACTCGTGCTTGCTCTGGGGTGAGGACAGGCATGGAGGGATGTCCACCGGCAGTTGTGGTGGTAGCAGGAGCTGGGGAGCCATATCCACCTGCTTCTGACCCCTTGTCTTCACAAGCCATACAAATAAGATGCAACGATAGCTCCATTTACAGAGAGGAACCGGTCAAGGAGCTCTTAGTAGGGTGAGGTTTGCTTCCCACAGCTAGAGGCGAAGTTGTTCTCCTGGATCTCTTTGGATTTGCTTTACAAGTCCTTGGTCCACTGCTGGCACTTGGTCATGTCCCAGGTGTAGCCCTGCTGTGCCATCTGGGCTGAGATCTCTTGGAACACTGCCTCGTTTCTGTAGTGCTTCACCATGGCATATTGGACCTTTTGCTTCCTCCATAGAGTGCTGAAAGCCATGGTCTCTTCCTCCATCCAGGAAATGTAGCATTGGCAGGTGGATTAGTAGGTGGAGAGGGACTGAGATTGGGTAGTGGTGCTTGGTTGTTGCCTGACTGTTGGTATTAGCCATGGCCCCGGCGATGGTAATGCTCCACAAGTTGTTACGGAGAGGGGGCACAGTGCACATGCGTGAGAGCTAGCCTCGTGAAAAACCCGCTCCTTATGGCAAACCCGACAAAGCGCTAAAAAACACCAGACAGTCTAACAAAAACACAAAAAAAGACTCAGGAACAGCTTGCTAAAACATCAGGGCATGGGACCCGTGAAAAAGCAGACAGAAAAAGGACCGATCATGCGATACTGCCAACAAAAACAGGCAGCTGAGGTGGCACAGGAAAAGTACCAAAATGGTAGCCGCGGCCCAGCCCCTTCCCCCGGGGGAACCTGAGGGGGAACAAGCAAGCAAGGCAGCAATCCTGACTGAAATTAAAGCAGCAAGGGCTGAAGCCCAACAGGATAAACACGAGCTGATTGAAAAAATAAACAGGGTAAAATCCACAGTGGAGGAGGGAAACAAGAAACTAGAAAACATGGGCAAACGTATTGACATCGCTGAGGAACGCATTTCAGGCCTAAAAGATCAAGCCCTAAGCGCAGACAGCAAGATAGTGAAGCTAAAAGAATCAGTGAATTTTCTTCATTCTGAATATGAAGACCTAGAAAATGGGTCAAATGCGGAGTAACTTACGCGTAATGGGGGTGAAAGAGGTCGCAGAAACAGGAGGGATGCAAGAGCTGCTCAACCAAATATTCACTCTGAACTTCCCTGAACAACAGCACCTCCACAATTTAGAAATCGAGAGAGCCCACAGATCCGTGAGACCCAAACCAAAAGAAAACTAACCCCCCCACCCCACCCCAGAGCAATCATTGTCAAACTTTTGAAATTCAAAGACAAACATTACTAGCTCTAGCAAGGAAAAAGAAACAAAACCTGGACTACCAGGGAAATAAACTTAAGCTCCAACCAGACTGTGCACCTGAGACCATGAAAAGGCAAAGAGCCTGGTCAAAATATTTTGCTGAACTTATAGACTGAGATCTAAAACCTCAATTATGGCACCCAGCTAAAATGGCCATACTGATCAATGGACGAAGAAAAATCTTTGAGGACACAATGCAGCTGGAAATATTTTTACAAGCCCACAAACCCTGACAATAGGACCCTTGACTGATCATAAAATGAAATGTGTCCGGAGCCAGGAAGGGAATCTCAGGACACAACTTTCTTAGGCAAAAGCTAACCCAAACATCACCCACCCCTTCCAGGCACCTACAAAACTATTTCCAGTTAAGTGCCACACTGCTGTTACTTCTTCTTTTTCTTTTGTCATTTTTCAACCTTTTACCCTGTATTTTATTTTATTATGGTTGTGTGTACAATTTTAATACTATAGTTTGTTTCATCGATGTACATAGAAATGCGCTTACAAGCGAATGCAGGCAGGATGAAGGGGGGAATTTACCTTCCTGCTAGCCCTGTTTAAAACAAACCAGAGAGCTCCAGGGAGGAGGGGGGGAATAACAAAGAGGGAAGAAAAAAACAATGATAACCCCCACTAATTGTTTCAGAACCACTGAAAAAAAGTGTATCATACTGTTTCACTGAACACAAGATGCCAGTATGGATGTTAATGTGAATGTTGTTGTTATATGTTGTAGTTGCTGCTGGGGGTTGTGGAATATCTGTGGAGGGAAGAGACGTGAGGTGACATTGACAGGCTTGGCTTCCCCTCCCTCCCCCTCCCCCCCCCCCCCCCCCNGCTGGGGGTTGTGGAATATCTGTGGAGGGAAGAGACGTGAGGGGACATTGACAGGCTTGGCTTCCCCCCCCGCGGCGTCGGCGGCCAGAAGTGCCGGGGGATTTAAATCGCGCACCGGTGGCTGCGCCGTCGGTTGCGAGCCGTCGGTCGTGAGCCGAAGGGCCACGGCCAAAGGGCGTGGCCCTTTGGGGCCCTTCGGGGTCTGGGGGGGGAAGGCTGATGGAGGGGGAAAGTGGAAAGTTGGAGGGGGAGGTGGAGAAGGGGAAGCAGGAGGTGGCAGTGTCTCAGGTTGCTCCTATTGTCCCTTTTGGGAATATAAATAGGGGCTCGGAGGGGGGATTGATGGTAAGGGAAGGAAGTGGAGGGAGATTGCCTATTGGGGGTGTGCCGGGATGGGCGTTAGTGAAAGAGGGAGGGGATGAGTGTGAGGAGTATAGTATGACCACTGATGTGGAGTTGGTGGGACCACCTCCCCCCGGTGAGAGAGGGGTGGAGGTGGTTAGGCATTCCCTGGTGGCAGCAGGGGATGTTGTGTGGGATCTCCCCCGTTGTTGTGGAGGAGATCATAGAATGGGACATTGGTGAGTCATAAGGGGGTGGCTTGAGAATTGTTATATTTGTTTGTGATATTGAGACTGCATATTATGTAAATGATTATTTTATAGTGACTTGGGCCCCCTGCGTGGATCGCCCATGAATGTATTTTTTGTGTGTGTTGTAAGCCGCCTCGAGTCTTCGGAGAGAGCGCAGGGTATAAATAAATATGGATATGGATATGTTGTAGTTATTGAGTTATGCCAAACATTCTCCAATTCTGCATTATTTGACCTGTTACTTAAGGTTAAAAGATGTCCACAACATGAAAAAGACATAAAAACAGTAATACATGGATTGGTCTGGGGCCAGATAAATCAACCACAGATAAACCGCAGCTGCCTCAATGGCACTAGCAGTAGGAAACAAACCCTCCCTGAAATTCCTAACCCTAAATGTTAAAGGCCTTAACCACCCTATAAAATGAAAAAAGGTGGCAAACTTCTTAATAGATCAGGAAATTGGAGTCGTCTTCATCCAAGAAACACATTTAATACAAAAAGATCTCCATAGATTTAGAAACAAACAAATGGGAGACATTTACCCCTCTTGTGGAAGAAAAAAAAAAAGGAGTCCTGATAGGATCCTCAACAACAGTAAACTTTAAATTATCCAGAATGCAAAAAGACAAAGAAAGAAGGTTCCTAATGCTGATGGAACATTAAACTCCCAGAAAGTGATCCTGGTCAATCTTTATGTCCCAAACACAGACACTTACCAATTCTTTCAAAAATACATACCTCTCATCTCCCAAAACACAGAAGGTCTCCTGATAACACAGGGTGATTTCAATTCCCTGATGTCTGTTTTAGACCACTCCGCACACTCCCTCCTCAAAAGCACCCAAAAAACCATAGCTAAACTGATAACCCAACACAACCTGTTAGACGCCTGGCGATAGCTAAACCCATCCACCAGAAGCTACACATTCCATTCCAGAGTACACAACACAGATAGATCACATCCTAATAGAAAGGAATTCCCTACACAGATGCTTAAATTGCGAGGTAACCCCTGTTGTCTTCACAGACCACAGTGCAATAACATCTAAATTTACATGGTGGGACCCTGAACCAGACGGTTTGATGAACTTGGCAAGTCGACAGAGGCCTACTCAAATGTGAATGGATAAAGGAACAAATAGCAACAGACTTGAAAGAATACTTTGACCTAAATGTAGGCACAGTCCCATTCCCACAAACTTTATGGGAAGCAGCGAAACCAGTACTAAGGGGCAAATGTATAGCTATTAAAACTGCTATAAAGAAAAACAGAAGGGAAAGAAACTCAGAACTATACAACCAGTTTACAGCAACTGGAAATTGAAAATAGGAGATTCCCCAACAAAAAGACACAAATTGAAATCCAAAAAATAAGAAGCGATATAGAAGCAATAGAGACACAAAAAAATCACTCAACAACTGAGAAGGATTAAAAAAAATAAATTCCAAAATTGCAACAAACCAGGAAAAGTCCTAGCACAAATGACAAAAAAGAAAAGAAAAAAAATCCTTCATCTCAGCAATAAAGCTTCCAAATGGCGTAACAGCAACCAAACAGGAAGACATACAGGGTGCCTTTGTAGACTTCTACCAGAGTCTCTCTGCGACATCCAACCCAGATCCTGAAATTATAAAAAAAAAAAAATCATCAACAAATACAAAATCCCAAAATTCAATTGAGACCAGGTTAGCTTTCTCAATGCCCCCCTGTCGTCTGAAGAGATAAAGCTAATGATACAAGAACTCATTAAAAACAAAGCTTGTGGCCCTGATGGCCTACCAGCAGAATTCTACCAAACCTTCAGCGACATTATATCCCCCCATCTAACAATCACTTTCAATAATATTATAGAATCACAGAAAATCACATTCTACAAGGCAGTAATCACTTTGATACTAAAACAGGGCAGAAATCATGAAGAGTGTAGCAACTGCCAACCAATATCCTTACTGAACATTGACTACAAAATCTTTGCAAAAACACTGGCAAACAGATTGATAGCAATCATTGGAGAGGTTATCCACCTCATGGCTAGGCAATGTTAATCTATTCAAAATGATCACACTACCCAAAATACTTCATAAAGCAATGGCCCTACCAATCCACTTACCAGAACCCTTCATAACACAATGCGAGCGCACCCTTCTTGAAGCAATCTGGAATTAGCAAAACCATCAAGGTGGCTTCATCCCAAATAGGCTAGGAATTGACAATATCAGGAAAACAGTCAGTCTCCTTTTTGCAGTACCAAAGACAAACGTCCCAACATTAATCCTCTTGGCCGAAGTGGAGAAGGCCTTTGAACACTCTGAACCTGAGTGCCTATACCTTGTTATAGAAAAGATGGGAATAAAAGGGAACTTTTTACGAGCAATTAAGACTCTAAACCTTAACCCAAACTCTCAACTACTAATAAACGGTAGTCCAACCCTTCTGCTTAACCAGAGGCACAAGACAGGGATGCCCCCTGTCTCCCCTACTCTTCAACATAACCCTGGAACTACTGGCATGTCTCATACTCCAAGAACAAGAAATACTGGGAATACAAATAGGCTGTACACAACACAAAATCTCCCTATTTGCAGACAATATGCTCATCTACCTAACACAACTGCAGAAAACGGTACCAAAGATCCTTCTATTAATAGAACAATTTGAGGACAGAACAGCTATTGAAAAACAAGTACCTTTCACAATTACAAAAACCCAATTCAGATATCTAGGAGTGAATATTACCAGGGACCATGGAAAGCTCAAGGCAAACTTTCCTAGTATACTAAACCAGATTCGCACAGAGGCAGTGACCTGGAGGTGACTCAACACCTCATGGCTAGGCAATGTTAATCTATTCAAAATGATCACACTACCCAAAATACTTCATAAAGCAATGGCCCTACCAATCCACTTACCAGAACCCTTCATAACACAATGCGAGCGCATCCTTCTTGAAGCAATCTGGAAAGGGACAAAAACACAGAATTAGCAAAACCATCAAGATAAAGGCAGGATCAATATGCCAGACATAAATTTGTACTTCAGAGCAGCATCCCTTAGGGCATTAAAATACTGGTTTCACCCCTCAGCGAATACAGGTTGGGTGGAAATAGAAAGACAGATATTGGCCATACCCAAACTTCAGGAGTTACTAACCAGTGGATTGCTGTCGGACGCCAACAAGCTATCCACCCATCCCTTTGCCCATACAGCACTGGCACCAGACCCTAAAACAAATGAAAATATCTATACTTGCCTCCCCATTGTCCCCACTAAATACCCCAAAATCAGTGGATAATAAACTAGCCACAGAACTTCGTAAAATATTTACCAAATGTGGCATCAAGTGAGCGGAGCAGCTATTCCAGGGAGACAAATTTATCACGCTCCAAGAACTAGAAGGTAAAACTAAAACAAAAATAGATGTTTCAGTACTTGCAACTAAAAAACCTATATACAGATAGGGAAAAAACCCAACACTATTGCAGATCCACCACTGACATTGAAAGTTATATTCAATCACTCACCAAATAAGAGAATGATTGCTAGGATCTATGGAGCATTGGTTCGGATCAGGATGAGTAAACAGACCCCTTATATTGCAAAATGAGGAAAAAAGCTAGGGAAAAAAATTGATGAAAACCAAATAGAACAGATCTGGCAGCACATGCACAATTGTGCAAGCTCCCTTGAAATCAAAGAACCCTAAATAAAGGTAACATTGAGATACTACCACAACACTTCATGACAATGTCCAGATCCGATCCAGGACTGTGTTGGCGAGATTGTGGAGAGCAAGGCACCTATCTCCACTGCTGGTGGAAATGTCCTAGAATACAGCCTTTTTGGTGCATAATATGGGGTTACATGAAAAAAACTTCAGGGCTAACAATACCATTCTGTGCAGAAACAGCTCTGTTAGGAAACTACCCAAACATACCGCTAATGAGCTACCACCAAGACACCCGTAAACTAATGGCCTTAGATGGACTTAACATAATAGCCCAAAATTGGAAAAATACAAGAGACATATCTGAGACAGAATGGATAAAACGTATGTAGTATATGTACTCAATGGAAAAGATCTCAGCAAACTTGGAGGACAAGTACAAAAAATTTGCAACGAGATGATATACCTGCATAGAAGTCATCCAAGGCTATACGCTAGCAGAAGAAGCGAAGACCTACATAGTGGACTATTCAATATAAGACATTAAATTATAGAATGACAAACAGACACACAACCCAGCAAGAGGATATTGTTTGGCAAATTGTTTGATTATCATGTTTAAGTTTGAATATTTAAAAAGGAAAAAACAGTGACAAAATATTTGTAACCCATTCTTGTAATTATTCACCCATTCTTTTTTCTAACAACCAAAAGCTATGTACTATGAATAATACAACAATAAAACTTTTCTTCGTCAAAAAAAAGCAATGGCAGGGGAAGAGAAAGCATTGGTGATGTACTGACAACCACAAGAGCTGGGAGAATGCATGTTTGAAAATGGCTCAGTGGGCTTTTAATGTGGATGTTATATGTGTGCCAGTGGGAGAGGTAATGGAGAGGGGCCAGAGAGGGGTTACTTCTCGGAATGCTCTAGTTTTTTCACTCATGACTCTGTGATGCTGGCAGACCTGTATACAACTTAATTAATGGAATGCGAAAACGTTGGCACACGTTAACCTGCATTCACCCACACGGTGGGCTCTGGGACTCTGCCGTGAGTGGGGGCTGCGTGTGCGGTAGGCAGTTGCTGTACGGATAGGGTGCTACCCAGAAAAAGGAACCAGCAAAGAAAAGGTTAAAAGCTAGAAAAGAATAGTTTCTGCAACATCAGGCCAACAGGGCTCAAGGGTATCCCATCCATGCAAGGGCCATAAAACCAACATAGGCAACATGAGATCAACACTGTACATTATCTGGAATGGGCTGTTCTTGTAACAAGAGCTATACATAACCCATATTTGTTATCTCTCTGGTACTGTCTGGTCCTGGGAGGCCCATTCTCTTGTAACTTAGACTCAGCTCTTCTTGTACCTTAACTATAAACATAGGATTGAAAGAGACCCCCTTCAGACCTCTCCCTTGTGAGCTATTAGGGGTCTCCGGCTAAGCATCAGTACTGTGGCTGTCTGCTTTGTCCTGTGATAAACTAGGTTGTTGTTGAACCATATCCCTTGGGTCTGGTTCTGTGTCCTTGCCTTTTGGGGTGAGCTACTGGCTCCCGACCGATGGGTACCTCCAACAGTGGCCATGTGACGAGTGGGGACGAAAACCTATTAAACAGGCAGGTTGACACCCATCTGGTGTAGGCTACTGTCTCGTTTTGTTAACACCCATACTCAGTACAAGACAACTGGGTCAGACTAATGGTCCATCCAGCCCAGCAACCTGCCTCTGACAGTGATCATTCTTGGTTGCTTTGGAGAAGTCCCCAACAGGTCGTAGTGGAGTGATCTGTTCCCTGCTGTTAATCCCAGCTCCCAACAGAGGTTGCATCCCCTGACTGAGTTTACTAATAGCCATTGCTATGCCACTGGTCTTGACCGCTTCCTCTGGCAACAAGTTCCACAGCTTAATTGTACGTTGAGTGAAAAGGTACTTCCTTTTCTTTTAAATCTGCTGCCAATTAGTTTCACAGACGGTCCTCTAGTTCTTTCTGAATAACAGCTTTCTATTTACTTATTCTGCACCATTCATTTTATAAACCTCTCTGTTCTTTTATAATCCTCTCTGTTCTCTTCTCCAAGCTGAAGAGCCTTAACCTACAGAGCCTCTTGTCCGAGGAGTCTCCTCGTATGAAAACCGTTCCATGCCCTCAGTCATTTTTGTTACCCTTTTCTGCACTTTTTCCAGTTCTGTCATAACTTTTTTTGTGATGGGCCAACAAGAACTGCACACAGTAGATCTATATAGCAGCTTTATGATATTTTCTGGGTTTTTTTTATTTTTCCAAATAATTCCTAACGTTGTTTACCTTACTGACCGCTGCTGCATGTTGAGCTGAGGTTTTCAGTGAACTGTCCACAATTACTCCAATATCTTTTTCCTGAGTTGTTACCCCTAATTTAGGACTCCGCGTTGTGTATATATAGTTTACATCTACTGCTTTAGCAAGCTCTTGTTGCTGTTTGGGTTGGGGTGTCCTGGTTAGTAGGGATTCTGCCTCTGATAGTCAGTTATGAAAGATTGGCGGTGACTTTGAAGACCAGAGGGAGGGTGTAGTAGCAATAAAGGCAGGGAAAAGGTCAGGAAGTGTTTGGCAAGAACATTAATGGAAACTCTTTGCCATAGTTGTGCTGAACTATAGAGTGCCAACGCTAAACTCCAGGGGTTGGGGGGAAGGGTGTTGCAGATAATCCTAGTGCCCATTTTACTAAAAGGGACCACTGTTTTCAAGTGGTAATATTAAAGATTCAAAGAATGCATGTTTCTGTTTTGCTGTAACATTCACAAATTCATGACTGCACGTTTAAATAATATAGGGAAAACATGGTTCTTTGGAGAACTCTTGGATATTGCCTGTGGTGTAGGAGCTCGTATATTACTTTGTGCCTCATGTAAATATTTTAACTAATATAAAATGAAAGTTTTAGCTGACATTTCTTAAACTCAGTCACATTTTAATTGTTTTTTGTTTGAGCAGTATGTACAAAGCAGGATTTGTATACAGTAGCTTGAAGGAGAAAAAGGTACTATTTTCAAGAATTTAGTACCCAAATTAGTTAAACATATTCCAAATGTAAAGTGAACATGCTAACTTATTTTAAACTTGTTCATCTATTTACAGATACTAATTTTGTATTAGCCAGCTACAAGACAGAACAGTGCACCAAACCACCCAGACTCTGCCGCCAGGGTTATGCATGTCCACATTATCACAACAGCCGAGATAGAAGACGAAATCCCAGAAAATTCAAATACAGGTGCATAAATAAATACTAAGAACAGGATTTACTGATTGTGGGTCGGTGTCCGTATGTGGTCACGTTCAGAGATTAAATACTAGTAGATCAAAGTCCTACTACATATCTAGGACATACGTAGCTTAACAGATCTAGTTTCTTTTTCAAGGGGATCCATGAAGAATTAATTGGATTTAGAATCCCCCTTTAGACATATTGGGAAGCCATGACTAAGAAAATAGGAAAATGTTGTCAGCACTCATGCTGTTATTCTCTGAGAAACAGTAAAAGTTTCTGCACATCATAGTGCCAGTTCAGAATCTCTATTGTGCCTTTCCAGTTGTGGTTGCTCCACAGCAGGAATAATTACAAGTTTATTTTATTTTATTTATTTATTTATTTTTATTTCTTAGTTGCCCCCTTATGCCATGGCATCCCGGGGCGGCTTACAGCATAAAAATAACAATTTAAAACAACAATAAAAGAAGGAAAATTAAAACATTTAAAAACCCACCTAACCCCCCCCCCCCCCCCNTGGGGCCAGACAGGCTTCCTCCGGGAGGAAGTTCCATAGTCGCGGCCCAGCCACCGAGAACGCCCTCTCCATCGTGGCCCCCTGCTTTACACGGGGGACCTCCAAGAAAGGCGCAGACCAAAGGGGTCGCTGTGGGGTGTGGACGGTGAGGCGGTCCCTGAGATATGAAGGGCCAAGACCATGTAGGGCTTTATAGGCCAAGACCAGCACCTTGAATCTGGCTTGGTACGCTATAGGCAGCCAGTGCAGCACGCGGAGCATGGGAGTGATATGCTCCCGTCGGCCCCTCCCCATCAGGAGATGAGCCGCCGTGTTCTGCACCAGCTGCAGCCTCCAAACCAGCATCAGGGGAAGCCCCACGTAGAGCATGTTGCAGTAGTCCAGCCTTGAGGTGATGAAGGCATGGATGAGGGTGGCCAGGTCCGAACTGGAAATATATGGATGAGGCTTCCGCACCAGATACAGCTGGCAGAAGGCAGCCTTAGCCACCAACTCCACCTGTTGATCTAGGCAGAGGTCTGAATCCAGCAATACTCTCAGATTCTGAACCTGCTGGGCTACAGGAGGACGGACCCCCTCTACGAGGGGAGCCGACACCTCCCTCGCCCTATCCACCGCCATCTCCTCCATCTTATCGGGATTGAATTTGTCTGCTCTGCCGTAACCAGTTCGCCACGTCCTCCAAACATTGGGACAGTACTGAGATGGCAGGACCTGGGTCGGTTGAAAAAGAGAGGTAAAGCTGGGTGTCATCAGCATATTGGTGGCAACGCACACCAAACCCTCTCACGATCTACCCCAAGGGCTGCATGTATACATTAAACAATAATGGAGACAGAATAGAACCTTGCGGAACGCCACAATCCAGGGCCCGGAGGCTGGAAGATTCAGCCCCCAGGACAATCCGCTGGCTTCTCCCTGAGAGGAATGATCGGAACCATCCAAGGACAGTCCCGTCCAGACCCCCCAGGACTCGCAATCATCTCAACAGCAGCCCATGGTCCACCGTGTCAAAGGCGGCAGAGAGATCTAGCAAGATCAGAAGTGTTGAGCGTCCTGCATCTATCTCTCGGTGGAGATTGTCCACCAGTGCCATCTCTGTACCATAGCCGGGACAGAACCCCGATTGAAATGGGTCAAGGAAACCGATGCTGTCAAGATCTGCAGTGCCACCGCCCATTCAATAACTTTCTCTAAAAAGGGAAGGTTAGAGACAGGTTGGTAACTGGTGAGTGTGTCCACATCCAAAGATGGCTTCTTCAGCAGGGGACGCACGACGGCCTCCTTGAAACCGGGGGGCAATCTTCCCTGCCGAAGGGACGCGTTGATTACCCTTGCCAGCACTGTCCCCAACATCTCCCTGGAGGCTTTCACCAACCAGGACGGGCATGGATCTAATTCACAACTGGTGGCTATAACAGACCCCAGGACATCCACAGCATCGGCTGGCGTCGCTTCCTGAAATTCATCCCTAAAAGATGGACCAGACAGGGCCTTCATCACCTCATGCTCCACCTCTACTGCCCCTAATCCAGTGTCAAAGTTGCTCTGGATCCGAGCGATCTTGTCTGCAAAGTAGATGTTACCTCAAGACGTTTCCTCCTGCAACAGTTTTCTTTCCTCAGTTAGGCTGCTTTCACACCTTACAAAATGGGCTATTATAATAACGAGATAATGCCGGGTATTATAATTCCACAATTTTTTTGTAATGTATGAATGCACTATTCCCTTTTTATGCTGCATGATTTTGGGTCATTGTAAAAGCAACATTTGGTAGCTCTTAAACAATGACCCACGGTCTCGCAGCATAAAAGGAGAATAGTACATTCACACATTACAAAAATTGTGGAATCATAATATCTCAAGTATTATCTCAAGAATCATAATCTGTATTATCTCAAGTTATTATAATAGCCCAGTTTGTAAGGTGTGAAAGCAGTCTGTTTCCCTAAACTAACTTGATCGCAAAACAGTATGAATTGGCACCTGGAGACGCAGTGAACATTTCTGTCTCTGCATCTGCAGTTTGACCAATACAGACCTGAAGGGATTAGACTGGGAAGCTCTGGTTCCTTGTGTCACACTGATTGGTTAAAGTGAATGACAGACTTGATTAGGGAATAGCAAATAGATAGACAGTGACTCACACACCCAGAAGACAATTAAAGTGTAATCTCTAGGTGTAACCACACCTCCAGAATTAGAAGGGGGTAAGACCATTCTTTCGATTAGCATACAAAATTGTAGCATAATATCTTCTAATGGGCTGTTTTATCTTTTATTGCTAAGATTGTCTAATCATGTGCATATCTTTAAATGATGTGAACTCAGAAATTGTGTCCTGAGGTGAGTGCAGCAGTTGTCATCCTGGGCAGAATTCCAATTTATCTGTCTCAAAACTGACTGGACCAGAAGACTTTCCCTATTGGCCGATAGACTCCTGCTTGTGTAAGATGCAGGCGAGGAAGCACACTGATAAGGCCGATCAAAACTTGTTTTCTTTTGAAGAAAAAATCAGGTTTCAAAAATATGGCAAGTAACCCTAACTCAAATTCTCTTCCATAAGAGCTCTTCCAGTCTGGAGACTCGAATGTGAATAATGTGCCCCTAGCATCTCACAGAGGCAATAACTCCACAAAGCTGTGGCAACAGCTCTGCCCAGTTTCAACATTATTTTTATTATTATTTTTATTATTTTATTATAAGCACTTGTATAGCGCCATCTGTGTACCTGGCACTTTACAAAACAATGAGATGGACGCAGTCCCTGCCTACGGCTTACAATCTAAAAGACTTGGAGTGGGGAGACAAGGAGAGCGGACATAGGGAGAGACAAGGGACAAAACATTCAAGCGGATGCAAAGCCTCAGGTGCACGTGCTTGGCTTGGTTGCAGTTGGCAGGAGTCTGCGGGGAGGGCAGACCGTAAATGTTGAGAGGAAAGTTCTAGCAAGTGTTGGGAAAGGCAGTGAGGGAAGAGGTGGGATTTGAAGGAGCGGAGGGAGGGGGGCAAGGTGGATGTGGGCAGGGAGGGAGTTCCAGGGATAAGGGGCAGCAAGGGAGAATGGGCGAAGGCGGTTAGGGGAGACGAGGGAGAGCATGGGAGGGGATAGAGGAGGAGCGGAGAGTGCGTGCAGGAGTGTGTAAGGAAATAAGGGCTGAGAGGTAAGGGGGAGCCAGGCTGTGAAGGGCTTTGTAAGTAAATACTAGGAGTTTGTGAAGGATGCATTGGGGGAGGGGGAGCCAGTGAAGTGAGGAGAGGAGAGGCTGCAGTGGTCGAAGCGATGGACTGAGTGAATGACCCTAGCAGCGGAGTTTTGAATGGAGATAAGGGGGGAGAGATGAGAGCGGGGGAGGCCAGCAAGAAGGAGGTTGCAGTAGTCAAGGCGGGAGATGACCATAGCATGAACAAGGGTTTTGGCTGAGGAGACAGAGAAAAAGGGGCGAATCCGAGCAATGTTATAGAGGGCAAAACAACAGGACTTGGCAACAGAGTCGATGTAAGGTTTAAAGGAGAGGTGAGTATCGAAGACGAATCCCAAGCTACGGGCTTGGGGAACAGGACGGATGGCGACACCATCAATAAGGATGAATAGAGAAGAGGGGGAGGAAGGGAAAGGAGGAAAGATAAGGAGTTCAGTCTTAGCCATGTTGAGCTTGAGTTGGCGTTGGGACATCCAGGTGAAGATATCAGAGAGACAGTTGATGAGGCGAGCTTGGACAGAAGGGGAAAGAGAGGGGGTGGAGAGAGAGAGTTGAGCGTCGTCAGCGTAAATGTGATATTGGAAGCCGTGGAAGGCAATGAGTTTGCCCAGGGACAGGGTGTAGATAGAGAAGTGGAGAGGGCCTTGGACAGAGCCTTGGGGAACCCCAACCGAGAAGGAGAGGGAGGAGGAGGAGGTGGAATTGGAGAGACGCGCTGAAGGAGTGGTCAGAGAAGTAGAAGGAGAACCAGTTCAGGACAAAGCCGCAGAAGCCCAGGGAGCAAAGAGAGTCCAGTAGGAGTGAGTGGTCGACGGTGTCAAAGGCAGCGTAGAGGTCAAGGAGGACAAGAATGGAGTAGATGTGCTTCGATTTAGCGACAAGCAGATCATTGGTAATCTTGGCAAGGGCAGTTTAAGTGGAGTAAAGGGGGCGGAAGTCAGATTGGAGAGGGTCCAGGGAGGAGTTGGCAGAGAGGAGTTCCAGACAGCGGGAGTAGACAACACGTTCCAGAAGCTTAGAGGCGAGGGTAGGAGGGACACCGGCCGGTAACTAGAAGGGTCAGAGGGGTCGAGGGTGAACTTTTTGAGGATGGGAGAGACAGTAGCGTGCTTGAAGGCGGAGGGGAAGGGAACCAGTGGAGAGGGAGAGATTAATGACATGTAGAAGTGAGGGGGGGGGGCAACAGTGGGAGTTGCTGCTCTATAGACCTTCGGGCCAAGGTTTTTCCTACCAAACTACTTCCCATACTGACTCTACAGCAGACTCATGGGACATAGAACCTCCTGGTTAGTGATCCGTAAGCCGCGTGCGCTGGTGCCCTGCTAGAGCAATCTGACTAACCCTCCATTTTTATGGGAAGCCCAATAGCCTAGCCAATCCTATCCTGGCTCAATTACTGACCCGCACCCCCCCCCAAATCCCATGGCTTTGAGAGTTCCCACACTGCCCCCCCCCAATCCCATGGCTTTGGGAGTTCAGCACTGCCCCCCCCCCAAAAAAAAAAAAATCCCATGGCTTTGGGAGTTCAACACTGGCATCAAGTAAGTAGAATCTGTGGGTGCTGCAGGTAGGTGGTCCATGTGGAGAGTTCCCTCCACTCCTCTCTGCTGGCACATCTCCCTAGTGCGAGCCCTACCATGTCAAATCTGCAGATCTGGGCTTCTACATGCCCCCTCATGCTCCACTAGAGAGGCCTCTCTTCAGCATACAAGTCCCCTGAATCTAAAGGGGGAAAAAAATCCTAATACAGTCCCTAGAGGGGACTTCCAAGATATCCTTCTTGCTTTCTCTGTTTCTGTAGATGATGCTATTCCCCCCCACCCCACCCCCAAACAAACCCTGGTAGATACTAAGGTAGTCTGTTTGAAATTACCCCAGTCGTCTTCTGACTAACCTTTGCCTGTGCCATCATGCCCTGGGCCAACTCTGAGACCAATGAATCTGCCAAGGTGTAGCTTCTATTTCTGTCCAGCATCCTGGCCTTTAAGACCAACTCCGCTGGTGAAGTAATTGGACTCACCTGTGTACGTACCTCAGTAGCTAGGAGCAGGACCTGGATGAAGGTGTGGGAACTGGTCCACAGCTCCTTTCCCGTCAGGAAGCTCTTTATGAACTTCTCCAGATACTTTCATCCAGGATGCCACAAATACCAACTAACTCCCAACATTGGAGGAAAACAGTCCATGAGATCAGCTACAGCCTCCGTATATTTCACTCAGGCTGCAAGAGCGAATCCCTTTCTTACCCTTGGGCCACGAGGGGGAGCTCCTGTGGCCCTGGCTCCTCATTGGAACCCCAAAGGCAAGGCCTCCTTTACCACCGGGCCCAGACCTCTCCCCAACCACCCAGACTGGGATTACACTTTCAGTTCCATGCTTTTAGGGCCTATGCTGTCCAAGACTCTTCAAGAGTGTTGGGTATCATCGACCTCATCAAGTTTGTTTCCCCCACCCTACTCCCTTCCAGGTGATTTCCCTACTTCCCTTTGACCAAGTCAAGAGAGTTTCTATCTGGAGCCTTTTCAGGAACTGCTGCACCTGGGGCCATCTCTACTGTTGCTCTCCAGAATCGGGTCTGGATTCCTATTTCATACTGTTTGTAGTGCTCAAGAAAACCAGGGGTTCCCATCTTGACCGTAACTTTTCTTCCTCAATCTGATCACTTTCTACTTAATGGAATTGAAAAGTTTAATTGATGAGGTAGAAGAAAATGACCACTCTGTTGACCTGAAAGAAAAGCCGCTTGTATGCAGCTGAACACCCAGCTCATCACAAGTTACTCATTTTTAAGGAAGTTGACTTACCCTCTACCCCTTCCAGTTCTCTTTCTCTTGACTTACCATTATTCTCATCCACCAGAGTGTTCCCCAAGAGCTTGGTCTTTTTGATTTCATCCCAGAGTGAAGAAGGCCGAGATCCCTAGAGTTCCTGCATATTTGTGATTTTGTGGTTAACTGGGAGAACTGCTTCCTGCTTTCTTCCTGCACTCACCTCAGTGGAATTATCCTGCCTCTTCACCCACCCACTCATCATGCATTGTTGTAGAAACTTCACAGACAGATGGTACCTGCAAGAGGGTGCTCCTGGCTGACCTCAGAGACTGTGATGAAACATGAGGGAAGAGATGGTCATTCAAGGTTTTATAGGTCAAAACCAGTACCTTGAATTGTGCAGAGAAAGCTATAGGGAGCTAGGGTGACCTGCTCTTGACAGAAGGCAAGCTGCCGCATTCTGCATCATCTGAACAGTCTTCAAGGGCAACCCCACGTAGAGCGCATTGCAGTAGTCTAGCCGCAAGGTTATGAAGGCAGGGATGGCGGTGGTCAAATTAGAATCTGATAAAAATGGTCAAAGCCTTCTCGACAGGTGTAATTCGTGAAAAGCACTCCTGACCACCACTGCAACCTGGTGATCCAGGGCTCAGCAATGGATCCAAGAGCACCCCAAGGTTAAATCCTGAGTGACCAAATGAGGCTGGACCCCATAAATAACAGGGGGACCCTATGTCTCCCAGGTCATAAGGCCGGCCAACCATCATCATCTTGGTCTTGTCTGGATTCAGCTTCAGGTCCGCTTAATTACTGACCTACCCTCTTTTCGCAGACACTGTAAGACCTGGCTGTTCCGCCAGGCCTTTCCCAAGGGAGGTGGGGTGGGTGGGGTTGGGTTAGGGCAGGAAGGGATGGGTTTTAATGTAATGTTTTCATTGTAGCTTATTGTATATTTTAATATGTTTTTAAATGTTGTGAGCCGCCCCGAGATGCTTGAGGCAGGAAGGGGCGGCATATAAGTTTAAGAAATAAATAAATCAGCTCACCCACATCCAGTCCCCAACAGCAGCCAGGCACCGTGTAAGCACTGAGGCTGCAGGATGTAGGTCAGATGAAAAACAGAGTAGGATGTCATTAGCATCCTGATGGCACTCCACTTCAGATCTCCTTACAACCTTGCCCAGGGGCCTCAGCTGCACAATGAACAGGAGTAGGGACAAGATTGTACCCCACAAAGGAATTCTTGAGGGGACGATGAACCACTGCCCATCACCATGCTCTCGTTCTCCCAGCCAGGAATGAGCAGAACCACTCAAGCAGTCCCACAATCCCCTGCCAGGTTATGTGACCGTGTCAACAACACCCCATGATTAACTGTATCAAAGGCTGCTGAAATATCTAACAAAATCAACAGGGTACAGTTATCCTTGTTGATTGCCAAGCAGAAGTCATCAACCAAGGGCACAAGCGCAGTCTCGGTGCCATGCCCAGGATGAAATCCTGATTGACGGGTCCAGGAATCCATTAAGCATCGAGATGCACCTGAAGCCACGAGACAACCACCCGTTCAATAACCTTCCCTAAAAAGGGAAGATTAGAGACGGGGCGAGAGCTGGCAGCGGCATCAACATCAAGAGATGGTTTCTTGAGCAGGGGGTCAGACAATGGCAATTTTGAGGCCGTCGGGCACCATGCCCTCCCAAGGGGAGACATTTGACAATCCCAGCCAGCAACAGCTCCATAGTCTCTCAGCTGCCTTTCACCAGCCAGGATGGGCTGGGATCTGAATTGCAACTGGTCACCTCCACCACTTCAAACACCCCCTCCACATCGGTGGCAAGACTAATTGAAGCTGATCCAACCAAATCGGACAGAACCAAGCCTCTCCATCCCCAAACTCTGACTCTGCACCCAAACTAGCAGTTCTCAAGTCAAGCCAAATACAAGTGACTATATCTTCTAAGTAGGTGGCAAGCTCATCACAGCGGGCAATTGATGTCTCTTAACTCCAGGTGGAAACAGCCAGGATTTAACAGGCTATTTACAACCCAGAAGAACGCTGCTGGATGGCACATTTCAGATGCTATGACGGCAGTGAAGAAAGCTTTCTTCACCACCACCAGGGCAGAGTCCTGCAAAAACGGTCTATGCTGCAATCGGTCAGTTTTGGCACGTGTTGAGTGCCACCCGTGCTCTAACTGCCTACCCTCCTGCTTTAGCAGCCTCAGGTCCTCCACATACCAAGGAGACTTGTGCTGCTCCACTGGAGGAAGCAGATGCCTGGGTGCTACTGTGTTGATGACCTGATTCAATATATTGTACCACAGACTGACAGAGGGGCTGTCAAGCTCTGTGGGTAAATCCCTGAGAGTGTTATGGAATCCTATTGCATTCCTTAGTCTCTGAGAGTGGACCATTCTAACTCATCCACCATTCTGACAGGGGCAAAGGAGGGCAGGGATCTGGGCCCTCAGAAGGTAATGGTCCGACTATGACAAAGGTGTCGTAACAACAGCCCTAATAATTGGAACCCCTGTTTCCAGACAAGTGCAAAATATTAAATCCAATGTGTCCAACCTTGTGTCGAGTCGGACATTATCTAGACTAGTACTGTGGTTGTCACAGTGGCAATGAAATCCTGCTTAGCCCTTGAAAGGTTGGCCTAAGTATGTATTTTGAAATCGCCCAAGATAGTAAGTCTGGGTGATACCAACTCCGAGGCCAGCTTGGCTAGAGCAATCAGGGAGTCTGCTGGATGTGCTGTTGGAAGAAGATTGCAATCAGCTGTTGATCCTTCCTCATCTAATTTGTCTTCCATTTGTTCTTCCCTTCTAAATTAAGGAGAGTGAGTAGATTTTACTCCCCATGTGCCAGTCTCTGGGTTGGAGGAGCACTTCTACATGAGATCAGAATGTATCTGATCTCTAAGCATGGGCTTCCCCACCCTTGGATATAGCTAGGGGTTAGCAACTTTCCGTTGCCATTCCAGTTGTGGCATAAACTTTGAAAGTCTCTTGTCTGGAGAACCGGGCAGCTCTCTGTCCCTTTATATGCTCAAGGGATGTGGTTGGGGTCAAACCTTTGCAGAGTGGCTGCTTCCATAAGGCATCAGTGAGTACTTTCACCCCAATGATGGTGATCTCCAGGTTGGAGGAGCCTTAGGTTACTAAAATAAGCCTTGGCAGTTGAGGATTGTTTTTAAAAAGTAATTTGAGCTGGAAACATTTTAAATTTTTTAGTGGTTCTTTCAGTTGTTTCAAAAATGTTTTTTTTTATAATGGTTTGGCTATCCCCAAACTGAAGAATAATATGTTTTTTCTTCATAAAAAAGCCAACTATAATGTCACTTTCAAACAGAAAGGGAGGAAGGACTTGCTGGGACAACCTCTCAATAGCACTCGGGACAGACACACGACGCAGGCAGGAGAAGACTCGGGGGCGGGATTTGTTTTTAAAGGAGTTTTATGAGCAGAATTGGAAGACCCCTCTCTCTTAGTAGAGGATGCTAAGGTATCAATTCCTGTGAAACTTGAATTTCCACTTTGTACAAACTTGCTTTTTTGGCCACTGGGGTCGTGATGTACCTTGTAGTGTAAGTGCTCAGACTGTATGATGGGAGGTCACAAAATTACTTGGGCTTTTTTCCTGGGTTGCTGAGAGACTGGCTTTGTTACTCAAAGGTTTTCCAAATTAACATTACTTCTGCATTTATGCTACTTATGAGAGTACTGCAGTGTCATAACTAGAGAAAGAAGGTTCTTTGCTTTTGATAATAAGGACTGGTCTTAGGATTTGCGGGAAAGCAAGAAAGATTTTGGGGACTCTTCATCTACTCCACCTCTAATTCTTAATATTATTATTTTTAAAGTATTTATATAGCACAAGAATGTCCCTGGCACTGAACAGTCGTTAGATAGAGACAGGTTCCTGTCTGAGGGGCTTCCAGCCTAGGAGATACAAGAGAAAGGGAAATATTGGGAAAGACAGTGAAGTTGAGAAGGCGCAGAGGCACAATAGGCTTAGCTTAGTGACGATTGATCTAGTACAGACGAGGAGAGGGGAACAGCAAGAGAGACATGGAGACAATGCACAATGTGCTTAGCTTAGTGATGGTTGATCTTGTACAGACGAAAGAGGAACATCGGGAGAGACGGAGACATACAGGAAGTTGAGAAAGCTCAAGGGCACAATGTGCTTAGCTTAGTGACGGTTGATCTAGTACAGATGAGAGGGGAACATCGGGAGAGACAGGGAGACATACAGGAAATTGAGAAGGTGCAAGGGCACAATGTGCTTAGCTTAGTGACGGTTGATCTAGTACAGATGAGGAGAGGGGAACATCGGGAGAGACGGGTAGACACAGGAAATTGAGAAGGTGCAAGGGCACAGTGTGCTTAGCTTAGTGACGGTTAATCTAGTACAGATGACGAGAGGGGAACAGAAGGAGCCACACCTTAACTGTCGCTCTTTGATGTGCCAGTGTGAGAGGACTGCTGCAGAGAGGGTTTTTAAAAATAGGAAACCTCATCTCTTTTCTAGAAGTGAGTTCCACAGTTGAGTACCAGCTGCCAGCAGCTTCATCCCTTGCAGTTAGTTGTTTTGCCTGGTGTTTGGCATGCCGACTCTTCCTGAAGAATGTAGCTGAGGTGCAAAACAGAATAGTGCCAAGAATGGTAGTCTGCCATCTAGGGTGGGGCATTTCCATCAAGGCTTTTGAATGTTAATCTCCAATGTGATGTGTTCATTGGGAAGCCAATACTGGAACTGATCATCACAGTGCTATGCTCTTCCCTCCACTTCACCATCATCTGTGACTTGTCAGAATTCAAGTTCAACCAACTATTGCTCATCGAAGTGCTTGTCTTTCCAAGTGCAGGAATAACTGGGAAGCTGGCTCTGTGTTTGACGTACAGCTTGGTAATGTCTGGGTAGTACTGGTATTTGCATGTCTTGCTGTTATAGGATCAAGCAGTAGTTTTACATAAATGTTGACTAGTGAGATGGGCATGTTTGAATTGTTGCCATTAACCAAAGATATGGAAGTCATGTGCTGCAGTGTGAATCTAGACACATTCTGTATTAGTTAATGGACAAGAACGTAGGAAGTGGTCATCCAGAAGTGAAGTCACTGCCATATCAGCTGCATGCTTGAGTCCAAAACCTGGGTGACTACTACTAATGCTACTACTGCCTGGGTGGTTCTTGGCTGTTGGCTACCTGTTTGATTTGCTTGTTGTCATGTGCGAGTTTGGGCATGGAATGTATCAAGTAATTGTTTCTTAGCAGCTGACCAGAGAGATCACCTTTGAGTGGAGGGAGTTTAGCAGATAAACACCTGCTAAGAATTCAGGATGAGGATGATGATGGTGATTCAATAGTTATAGACAGGTCCCTACCCCGAGGGGGCTTACAATCTTAGAGAGACGAGGGAGGGGGAGACAAGGGAGAGGTGACCATCAGGAGAGACGAGGATACATTCATGAGTTTGAGAAGTTGCAGGTGCACGTCCTTGGCTTAGGATCTTCTATTAACATAAAAGAGCATGTATCGGAGCTATAAATGGGTGATTTTATTGTCCATATGGGCTTCCTGGACATCAAGAGACCTCCTCTGCAGATGGTGAGACCTCACTTGGGAGTTGCAGACCTCTGTATTAGAGGGAGGGCCACTCGCTTCATGTCTTCCTCTCTGCATAGCAGTCTGCAGTAACTCTGGCTCCTTCAGGAGTCAGTGGGGCTGATTCCACACGGCACAATGTGCCTGCAATGGAGGTCTGCGCAGGCTAGCGCGTACGACTGCACACGAGATCCATAGGGCATGGGATCAGCCCCAGTGCTGCTGAAGTTGGGGGTGGGAGGAGTGGGTTTCTGCAATCCCAATGCCTGCAGTTGAGCAGACTGTTCCATTTAACACTTCATTTTGCTTCTATACCCCATCTAGAGTTTGCATTGGCAACACAGGAAGTTATGCCTCACTGAAACATAAGTGGTTGGGTGCTGGACCTGAATTTACAGTGGCCCAGCAGGAGGCCCAAGGAAGTCCCACTGGGTCTGAAATTGGTTTAGGCTTTGTAGACAAGGCCTCTTATGGTGCGTGTAGAGTCATAAAGCTGGACTATGGTCATCTAGTTTGGCCCCTGCGGGATTCCTCAAACCCACACCGAAAAATTCACCAACAAATCCAGATGATTCAAGAACCATGAATAAAGTGTTGTTAAAATGAAAATTAGTGTGAAGCTTTCCAAACTAGTAGAGGTGTTTGACTTATGCTTTTAGAAAAAGGCAAAATTAGCTCTCCTAATGAAGGACCCCCAAATCAGTGTCCTATATCTGCAGGCTTCGTCGGTTCCAAAGTCTGGCACTGATTCTAAACTGCTACTTTGGAAATGCCAACACGGTATTTAATGGCCGAGTTCAGAGCATTTAGGAATTCAACATTGTGTAGTTCAGTCTGTGGGTAGAGAATGGGTATGAACGCATATCTGGTTTAAATTTTCTCTAGGTCTACTCCTTGTCCAAGTGTAAAACATGCAGATGAGTGGGGTGAACCCTCCAAGTGCGAGAGTGCGGAGAGCTGTCAGTATTGCCATTCTCGCACTGAACAACAGTTCCATCCTGAGGCAAGTACGGTGACTCTTTCTCTTGCATTGGGTAGTGTGTAGAATTTAATAATAGCCAACATAGCACTGGTTTGTCAGATACTAGATTGAATTAACTTTCAGAATCTTGCAGCTTCTGCAGCAGTTAACTTATCAAACTCAGCTGGGCCGCAGTCTGAAGACCCCCCCACACACACACACACACACTCTGACTGTCCCAGACGTAGCACAGGGGTGGGGTAAAAATATAGATAATGACAATAAATGTAATCACAGAGCCACCTGCTGGCTTTAGTCACACACCAATTGCTGGTGTTTGTGTATTACTCAGAAAACAAATGTTACATTCTTTAACCATAAGTGAGCAGCAAGGGTAAGATCTTTCAAACATGCCCACACTCAAGGGGTGGCATTCATCCACAAAAGGAATCTTTAAAATCCCACTTAAAATTAGCATTTTAAAGCAACTGCCCTGAGCTGATCTAACCCACCAGAGTTGGTGCTGTTAATTGGAGTGATCTGGTGTATTGAGACAAGCTTAGGAATGAAGTGATCTCTGCAGTTCCTACTCTCTGCTTGATGGCAGCAGCAGGCAAGAGAGAATCAGAATATGTGTGTTAGATTGGCTGCTACAGCACCCCAGTGATGAGCCTGGTTGTCTACCCACATAGGGGTCTCCAACTGTTATCACTGTTACTAGGATTTCTTTCTAATGAAAGTTCGGTACGGTCTTCCATCTAATCTCAAGTTCTGTGTTGAATTTGTCCATTCAGACACATGCATGTAAAAATACACACCTCGTTCTTCTCAGAAGTTTGCTATTGTACAGATCATTTCAAGTTACTCACTTTCTCTTCTTTTAGATTTATAAATCTACAAAGTGCAATGACATGCGACAAACAGGTTACTGTCCCCGGGGTCCGTTCTGTGCATTTGCACATGTTGAAAGTAAGTCTTGGTCAAATTACTTTCTTTCATTCTAAAGAAGAGTGCCACCATTGTTTCTTAGAGTTATCAAATAGGACAAGTGTTGGAAAGTAATTTCAAAGTACATATTTTAACGCATGACAATATTTATCACCCATCTTCCCAGAAATATGCCCTGTCCCCATTTTCTCTTACCTGCACCTGTGCTCTTGTCACTGTCCATCCAGTATAAAAGCCTATTATTCCTTGCAGCAAAGGAAATGGAAAAAGCATTCATTATCTTTGATGTGGAGCTTGTTTTTTATTCTTGCACGGTTGTAATCCTGCAAAAGCGTACACAGGTTTTTGACTTTGCACATAATTTGTCTCACTGAAGTTAATGGAATTACTCACATGCATAGAGATAAACATATGTATAAAGTTTAAAGGACTGGCTGGTCACCCTGTTGAGAGTCAGCATGAACAAGAATGACTGTCTTTAACTTCTCGTACGGCCTTAGGTACACAGAACCACACGCAATCTGTCTGAAGAGAGACGTCTGGCTTTCCCATCTACTAATTATTATAGCTTGTACTCTTGAGCCTGATGTCGTGACTATTAATGTTACTTAGCAGAAGGAAGGCTTATGGTGGACAGTGTTTATTATGACCCCAAGATATCAATTTATGAGCAGGGGTGGTCTTGCGTGTTGTAATATCATGTATACATTCTGGCCCTGATCCTTCAGTGCACTTAAATTTGGCATAACTTATTAGAACACTCATCCCCTTGTAGGATTGAGCCCGTTTTTCCTATAGTTCTTGGTGTTTTTTCTTCATTTTGCCTATGTCTTTTCCAGTAATACTTTTGTTATAGTGTCTTACAGACATTAAGTAGTGTGTATCTAAATTATCCACATTTTGGATAGGTTCTACTGAACAGTAAAGCAGCTGTATGCGCCAAAGTTGTTGCCTTGGTTTTGCCAGAAAGTGATGCACATATCCAGTTACCTTGGATGATATTTTTATGGTATGAAATCTGGCAATGAAGCTTTTAATCTTTGTTGTATACTGACATGCTGTGAAAGTTAACAATATTCCGTTAAGAGAAACCAAGCAAGTTCCTCATTCTCTTGATACAATGCTGTTGGTTCATTCAGTCCAGTTTAGATTTATCGTGGTTCCATATTTTACATTATTGACATGTCTACATGCCTAAACTCTGCATGGATTAAATACACAAATGTGAATTCTGGAATGGGCAATCCCTGCATCCACTGCAAGTCACACATCGAGAGTAGTCCTCACCAATGCTGCACAAGATGGTGCTGTGTGTAGATCACACGCCCCATCGCATGAGACAGTGAGAACAACCAGCCATGCCCAGCTCTGCATGGCCCAACCACCATAATGCAGCAAGGTTATGTGCTCATGGCCAGGTCTTCGTGGCTAATCCCGCACTCCAGGAGCAGGCTTCACCTAGTCTATGCCTCACTCTCCAGGAAGCAAAGGGGTTGTGCGTGTGGCCACACCAAGACCCTCACAACTTGGTGACCCCATATATCCTACCCCAGAGTTCGGTGAGTTTGGGGAAATGCATCCTGTGGTGGTGGTTATTATCATTACTATATCTGTAGTGCCAGCTTACACATCTGACGACCGGTCATTGCCCAAAAGAACTTACAGTTGAGAAAGGACAAGAGAATGGAGCCTGAGGGCAGGGAGGGGAGGGACGTTGGGAGGGATTGAGAGATTATACGTGAACATGCTTAGCATAGTTACAGGGAAAGGAGGGGGTGATCCTGGCAGAAAGACAAGTGTAGATTAGCAGTCTATGGAGAGAGCCTTGTGCTTGGGCTGGGACTTCCAGGCATCGGGGGCAGTCTGGGAGAGAAGGTGGTTCAAGGAGCAGGAGTCTCTCTGGCAGGTTAGTGTGATCGCACAGGAAGAGCCAAGTTCCTGGTGGGAAAGGAGCAATGACAAGGAGCTTGTGCTGGATGCGAAGGGGCAGGAGAAGTCAGAGGAGCAGCAGGCGAGTGAGGTGAAGAGCAGCAGTGAGGGAGGGGGTCAAGGTGAGGTGGAGGCTGGTAGCAAGAAGGTTGCAGTAGTCAAGGTGAAAGATAATTAGGGCATGAGCTAGAGTTTTGGCGGTGGGGGAGTGGTAACGAAGGAAGAGTTGAATTTCAACCATGTTACGCTGGCTGAAGGGGCTGGGGAGCGGGGGCTTAGCAGCAGACAGAAGCACGGCAAGGTCTCATTAGTCTATTCTTGCACTATTGGAATTCAGAGTTTTTGGTGACACAGACTTCTGTTAGTGCAAGTAATGAGGAAAAGTCTTCAAGAGTTTGAGATTGTTTTGAGAAAAGGTAGATAGGCATCAATTTGCAAACAAATCATATTGATGTGGATTTTGTTATGCTTGTGTTGCCTTTTAAAAAAAGATTTTGTGTCCTTAAATATTTCCTTCCTAGTACTGTATGCTAATAGTATATACTTGTTAAATTCATGCAGCCAAATACTAAATCTGTATCTAATTTGCTGGGAATTCCTTCAACAGAGGACACTATGAATGTAGTCCTACTGCAGACTGGTTGTCAAACAAAGCGAGGGGCTCACCTGTTTCCCGCAGACAGTGTAGGAATTTCAAATGAATGGAGCAGCAGTGTGAACTCGGCAAACAGCATTGCAAACAGCAACGGGCAGTCTGGAAACGTAAGTGTAAATACTTCTGAAAGCTAATTGATTTTGAGTGACCCACTGTTACCAGTGAGTCATCTAAGTGCATTTGGTGGGGTGGAGGTGTCTAAGATTATTCTATTTTAACTAAAGACAGTATGAAATTCTCTCAGTGTGTAAGTTAAAAGATGGATTTTCTAACATTGTGTCCTGCAGGCTTAGGATCTGAAATGCACATTGGATTTTCTGGTTTGTGCATCATCACTATTAATCCAAGACATTGCAGATCTCATTTTGGTTTGTTAGACATGTGCCACCTTCTGTTAACATCAGTTCAATTGTACAGGTATAACTTTGGTTACATCCTGATGCTGAAAACAGAAATTTATTTTATTTATTTATTTAGCAAATTTATACCCTGCCCCCTCCTGCAACACAAAATTATTAACAACTGGGACAGTAGTTCCCAAGCCCATAATCAGAATCCAGCTTCCTGTTAATACATTTCGTACGTACTTAATATGACACTGCATTTATACAAATGTGAGCTCAGTAAAAGAAAATGATGAGAGTTACAAAAAAGTTGCAAATTAAAAGATAGCTGTTCAGGAAGATCTTAATCAGTAACTACTCTTGGACTTCAGTGTGGACTTCTGCCCATAGTTGATGATTGTTAGCTATTAGACCTTACATAGCACTTTAAGCTTGAAACCGTACCGAATTCCAAGATACATTGAGACTAAGTCCACTTTCACACCTTCCCCCCGTGCATATTTTGGCTGCAGGAGGGAATGCGCAAGTCAGGATATACGCGGGGTTCGGCTGGTCTGAAAGCCACCCCTCCTTCCCACGCGGCTTTGCTGGGAAACACGCAGAGATACAGAGCAGGAAATCCAGCTCTGTATCTCTGCGTGTTTGCCAGCAAAGCCGCACGAGAGGGGCTTTCAGACAGGCCAAACTCTGCGCATATCCTGGCTTGCGCATTCCCTCCCGCAGCCAAAATATGCGTGGGGGGAACGTGTAAAGGTGGTCTAAGAAAGTGTCCAACTCTTCCCACCCTGTTACCCTAAAATATATATTCACGGAGTGTGGCTTTCAGTGACCTTGAACGTTTGTGTTCCAACTGAGCCACAGAAATCCAGTCATGGTTCCTATTTGCACCTGTAGCTTGACTGCACAGTCAAGACCTGTAACCACCTCTCCTCCTAGCTGCTGAGTGTGGGCAAGAAGCCTCCCTATTTTTATGCAGAAGGATCAGTCACTTCTCCCTGGCTGGGGACTCAGGATTCCACAAGTCCAGATGTTTCACAAACCTTCTCCTGTTCTATCCCTCTAACCACACATGTAGTGTGTGCGGGTCCTGACTAATGAAGTAGTATTCAGATTTGTTGGAGGGACAAGTCTCTACTGTATTGTTCACCTTGGGTCTGATTTGCTTCTTCGCTGGCTCAGTGTCACTGCAGTTAACTTCATTAATGTCTCCCTCTCTCTCCCTATGTTCCCTTCTCACTTGTCTCCTGTCTTCCTTGTCTTTCCTACATTGTAAGCCCCTCAGGGCAGAGACCTGTCTATGAGTGCCAGTTACATTGCTGGTGCTATATCAGTAGTAGTAGTAATGGGTATTTTCAGACGTTACGAGATCACAGTGAACCACGGTGAATACGCACCTGTGGTCAATGTGTCTCGAACGTCTGTTTGGCGGCCGCCAGATGTTCGCCACAGTCAATACCCGCATGGGGTCAATTTGAACCACACTTCCCGGGCTAGCGGGGGGAATGTCCCGGGAAGCGTGGTCAAAGAGATCCCCAGCGGGGACCAAAAAAAAGTAACGTCTGGCCGGGCGCCACGGCCCGGGATCCCCGGCGGGATCCCGGGCCGTGGCGAATCCGGCCCGACGCGGCGGCCGCATTGGCCCCGCCGCCCGCCCGTCTCCCCGGAGGGCGGGCGGCGGGAGCGTGGAGGGGGCGGGGCCGTGCGGCCGCACGTTGCGCCGCGCGGCCCCGCCCCCTCCCAGATTCCCCGCCGGGATCCCCCCGGCACGTCTGTTACGGCGTGATGGGGTGACCCCGGCGGGGAATGAATGGGGTGATTTCGGTGCGGGGCCAACGGGCCCCGTAACGTCTGAAATCACCCGATAATAATAAATTAATGAAATCAGTGGAATAGACACCAGTGTGAAACTAGAGTAATACAATAATGAACCAGGACGATACCTGAATATTAAGGTAGGAAAGTTATCATCCTGTACAATTCTAGAGAACAGGATATGTGTAGGACGTTTGAGTTACAGGATAAATCCTTAGCTAGATTACTGAATTCAGTGCAGCCTGTGCTGACTTTACACTGCGGCTCATATTTCCTGTAGGAACCATTACTTTGGATTCCCAAACTTTGTATTTAACCCAGAGTGGCATAATGTTGTATTTAACATACTTTAGATGGATTCTCACTCATGGGATCCCATGGTAGCCTGCAGATGATTCGAAAGGAGCGTGTCTCTTTAAGAGCAGTTTAATTTGACGTCCAGTAGATTCTTCTGGCCGCTCTGGGCTCCTGCCCTTCTCCCTCTCACCCCCAGGAGGCTATCGTGAGACCCGGGGGTACAAGATTCAGCCTGAATCTTCTCACCTTCCTCCGGCAGTGTAAAACCTGGCTCTTCTGTAAGCCATTTGGGGAGGGGGGAGGGGTTAATGGGTTGGGTGGGAGATACATTTTTGCACATAACTAGTTTTTTAATATTGTTATATATATATTTGTATTACTAATCTATTTTATAGTTTATTGTTTTATATGTGATGGAAGCCGCCCCGAGTCACCGTTAGGTGAGAGGGGTGGTGTGTTAAATGTAAATAATTAATAAATAAACAAACAATAAGTAAGAGGGGGCGGAGCCTACCCTTCCAGGTCTTTCCAACCGCTGCTAGTGATCCTAGGAACTGTGTGCTCTCTATCAGTATTCTTGTATAGATCTTTTTCTAGTAGGTCTAGTTTTCACCTAGAGTATTAGGTTAGTTAGTATAGTTGTTAGTACTTGCTAGTTCTTTAGTTGTGCTCACTAGTTGACATAGTTCTCCTGCCTTGGGAGGCAGCTTTCCACCTTTGGGAGACAACCATGGCCCCTCCCGCCAAGGAACCCGGCATCAGATACTACATTAAGTGTTCCTCTGTAATACCCCTCTCTGATCTTTATGAGGAGTGTTTGTTGTGCCTCAGAGATGGACACATTCACAAGGGCTGTAAAGCCTACCAGAAACTCTCCACAAGAGCGCATAAGGACAGATGGAGGAGATTACAGGATCTCCTCAGAAAGCGCGTACTTCAAAGAGAAGAGGAGAGGAGGGCCTACTCAGACTGCATGGATCCCTCTTTGGCAGAAAGACAGACTTAGACAACCTAACAGCCTGGGCCTGCTCAGGGCAACACCACCAGGCACACCACAGCTGTTCAGGGTTCTAGTACTTTACTGCCTTAGGGAGACGAGTCTGACTCTGAACCCATCAGATTCTTCTTCCGGCTGTTGGGGCTTTTTGCTTCAGCCGCCATCATCACCCCACACATTATAAGAACTTCCCTATGGTGGTTACATCCAAGAAACGCTCGTGAGGCATGCCTTTCGATGCCTCAGACCCAGCTATTCCGGTAATGACTGACACTTCTCTAGAGGGATAGGGGGCCCACAGCCTCTCCCTCACCAGAAGAGAGGAATCTGCACATAAATATTCTGGAATTATGGACCGTTCAGTATGCCTTTGCCACCATAGTGACTGGAAAAGTTGTTCAGATCACCACCAACAGCATGTGCACCACTTATCTCAACAAGCAAGGCAGCGTGAGATCCGATCCGCTCTCAGATGAAGCGCATGCTATCTGGACTTGGTGTCTGCACAACGGGGTCACACCAACAGCCGTTCACATGCCAGGTCAGTTGAACCAACTAGCAGTCCAGCTGAGCAACAACTAGTCGCTATCCAAAGACCTTGCACAACAAATAACCGTCCCCATTTAGACCTCTTTGCAAACAACCACAATTGCAAAGTCCAAAAATTCTGCAGCAGGGGAGGAATAGCAACGGGGCCAATGTCGGATGCCTTTGTGATCACTTGGGTCTCCTCTATGCTTTCCCCCCTTCCCACTAATACCCAGAACCATATTTAAGGTACACAGAGAAAGGGCACATCTTATCTTGATAGCGCTGGCATGGCCCAGACTGATCTGGTACCCAACACTCTGGAGAGACCTGATACCTCAACAAGGAGGAGGAGTCTACCACCAGGATCTCCACTCCCTCCTCCTGACTGCTTGGCTTATCGTCTCTTAGTGCAAGCACGGTCTTATCCGGAAGAAATACAACGCATCTGCCTGAACGCTAGGAGACAATCCACCAAGGCTGCAAGCAGCGCAAAGCTGAAAGTGTTTCATGATGTGGTGCCAGACCATGAGGGTAAATACCCAGGTAATATCGCTGACCACGATCCTCACTTACCTAATACACCTGAAAGAGGGTAATCAGTAGAAGATGAATCTTCTATCAAGGTTCATCTTGCGGCCCTGTCAGTCAATCTCTCGCACGCCCAGGGCCAGTCCCTCTTCTCAAATACCATAGTGAGAGCGTTCTACAAAGTACACCACCTTCATGAATGATGGTGAGGGTGTTATTTTTAGTGGCCATCTCATCAGTTAGTGAACTAGGGTCATTACGAGTCTCTTCCCCCTTACCTGTAAGGACAAGGTCGACTTAAGAACTGGCCAGGCATTCTTTCAAAAAATTGTATCGCCCTTCCATTTAGCTCATTTTGCACCCAGTTTTCTTCCCCAGAGCGCAGATGTCCAACCTTGAGAGGGCTTTCCACATCCTAGATGTTTGCAGAGCGTTGGCCTTATACATAGAAAGAACTAAGTCAGAAAATCAGATGTGTTTATTTCCCACAGGGGCAAGTTTATGGGAACAAAACAATCGGCTCAAAGACTCTCAACTCATCTTGCTATGCGTTGCGGGCAAACAACTGCCTGACAATCTGTGGGCTCACGCCACCAGAACCATGGCAGCCACAGTAGCCAACCTCCATCATGTTCCCATTTAGGACATATGCAAAGCTGCAACCTGGGCCGCCTCAGATATGTTTGCCAAACACTGTGCCCTGGACTTGGCAGCTAGAAGGGACACTTCAGTAGGGAGAGCGGTACTCTCCTTCATCTTCTCATAGTCCAGCCCCCACCCCCAAGTTTTTTCCTCATGGGACTGTTAACATTCTCCCATGAGCGAGAAGCCGCTTGAAGAAGAAATAAGTAAGGATGAAGCAAGAATAGATTTTATTCTCGCAAAAATCTCACGAGAATCAAGAATCAGGGTTGAGTTCTCGCAGACATCTTGACATCATAGATTTCTTACTTCCCCCCCCTCCCTGCTCCCAGGCTGGTCTCCTAGCCTGGGGAAATTAAAGCAGGGGAAGGAGGGGGAAGCCACACTGTTCCTTGCCTAGCTTTCTTACCTTGTCTGGAACTAGCAGCTGTCTCGGTGGGGAAAGCTGCCTGATAGCAAAATTTCAGGAATAGGAGGGGAGGGGTCAGGTTCCACTGATATCTAAGCATTCTATTGGCTAGCAAGAGTCAACAGCCAATAGAATGCTGAAAAGCTGTGCAGAGCCCGCCTCTAAATTTCCTCCTCCTATCCTTCCAGATAGGAGGGGGGAGAGCTGAAGGGAGAGGTGGGCTCAGCACAGCTCTTCATCATCCTGTTGGGTGCTCAGACTCCAATAGAATGCTGAAGATCTACCCCCTCCATCCTGCTCTCCCCCTCCCATTTGGAAAGGACCTCCAGGTGGGAGGGGGGAGAGCTGAATGGAAGAGGCGGACTCAGCACAGCTTTTCATTGTTCTATTGGCTACTGACACCTGCTAGCCAATAGAATGCTAGGATATCCGCTGACTCTGCCCCCTCCCTCTTGCTATCGTCTCTCCCATTCCTGAAAATTTGCTATTGGGAAGCTTTCCCCGCTAAGGCAGCTGCCAGCCCCAGATAAGGTAAGAAAGCTGGGCAGGGAATGGTGTGGCTTCTTCCTGTCTCCCTCTCTCCCTCCCCCTATTAGCACTGGGTAGTTTGTTTCTCAGGATTTTTTGTGTTTCTTGGTGAGAATCCAGCCAATTCTCGTCTCATTTTCATTTGCAATAATGAGACAAGAATTGTGATTCTTGTCGAGAGTTTCAGCCCTAAAATAAAGGTTGCTTACCAGTAACTCTTATTTGAGAGGGCTCCATGGATTCTTGGTACCTGCCACCTTCCCCTCAGCTGGAAATCAGTGCTCCAGCTGAGTTGGATGGAACTGGGGGGTGGGGGGTAGGGCTCTGCCCACTCCCTCTTATACCCCTAGGTCTCACGATAGCCCCCTGGAGGTGAGAGGGAGAAGGGCAGGAGCCCAGAGCGGCCAGAAGAATCTACTGAATGCCAAATGGAACTGCTCCAAAAGAGAGACACTCCTTCCGAATTGCCTGCAGGCTACCACGGAATCTCATGAATAAGAATTCATGGAGCCACTCGAAGAACAAAGTTACTGGTAAATAACTTTTATTTCCTCCCTGTGAATGTGCGTGTGTGTGTCTGATGACTAGGTGCACGGTATAACATAGTAAATAGAAACTGCCTTTTCTCACTTACAGATTTCCTGTTCCTCAAGTCCAACAGTAGCTTCAAGTTCAGGTAGCTGTAGCTCCTTGTCACCGATTGGACCTCTTTGTCGACAAAGATCGTTAGCAAATGGTACTTTGGCTCCTGAATCAAGTACGTCGGGTGTTTCTTCACCAACTTCTAGCTATCCTAAAGCACCAGGCTTTGAACGAGAGGATCAGGTACGTAAATAATTTGGATGCCGTAAGGAGAAATTAAAATCGAAATTCAACTGATAAAAACAATTCTGCAACTAACCTTTTTCTTTATTTCAACATTTGATTTAATTGCTTTTTGGCTATTTACCAGCTACTTTTCAGACATCATGATTTGACATTGTAAAACTTTCCAAATAGCCTTTGAAAGGCCATGGTGAATTATTGCTCAATGCTTTACTGATTTTTTTTTTTTCTTTTCCTCATGGGTTTTACTGCTTTAAATTGCGACCTGAAATTTCCCTTTGAAATATTTCTCCTAATGCAGCACAGTATAGTAATTTGTAACATAAGCGTCATATCTGTTAATAAAATTGAGTGCAAAGGTCTTTTAAATGACAGTTCTAGAAAGTGGAGGTAAAATCCAAGACCATTGTCTGTAAAACAGACTTAATCATCTTAGAATGTTTGTCGGTACAATAAATATTAAGTTTTTTTTCCAACGTCTGGTTTGCTTAATGAATCTGGAATTTTATCATATAGTCCAAATAACATGTAGTTATTGCATTGCTGCGGTTGGCCTCTTGAAACTCTTAAAGGCTTTAAGCATTCAATTTGTTTCTGGATTTTGAATTTTAAAACCTCCTGAGTAGGTTTGAAGGACTCACTGTTGTGGCAGAGCATTATTCATAAGAACAGGAGTGTTCAACTAAAATCGTTGGGTGGGACGCAATAAATCAGTCATGTCCCCTAACCTAGGAGTCCAAGCCTGGTGATCCACGTTTAATTTGGTTCTGCTTAAGTTTAAGTAATAGCCTGATATCTGGTAGATAACGTGTATGCTATCAGTTAGCACATGTCCAAGTTCTATTCATTCTATTGTAAATTGTATACATACTGACTGATAGTGTGTGTGTATCTACTGAGAGTAATTCAGTTTTAATCCATAAAATGCCATTATATAATGTAGTCTTAAGTTTTGGTCCTGGGGAAAGTTTGGACCAAATGGCAGGATCTTATTACTTTGGTTCTCTGTACCCGACTACTCCATTAGCAGAGAAACCCTTTTCTTGTCCAATTGTAATAAAGTCAGAAACTCAAATCTTAGTTACTTAGCTTTACTTAATAAGATATAAAAGTAAATAACATAAATACAGGGTTTCAGAAGAGACTTAGAATATTAAGTACAAAAGAAGATAGTTCTTAGATTAAGACAGAGAAGAGATGCTTTGTAAAGAATATATGTGGATCAGCCAGCAGCATCTTTTGAGTTGCTGCTCACTGAACAAAGACGTACAGCAAGAGTCTGCTTTATATAGGAGTCTTGGCAGCAAAATAATGTATGACTGAACACAAGAATGTAAAATAGCATTCAACTGTACCAATTCTATTTAAGTATGTAAGAGATCTTAAATGTGCCGAGACTTCTAAAACAAGCTTCACTACAGCAGTTAACAAACGAAGGCAAAAGGCATCAAAGATGATCTAAGCAGAAAACAACTCAGAGCACTTTACATACAGCTGATCTCAGCAGACTACAGTAACCACAGATGCCCCCCATTTAATCCAGTAAAATAACATTCGAACCCTCCTTTAAATCCATCGACATCACAAGCACTCTGACCCCCAATAAATCAGATGCCCCCACTTTATCCTGTCTACCACATGCTCTCACTTGGCCACTAACACACTCACATTCTGCCACCTGATCACGCGTAGTCTCTCGCACTCCCTCCCTTGCTTCAATGTACTCAGAGATACAAATTCAGCAGCCTCAATCTATTCCTCCCCCTTTATCACTGCAAATACTGCTACTGCATTGGGCACTGATGGTAGAGCTGGTCCCCAGGGCACCTCGCTGCTGCAGAAACCAGCTGCCAGGTCTCCTGGAGACCTACATCAGCTCTGAAGGCAGCCCCTAGGAGCCCCCTCTTGTAGCCAGAACTAGTCCTGTGGGGAATGCAGGGAGCCACTTACTGGCTTCTGGGGCCTCTACTGCTGCCAAAACTGCACCCAAGGCTCCTGAGGAGAAGCTGCTGCTGCCAAAACGGCCACCTGCTATTCCCAGAATTGCCTTCAGTGAGCTGCTAAACAGCCAGTCCGCGGGAACCTTGAAGCAATGCCACTGTCCCCACCAGAACTCCTTCCCTCCCCCCAGCTGCCACAACCTTGCAGCATGTTGCTCCCTTCTTAGCTAAATGCCATGGGGGGGGGGGGGGATCTTTCTTCCTGTGGTGTTAGTACTAGCAATTCAGGACTCCCCAATACTACTTCACAAACTCCAGCAGGACGAGGGATCACGCCATCATAGCCATGTCCATGTTTGTACCCTCACCTCCTGGAGATGGCAGCAGCGGTAACACATCTCTCCAAGTGTCAGGACCTTCTCGTTAAAGAGCACAAGCAAGTCTTCCATCTGGATGTCCAGATGTGGATGATCCAAGACTAGTTCCATTTTCTGATGTACCAGCAAAAGCACTCACCATACTCCAGAACTCCAGGCAGTTCTCTACGAGAGACTTACCAGCAGAAACAGACTAGACACCAGGTCTCCTGTCTTTTCCTCATTGGCACAGGTCTTGTTGGACCTCTGTTCCTTCTGGGAGTCAGGATTCTCCTCCTTGTCAGCCTTGAAGGTTTGCTTAGACCTATCTCAGCTTGTCATGACTGGGTGAAAACAGACATGCACGTAACTCTGCTTTAACACCATTTCTTATGCATGTTGCAGGACTGTATTTGTGCCCTAAGCAGCCCTGCAACATGCAGAAGAAATGGTGTTAAAGTGGAGTTCAGGTGCATGTATGTTTTCACCCAGTGTAAGCCGGGAACACTCAACCCTTTTGGGAACAGAAAACACCAAAACAATTTTTAAAAAACTCTGACCCACCTGGTTGGTTCTGCCTGGACATAATTTTGCATACATTGCTTCCTGCAAATTTGAAAGCCCATTACATTTTACTTTTGTAAAAGTATAAGCAATTATAACAGTGGATGCCAGACTTGCTGGACAGGTCTGCTTAGCCTAGACAGTAACTTAGGGCAACTACTGCTCAGGCTGTTCCCCTCCCCCCCCCCCCCCCCAAGAGACAGTGCAGCCCTGCAACCTGTATTTCTCATAAGTGTTCTCTAAAATTTGCCTATCTGGCCACCCTAGAGGGAGCCCTGTCCATGAGCAGTTACTTTCTGCAAGAGTTGCATGCAGCGCTCAAGCCACAGTGGGCATGGCTTCCTCTCAACAAACTTGCAATCCACCTGGGACTCTCCTGTGACCTGGTTGAGAACCACTGATAAAACTGCCCTGTGACAAAACACAGTAGGGGGTTCTAAACAGCGAAGCCACCCGCCTTACTGGGTTACGTCTAAAGATCGCTGCCACCACCGGGAACCCGGGAACTAAAGGGATTCACACTTCCCCAATATGTGAACCCCACCCCAGCTCTAACTCTTCGCCCACGGCACCCCTCTTGCTGAGGTCAGTCACCCTAGAGTCGCTCTCTGTAGGCAGGCCTGCTGGAACCTATGTGTCTTGCCAGAACTCCCCTTCATGGGTATAAATCCTTCTAACCTTTAAAGGTACCAGAGGCTTTATCTTTTCAGCCGCTGGTCTTTTCACTCAGGCACAGATACTCCCGTTTTACAAAACAAAAGAGAGACTTCATTGGCCAAAAGTGGAAAAACAGGTTTGGCAACAAGGCTAAGGTAAAAGGCTTTGGATAAAGAGGGAAGTATACTTAAAATAGAGTCTCAGATCTTGGGGATCGGGCGTCCCCTGGTTTGGGTAGCCGCCTCCTAGGACTGAGGGTAGAAAGGCTGTTGCTGGTACTCAGACTCCTTTTCATCACCTGTGCCGGTAGAAACAAGTGAGACACATGTCTTAGCTGGCTCCCTGGCAGCAGCGTTTTGCAGTTTTGAAAAAAAAAGTCAGAGAGAAAGAGGAAGGGGTGTGTCCTGGCTTTTTAAGCTCGACTCCTCCTCCCCTTTGGGAATCGGCCCCAGGCTCGTCCTGTGACCTTGCGTTATACAAGCCCGGGGAGGCGGGGGTTGATAGGGTGTAACTGAGCATTTGTCTAGGGGACTCTGGTATTGAAATGGGGGCATTTTGCCTCATGCCCCATTAAAGTCTTTCCTAAAAGGCATAATGCTCACCTTTTCACATTGAGATCTTAACTTGATTCATTCATAGATAATGAATCCACACTTTTAGCCATTGTCCTCTTGTTCCTCAGATTGCCTGTCAGTGAAGCTAGCATTCTTAGTAGCGATAAGATCTGTAAAAATTGCCCTTACATCCTTCCTGCCTTCCCTGGTGTTACATTGGGATACGGTGGCATTATGTCAAGACAAATGTTGGGACTGCGTTCCATAGATCTAAAGTTAAATGCTTAGTCACTAGCCCAGCCTTTAAAACGTCTCAGCCCATGTACATCTCGTGCGTTGGTAGGCTGAGAGGGAAGCAATGGAGTTTGCAGTTCCAGAAGAGTGGGTACATACCCACATCTGTACAGACCCACATCCCAGATGTGAAAATGTACAGAACCATCTTGACCAACCTCAGTTACTGGCAAGTAACTTCATTTTGCCTCCCTTCCCTCTTGTTGCTGTTTCAACGTCTCTTTTGGGCCCTCCCTTCCTCCTGTTTTCAAAGCCCAACAAGCCTCACCAGATGTTTAATCTAGGGCTGCACCAAATAGGCCATCCGAGTACTCAGAACGAGTTCCAAAGTTTTGAGTTCTCGGTCCAGGTACTCTGCCGAACTTTGTCCAAGGACCCAGAATTTGGAACTTTGGACCTCGGAAATACCCAGAACTCGGAACTTCAGAACTCTTTCCTTTAGTGATTTTAAAGTGCACCCACTTTAAAATCATTATGCCAAGCAGTGCCCACAAAAGCAGGGTAGTAAGAGTGAGACAGTCACTCAAGTAGACAAACCCAAACAGTGCAATTGCATGCAGAATGCCAAAAAAAGCCAGCCTTACCCACGTAATGACCCACCATCACCAGTGCACCCACTTTAAAATCATTATGCCAACCAAGCACTGGCCAGAAAAGCAGGCTAGCAAGAGTGGGACAATCGCTCAAGAAGACAAGCCCACAAAAGTGCAACTGTGGGCAGAAATTCCCCCCCCAAAAAAACAGCAGTAGTGTACCAACAGCATGGTCCACCATCAGCAGTGAGTGCACCCACTTTAAAATCATTATGCCAAGCAAGCAGTGCCCATAAAAGCAGGCTAGCAAGAGTGGAACAATAGCTCAAGGAGACAAACCCACAAAAGTGCAACTGCAGGTAGAAATCCAAAAACAGCCAGCCCAGCGGACATCTATAACAACACAAAGAAACAAGACATATTCATATTCACGCTCTCGCTCTCGCTCACTTATGCCTTCTCAGTGCCCACCCATGCAAGGCAAGCCTCCACCCCACCCACCATATTATTTTAACCGGAAAGAAAGTATATCTTCCCTGTGTCCCAGTGGTCAGTAGCATCTTGACAAAGTACAGTCATGTTCCCCACAACAGTGATCCCCCTCTGGTCTTTAGGGTGCTGCCAGCTTGCCAGCAGGCAGTGCAAGGAGCAGCAGCACCCAACCTTAAGTGTATTTGGCACTGGTGACAACCCCCAGCATTGCCCCTAGTATATGGATAGGGGGTGGGGACCCTGCAGGGGCAGGGTGCTCAGAAGAGTGGATCGGAGTGGGGACCCCCCTCAAGAACTACTGGGTACTGTGCTTAAGGATTCAACCCTGAGGGCTGGACCCTCGGGAATAGGTGACCCCCTAGAAATTATTGCACTGATACATGCCCCCCTGGGGAGTTGAGGCAGTTGGCGCAGGAGCAAGCAGAGCTGGATTTGTCTGATATAATAGCTCCTTCTACCCCCCAGGCCAATTGACTGGCTGAGGGTGATGTAGGCTCCCTTACAGTTATAAGCTGGAATTTTGCAGGGCCTGGATTTTAAGCCCTTGGTCAAGCTTTATGATATTTTCCTCTTGCGGGAAACTTGGTCTGACCAATCTATTACGTGTCAAGGATTTGAGATTTATGTGTCACCTGCTAAGTTATTTAAGACCAGAGGGAGGCTTAGCGGGGGGCTTAGCCCTCCTGATCCGCGATTCCCTTGCTCCTAAGGTCACTTTGCTAGGTTCTGTGGAGTCCCAATTTGTCCTCTGGCACTGCTCCTTCCCCTATGGGAGGGAGCGCCTAGTGGCCAATGTTTTTGTGCCTCCCCTTACTATTCAATAGATATTTGGGAGTTGATTGAGAAAGCCATTGCGGATGCCTTTACCAAATTCCCTGGAGTCAGGTTGGTTCTAGAGGGGGACCTGAATACTCGGACAGGTAACCCCGCAGTGGATGGGAGTCTTGTGTGTCTGGATGACACTGCAATTCCCCCGTTTAATAATGTTCGGGTATCCAGGGATCAGATATCTTGTCCTCAGGCCCCCACTTTTTTTCATCTTCTGAAGGTGCTGGACTTGGTAATTCTGAATGGAGTAGTGCCAGGGGACCTTGAGGGTGATTTTACTTTCCACTCTAGTTGGGGGGTGAGTGTGATTGATTATTTTTTGACCCAAGATTGTTTCCTTTCTGATGCACTTGAGCTGAGAATTTTGACCACCACTGAAACAGACCACTCGCTGCTGGTTTTACGGATCAGAGGCTTTTCCCCAGAGGTTGGGGGCTTTTTGCCCCCTAGTACTCTGTCCTTAGAGATGGGAGGCCAGGATCGAGTGTGCAGGAAGTGGTCTTTGCGTTTACAAAAGGCCTGCATGGAGGTGATGTCCTTGGAAGCCGTTGGGGCTCTGGGTACTTTAATCATCAATGCCCCTATGAGAGCGGTATCAGCCTTTGAGGTTCTGGTTGAACAATTTATGCAGGTCTTGACTTCTAACGGCTCAGGCAGGCCTCTCCCCAAGTATCTGGGGGACTGGTTCAACGCTTGTTGCAGTGAAGCAAGGAAGGTCCTCACTCGTGAAATTAGTTTGATGAAACTGATCCCTTCTAAGGATAACAGAACCCGAGTAAGCTCTTTGAGGAAGGCCTACTGGTGCTTGCTGAGGGGAAAAAAAGCTGGATTTTTATAAATCCAATTGGTGGTTGTTACATCAAGCAGTCTTGACTAAAGATACTAGGAGATTCTGGGCTTTGATAGCTGGAGCCTCACACCTCAGGAGTACTATCCAGGAATCTGGGCCGGCATTGACCCAGTGGCAGAACTATTTTACCAGGCTGTTTGCACGTCCCCAGCCTATAGGCAGGTCAATTGAACTTCTCCCTATGAATAGGTTTCAAAAGTGGCCTCCGGTCACTGAATCGGGGGTACTGAGTTGATTGTATCACTCAAGGATAGTAAGGCCCCAGGTTGTGATTTCATTCCACCGGAACTACTTAGGCTTAGGCCTGAGTGGTGGACCTCGGTGTTGGCCCCGCTATTTTCTACCACCAATGCCTCTAGTCGGATCCCTAAACACTGGGCCAAAAGCCTGGTGATTCCCATCTTCAAGAAGGGGAAGCCTATGGACCCGGCCAACTACAGGCCTATTAGCCTCTTGTCTGTTGTGGGCAAATTATAAACCAAATTCCTATTGGGCAAATTTTTGGTATGGCTTGAGGCGTGTAATATCATTAACCCTGAGCAGGCAGGGTTCAGAGTGGGCCAGTCCACTATCAATCATGCATTTATCCTTAAGTTGCTGTTTTCCAAATATACTTTGGGACAGCCCAAAACCTCTTTTTATTGTTTCGTGGACCTATGGGCCGTTTTTGACACTGTCGATAGAGAGCGTCTCTGGGGTAAACTCAGGGACTCATCTATCGATGGTCGTCTACTTTTTCTGATAATAAATCTCGATGCCAACAACTCTTTGCAGGTGCGCCCTGCTTTAGGCCGCCTTATGTCAAAGTCAGTCTCTGTGGAAAGGGAAGTGCACCAGGGCTGTCTGTTAGCCCCGGTCCTCTTTAATTTCTACATTAATGACTTAGTTCCTTTCATGGCTCTTGAAAACTTCCATCCCCCCAAGCTAGGTGATAGAAAGCTGTTCCTGCTACTCTATGCTGACGACACGGTTCTCCCCTCTGTGTCTCAGGTGGGTCTGAGACGGAGCATGTTGAGGTTTGCTCAGTACTGCCGCCAAGAGAACTTGAGCATAAACTATACGAGGACCAAGGTCCTGGTAACAGGTAGATCCAATGCCCAACATCGGTGGTTTATCGGCGAGGAAAGAATCGAATAGGTCTGCCATTTCAAATATTTAGGAATTGTTTTTGCCTCTTCGGGTAGCTGGCATGCTCACTAGGGGTGGGACATGAGGGCCAAAACCTGTCTCTTATACACATCTAGATGTGTATAAGAGACAGATATAGGAGGGCCCTGACGCTCCTACGATGCAATATGTTTCCCTCCGCTGTTGTGGAGGGGCGATATGCGAAGATTCCTAAAGAGATGAGGTTATGTCAGAGATGCAATATGGCCGTCCTGGAGTCTGTTCCTCATATATTGCTACATTGCCTCGGCCTTAATGTCCTGAGGGATAAACATCTGAGTCACATTATTAGTGAAATGCCATGCTATCTACCAGAGGCCTCTAGGGTGCGTTGTTTGCTGAGGGGGGATAATTCCATTTGCTCTAGGGCGGTAGCTGCGTTTGGTGGGGCATCCTTCTGTTAAAAAGATTGATGGAAGAAGTTGCCTTGCCCCCAGTGTAAATGAGACAAGCATTTGGTAGCTGGGTCTGTGCGTTTTTTCTTCCCCCTGACTAGCTTTGATCTTTGTATATTCCAAGGGTTTCCTTTTCTATGTCAGCAGGTGGGAGGCGCTAAGTTCTAGTGTTGTACTATGTATTCTCATTGGTTGGTTATTGGGCTTTGCGGGTTATTGTGGCTGGTCCCGCCAAGGGACATAGCCCTGCTAGTGTTTGACCCTTATGAGACAGGATGTTTTGTATGTATCTATGATTTTAGTTAGCATCTTGCCTTGTATTTGATTGTTTGTGTTACAGCTATGGCTGACCGCCAGCTGTCAATAAAAACTACTATGAGTATATGGATAACCCAGGCCAGGGGAAGTGGAGTTAGGCAGATCCCTGTGGCCACCATGGTGCCAAGTTGTGCAAGCAGATGTGGCATCAGCTTATTTTTTAAAAAGACATGGCATTGGTATGGCACTGGTAACTTGGACAGCCCAGGCAAGGGGAAGTGGACAAGGCAGAGATCACTCTGGCCTCCATGGTTCCAATCAGCAGACAGCAGGAGTGTGGCACCCGCTTTTTAAAAAAATCATGGCATGGTGGAAACAACTAACCCCTGCCCGTCCCCCAGCATTGCCCCTATGGACAGGCCAGACCAGGTAACTCTCCCCCCGCCCCAAGCCAATTACTTACAGATCAGCAGGGTAGCGCACAGCCAAATTCAGTAGAGAATGGAAAATGGCTGTATAGCCACTTTTATTTTGCCTCTGCCAGCCAATCAAAACTTGCCAACTGGCTTGTCCATCACTCAACTGCCCCCTTCCATACCCCCCTCCTACCAAATATGGCATTAAATTTTGTTTCCTAGCTCAGAGAAGCTTGGGGGTCAACCGTCTGAATCACTCCAGTCATGCTCACAATGGCTTTTATTTATTTATTTATTTATTTATTTATTTGCATTTCTTAGCTGCCCCTTCATACCCATGGCATCTTGGGACGGCTTACAAGATAAAAAATAACAATAAGTAAAAAAACAATAAAACACAAAAATTAAAACATCTAAAAATCCCCCTAAAAACAGCCACCCCCCCATACCTATTATCCTGACACACACACACACACCGAAAGCCTGGGAGAACAGCCAGGTTTTGCATGCCCAGCAGAAGGCCAACAGACTTGGGGCCAGATGGGCTTCCTCTGGGAGGGAGTTCCATAGTTGCGGCCCGGCCACCGAGAACGCCCTCTCCATCATGGCCCCCCACTTTACACGAGGGACCTCCAAGAAGGCGCCCCCGGTAGACCGAAGGGGACACTCTGGGGCGCGGAAGGTGAGGCGGTCCCTGAGGTATAAAGGTCCAAGACGGTATAAGGCTTTATAGATCAAGACCAGCACTTGAATCTGGCTCGGTACGCTATAGGTAGCTAGTACAGTGTGCGGAGCACGGGAGTGATATGCTCCCGTCGGCCCGTCCCCATCAGGAGACGAACCACCGCGTTCTGCACCAGCAGCAGCCTCCGAACCAGCATCAAGGGAAACCCCACGTAGAGCGCATTGCAGTAGTCTAGCCTTGAGGTGATGAAGTCATGGATGGGGGTGGCCAGGTCAGAGCTGGAAATATATGGACGCAGCCGCCGCACCAGATACAGCTGGCGGAAGGCAGCCTTAGCCACCATCTCCGCCTACCGATCTAGGCAGAGATCTGAGTCCAACACTACTCCCAGACTCTGAACCTGCTGGGCTATGGGAGGGCGGACCCCCTCTACAAGGGAAGCCGACACCTCCCTCACCCCACCCACCGCCATCACCTCCGTCTTATCAGGATTGAGCCTTAGTCTGCTCTGCCATAATGGCCTCCAAACATTGGGACAGCACTGAGACAGCAGGACCCGGGTCAGTTGAAAAGGAGAGGTAAAGCTTGCGTATTGGTGTCTTGATTTATTAGTCACCAACCTCGTATTTGCGTCATCCGCGTATTGGTGGCTTGATACTCGGAACTTTCAACTTCGGAAATT